>OY744515.1:137620045-137645045 GCA_963556195.1 Sepiola atlantica
TGGATCAAATTAATTCAAATTTGAAATATTTGAATTTTTAAATGGGATTATCATGACACCTAAAAAAACTGTAAAATACGACAAATAAACTGAAATTTGAAGTATTTTATTTACCTTCTCCCCAGGAGGTTAGACACAAGGTCAGGTGTGGGGTTTGATGAAAGTGTTTCTGTGGAACGAACTGGATTCGAACCCGGCACAGTCAGGTCCTCAGTCCGCGTCATTAACCACTTAGCCACCGTAATATATTTATTCATTGATGTCTAATCGAAAAGCCGGCAATACAATACTACTTTTTGTGGTATTCGCGCCCAGCGTCGGGCATTCTGCCTTCCACTGAAAGCGGAAGTTTATGGCGAATACAAATTCATATGCGGTCCCTAGTCTACATGTATACCCCTGTTAGAGGAGGTTACATACAGCGCCTAGTATTTGCAAATGACCACCCATCTTATGCTGACCAGGCTCAACGCCACTTAACTTCAGTGATTTAACGGGAACCGTCGTCTCAACGTGATTATGTTGTATAATGTCTAATACTTATTGTTAAAATTTCACAAAAATCGAAAATATTCACGAAGGTCTTCTACATTCACGTTGTCCCCTATTCATTTAACTAAATTAAACTAAATATAGCCCACATTACCTACCTATACGTGTTTTTAAATAAATAATGATCTGTTAGTTTAGGGGTGAATCCTACACAGACATTTATAAACATATACACATACCTAACTTTATATAAATAGAGATGTAGAGTGACCACTAAATTCCTAACTGACAAACAACTGATTAATACTAATAAAATGTTAAAATTAATTTCTAAACAAAAAATAATTTCAGGTTGTAAAAGGAGCAAACATCAGATAAAGAGTTGATGTTGTATTTTCACTTATCGATGCGTGTATAAACCATTATACACACCTGTGTATACACCATTATACACACCTGTGCCATGGACCCTTATCTGTGGATGCAAAAACAACTCGAACGCTATTGTTCATTTATAAAAAAAGGTTTATGCTTCAGAATGTTTTAGATGGAAGGAGAGCAATGCTCCCCCTTAGATTTAATAAAGGGTTCCGTTCGAAATTCCGTCCAGATTCCCGAGTTCGACAGAAAGATTCCCCGAGTTCGACAAAGTACACCTGAAGAAGGTCGGAGGGTACATCGACGGAAACGTTGTGATAAAAGCACCCAAGATGATAACAGTAGTCCGAATATACCAAATTCTACGAAAAAAGGTTTATTTGAAAAAAGAGAACATAAAAACATCAGAGGGGCAGGTTACTTTCGTGTGCGTTAGAGAGAGAGAGAGAGAGAGAGAGACGGAGAGAGAGAGAGAGAAAGAGAGAGAGACGGAAAAAGAGAAAGAGAGAGACGGAGAGAAAGAGAGAGGAAGATAGAGAGACGGAGAGAGAGAAAGAGAGCGACGGAGAGAGAGAGAGGGGGACAGAGAGACGGATAGCTTGTCTCGCTACACTCAGCCACACTTTTGGGGACAGCGCACGTGATACGACTTTTCTTGCTCGAATAAAGACGTGTTTTTTGGTGTGCTGCCCCCACAAGTGGGGCAGCACGTGTCGGACAGCTGTGGTACTTAAATCTATCTCATCCCCCTCTATATCTCCTACACGCATGCAAAGTTTCTGTTTCTGTCCTTTTGAATACATTTGTTATAAACTAAAGCAACAAGTGTCGACGTGCTTTTGCATAAACAGAGACCGCCGTATCTAGAGAATAAGTGCGAGCCATCAGTAAAGGTAAGCACCGTAAAACCCTTTTTTATTCGAGTCTTCATTTTTTTATAAATTTATGCTGGAGAAAATGACTGCTCGAAATAACTAGACAATCAACTGCCTGAAGACACCAAGTAAGTGCCAAGTTTCAGGTTTATATAACGTGATATCTTGACAAGAAGGAACAACTAACTTTCACAACTAACTTTCACAACTAACATTCACAACTTTCACAACTAACTTTCATAACTAACTTTCACAACTAACTTTCACAACTAACTTTCACAACTAACTTTCATAACTAACTTTCACAACTAACTTTCACAACTAACTTTCACAACTAACTTTCACAACTAACTTTCACTACTAACTTTCATAACTAACTTTCATAACTAACTTTCACATGACTTTGGCATGAAGGGCTTCTCATAACACTGCACTCATATGGTATTACTGGACAAATATTTAATATAATTAAATCCTTCCTAACAAAACGAAAGATTCAGGTTGTACTCGATGGCCGTTCTTCTAAGCAACATGGCATAAATGATGGTGTATCCCAGGGATCTATTCTTGGACCACTATTGTTCTTGATTTTCATAAATGACCTCCCTGATGCCATTGCGACTGAGATAGGATTTTTTGCTGACGACACCACACTCTACTCTTGTCATGTCGGCAAAACCGACGCGCACATATCTGAGGCAATGGCCGAATCCTTAGAAAATGACCTCCAGTCTGTAGTGGAATGGAGTCAAAAATGGATGGTAACTTTTAATGCCGCAAAGACAAAGCTACTTTCCTTCAATAACTACAAGAAACCTCTTCAACCACCGATTGTCATGGCAAATAGCACCCTACCTGAGAGTTCAACATTCAAACTCATCGGCATTACTTTCACAGGTAACATGAATTGGAATAAATACATTGAAAACAATCCCAGAGCATGAATTTTGTGATATTAAAGTTTATAAGACCAAAACGTGGGAGAAACAATCATAATTATCCAATGAGAGAACAGCAAAAAGCAACAAAAAAAACCCAATAATTTGTTTCTTTAACGACTTGTTCAATTTTTGTTGGGGTTGCGGGTTCAGTTTTTTTTTTAAGTTTAATCTAAAATAATGCCCTGGAGTTGTTATTTCCTGAGGAATTGTTAATATTTTAGGGGACACAATGTAAACACATCTTAACTTCTAATTAATTTTCTAAAAAAAAGAAGTGCCCCATACCAAGCATATGTTTTTGTCTTTTGTACCGTTTTAATAACGCAATGCAACGTTTGCAACTAAAAAAAATAGACAATAGCTGATAACTTCTTTTTTATGATCAGATTTAAAACATATACTTCTATTTAATTTTTTTCAAACACTTAAATGTTTATAAAAGATAAACACCTTTAATTTTATATAACATTTATTTTAAATTCCGATATATATAAAAAGGGAAACGAGTTGTGTGGTTGTTTAGTAAGTACTGTTGTTATTGTCTTCTTGGCCTTTTGGCTAAGATCAAGGTGTAGTATCTGTTCCGATGGGTGCTGCACTTCATGGATCGGTATTGTCTTGGCCTTCGGGGCTTGATTTCCGCCGGTCTATGGGTCTGATCTGTCCTGTGCAGTTCTAGGAGGTCCACCCTCCCAGGCTTTACCTACCCTCTTTGGGGAGGAGTAAGTTAATTGCTTACTGTCTGAGGCGCCCCTACCGGGGAATGCCGACGGGGCTGCCCAGACAATTTTTAATGGCCAGAGTGCTCACCTTCTCGAGCACTGGCTTTTCAAATCCCACTTTCCGACCTTGTGTCACATATTCCTATTGTGGGTAGGGGTTAAATAACGCCTTTTGGCTAAGATCAAAGTGTAGTATCTGTTCCGATGGATACTACACCCTATAGACCGGTACCGTCTTGGCCTTCGGGTCTTGATTCCGCCGGTCTGTCCTGTGCAGTACTAAGAGGTCCACCATCCCAGGTTTTGCCTCTCCTCTTTGGGGAGGAGTAAGTTTATTGCTTAGTGCCTGAGGCGCTTTTACCGGGGAATGCCGACGCATTTTTTGTAGGCCAGAGTGCTAAAATTCTCGGGCGCTGGCTTTTCAAGTCCCACTTTCCCGACCTTGTGTCACATCTTACCGCTGAGGAAGAAGATAAATAAATTTTCTCAATGTTTATGTTATGTTTACATATTATTTTCAAAAATCTTGTGGATGATAAAATTGTTTTTTTCTTTGTAAATAAATATTCAAAATAGTCGAAGTAAAAAAGTAAGGCACTTCTGCAGTTTAGCTGTCAC
Organism: Sepiola atlantica; assembly: GCA_963556195.1. Lineage (NCBI taxonomy): Eukaryota > Metazoa > Mollusca > Cephalopoda > Sepiida > Sepiolidae > Sepiola > Sepiola atlantica. Next base: position 137,624,072 of record OY744515.1, read on the forward strand.
TCACACTATTTTCTTTTATTTTTTTAAGGCAGGGGGCAGACAAACAACCGGAAGTAACAGAATTAGATGTTTTATCCAAAATGACAATAATAACAGCGAGCAATAGTAACAGCGAACAATCTTTATTGAATATGAAAATATTTTATTTAGTGATGTAACAAATTTATAAAAATAAATGTTTTTTTTATTGTATGAATTGAAACTTTCTCAAAATAGTCAACAGTGATTTTTAAAATGAAAATTTATCATTAAAATGAATAGTCAGTGATTTTTTTTATTGTATGAATTGAAACTTTCTCAAAATAGTCAACAGTGATTTTTAAAATGAAAATTTATCATTAAAATGAATAGTCAGTGATTTTTTTTATTGTATGAATTGAAACTTTCTCAAAATAGTCAACAGTGATTTTTAAAATGAAAATTTATCATTAAAATGAATAGTCAGTGATTTTTTTTATTGTATGAATTGAAACTTTCTCAAAATAGTCAACAGTGATTTTTAAAATGAAAATTTATCATTAAAATGAATAGTCAGTGATTTTTTTTATTGTATGAATTGAAACTTTCTCAAAATAGTCAACAGTGATTTTTAAAATGAAAATTTATCATTAAAATGAATAGTCAGTGATTTTTTTTATTGTATGAATTGAAACTTTCTCAAAATAGTCAACAGTGATTTTTAAAATGAAAATTTATCATTAAAATGAATAGTCAGTGATTTTTTTTATTGTATGAATTGAAACTTTCTCAAAATAGTCAACAGTGATTTTTAAAATGAAAATTTATCATTAAAATGAATAGTCAGTGATTTTTTTTATTGTATGAATTAAAACTCTCAAAATAGTCAACAGTGATTTTTAAAATGAAAATGTATCATTTAAAACGAAAATCTAACAAACAGTCAACATTGTTTTTTTTTAATAAAACTTTGTTAAACTATCAATATCTCGCAGATTGAGGTCATTCAGATGCATTTTGGGATAAAAAATTCAGTCTAACACTTCCGGTTGACTGGGTTGAATGAATGGAACTCTTGGATCAAGAGAAGAATAGGGACCCCAGATCATTAACACAAGACGCGGGACATATTTTGGAAGTCACCGGTTGACCTCGCAATACACGTGGTCTCTATTTACAAAACACTTGTAAATAGATCTTTTATTTATGTTATATATTTATGCAGTATATTTCGGAATTTTTTTTTATTTACTAAATAAAAAACAAATTTTAAACGCAATTCTATATTTCGTGTTGTGTATTTTAAGAAAAAGTGGATACTTTTTTTCTTTTCGTAGGGAGGCGAGTAACTAGCGAAGTTTTATTTATTTGTTTATAATTGTTGCTTAAAGAAAAAAAGGAAAAAACTTCACGAGGGCAGAAAAGGGGGGGGTGGTATGAAATATTTATCACCGTACTTAAGTAATCTTTCGTTTTGTAGGGAAAAATCAAGCTTCCCAAAAAGGGGCACTCTGGATCTTACCTCAGTTTAGAAGGATTTTTCCATACTACACATTGCTCCTAGCCTGAGGAGGCAAAACGGATGATTACGCAAGTTATTTTAATAAATAAACGAAATATATACGCTTTTTAAAAAATCGGCTGACTTGTAATCTTTCGTTTTGCCTCCCCACGAGGGCGGAGTTAGACTTCAAAAATCAGTTTCTAAACGGAAGCAATTTAAAATTTATGAAGTTTTTTCTTTTTTTTTCTGTAAGCAACAATTATAAACAAATAAATAAAACTTCGCTAGTTACTCGCCTCCCTACGAAAAGAAAAAAAAAGTATCCACTTTTTCTTAAAATACACAACACGAAATATAGAATTGCGTTTAAAATTTGTTTTTTATTTAGTAAATAAAAAAAAATTCCGAAATATACTGCATAAATATATAACATAAATAAAAGATCTATTTACAAGTGTTTTGTAAATAGAGACCACGTGTATTGCGAGGTCAACCGGTGACTTCCAAAATATGTCCCGCGTCTTGTGTTAATGATCTGGGGTCCCTATTCTTCTCTTGATCCGAACTCTTTAATTACGATTTTCTGATCACAGTGAGTGACAACTAAACTGCAGAAGTGCCAAAAGTAATATTTAAAATGATTAAAATAGAGTTGATTTGATTGCGAACATAAGCCGAATTAAATACATCACTCCAACATTGTGAAGAAAGGAGTTAAGACAATTACAGCTATTACTTTTTTTATGACGTCTTTATTATTTTTGTTTGTGTAAATATATAAAAGATAATAATATTAATTTAATGAAAAATAATATGTACATTTATAAAAAAGTGAAACTATATTGGAATGTACATTCACTTTATTTTATTGTGAAATATACCACATTTAACTATAAAAAAATACCACATTTAACTATTAAAAAATACCACATTTAACTATTAAAAAATATACCACATTTAACTATTAAAAAAAATACCACATTTAACTATTAAAAAATATACCACATTTAACTATTAAAAGATATACCACATTTAACTATTAAAAAATATACCATATTTAACTATTGAAAAATACCACATTTAACTATTAAAAAATATACCACATTTAACTATTAAAAAACACATTTAACTATTAAAAAGAATATACCACATTTAACTATTACAAAATATACCACATTTAACTATTAAAAAATATACCACATTTAACTATTAAAAAATATCACATTTAACTATTAAAAAAACACACATTTAACTATTAAAAAATATATACCACATTTAACTATTAAAAATATACCACATTTAACTATTAAAAAAATACCACATTTAACTATTAAAAATATACCACATTTAACTATTAAAAATATACCATATTTAACTATTAAAAAAACAGATTTAACTATTAAAAATATACCACATTTAACTATTAAAAAATACCACATTTAACTATTAAAAAATACCACATTAAACTATTAAAAAAATGAAGTAGATAATAAAATTAAAGTTATTTTTCTACGTTTTGTTTAATTCATTCAAGATTAATCCACAAAATTATTAACAATATTTATTAAAATAAAGTTAAACACTTGCATATCAACAATGCTTTTAAATTATTTATTAAATTAGTATTTTAAATCTCAATATGTTAATTTGCTCACCCTTTCATTCTCTGAATCATTATTGTGTTGTATCTATAACTTGAATTTAAAAAATGTAAAAGATTATAGATTAGGTCAACATGTTGCAATACCCGTTCCTTCGAGGGACCCGGTAGCATCAAACAAAACACAACGATAGAGATAAGGACGTGCTCGAGAAACTCTGTTTCTTTATTCTTCACCACCAGCTGATGTAAGTTGGGTATACACATATATATAATTAAATATTTCTTTGTTAGCAAAAGTCCTTTGGCATTATTGTTCTTTCCTTTGTCTTACGAAGAAACCTCTTTCTTTACCTTGACGATGGTTGATTTTCGACTCTATCCAACGTAGGTTATTTTCACGAAAACCAGGCAGAGTGATTTACCTTGCAACCTAGAGGGAAACACGGCAATACGTTCTGCAGAAGTCTGCTCCCGGAATCTAGGGAAGGCTTGTGGTCCCCACGCCAGTTGTTTACAGCAGTTCGGCCGTGGTGGGGGTAACTGTGTTCGAGGTTGACTCACGACAAGTTTTTCTCTATATCCTCCCAACTCGATCTCTGCTACGTAAGCGCCCCTTCTTCCTTCGTTTAAAACCGCCGGTTTAATTTCTGACTTTGCATTCCGGGTGCCTTCTTCTTCTGGCCTTGTGCACCTGACTCTTTTAAAGGTTACCGAGTCGTTTTTTACGACGTCATACTCCGAAATGAACTCGTCGACCTCACATACCTGGGCTCGTTCAAAGGTCACTGATTCATTTTTGTTGTTCTTTTATGCCTAATTGACAATCTATCTAGTCTTCGGATTTTCTTAATTATTGCGGGACCATACCATTAGCCTCCCTGTGACGTCTTATGCGTTATTACTCAACATTTCTGCATCATTATTTTACACAACTATTACTTTTTTTAATGACGTCTTTATTATTTTTTTGTGTGTAAATATATAAAAAAATAATAATCTTAATTAAATGATAAATAATATGTAAATTTATTAAAAACTGAAACTATATTGGAATGTACATTCACCTTAGTTTATTGTAAAATATACCACATTTAACTATTTAAAAAAAATCTGTGTGAAGGCCATTCAGAACCACACCTACTACTGATGAGCCGAGCACTTAAGTGTCCATCTATATTAATTAACGGCGAGAAAAGAAATAATGTTGGATACTAATGGCTAAAACTTGAGAGCATAGACGAGACTTTATGTGTACCAAACATGATTGGATTAAAGACAGGGTTCTACATTTTATTAACGATTCCATCGGTGCTAATCATTTTTTTTGGGGGGGGGGGGCAACTTTTGTTCAGTTCGGGTTATTTAAAAAATGTTAAAATAACAAGAATTAAAGCTTTTTAGTGTTCAAATAATTCTTCTTAAAACTCCTTAAGCTTAAGCGTTTTGTTGATTTAATTTAAGGTTAATCCACAAAATTATTAACATGTGACAATAAAGAGGAACACTCACCATCAGGAAAAAAAATGAGGTGCTTCGCATGTCGTGTATGCAGATTAAAAAAGGGCTTCTTCTTCACAGGTGCAGGTGTTTATGGTGGTCTGATTTACATATGTGGATATCAGGTGATATAAATGAAGAGGACAGCTCGGAAGGAGGGGAGAAGCGATTTGGATTGGAGAGAGAAAGGCAGAGAGAAAGTGGGTTGCACGAAATTCGGTTGGAAATTGAATCACAGTCAAAACTTTTGGAGAGAAAGGCAGAGAGAAAGTGGGTTGCAAGAAATTCAGTTGGAAATTGAATTAAAGTCAAAACATTAAAAAAATTCTTTTATTTTATGGCACAGTTAGTTAACATACTAATATTTATTAAAATAAAGTTAAACACTTACATATCAACGATTCCCGTTAATTATTTATTAAATTAGTATTTTAAAACTTAATATGTTAATTAGCTGACCCATTCATTCCCTGAATAATTATTGTGTTATGTAACTGGAATTAAAAAAAAATTATAGATTAGGTCAACAGTGTGAATAATATAAAACATTATTTCTTGCTGATAAAAAGTTAAACATAAAAGATAAAAAAGATGAAATTGTCACAGATAGTAACGTATTTTCGGTTAGAGATAGACAGACACACAGTCTGTATTATACTAAGATTATTACCATCTTCAATTTAGAAAAATAGCAATTTTCGCTTCCCGCCGATGTACAAATTACCTGATTCAGACTACATACACACATATGTGCGTTCATGTGCAGACGCACACATGCACACACGTAAGCATGCACACGCAAAAACATACACACACGTACACAAACACACGCACATACGCAAACACAAATATACAAACGCAGGCGTTATCCCCACACACAGATGCGTATAATAAGAGGCTTACAAGTTTATTTGAACAAGAACATTTCCCTCATCAAATAAGATTGTTTAACGTCTTTCTTCACCCGGCGCCATTTCTGCGTCTGTTCATATTTTTTTCAAACAAATATCTTCTCTCCTTGACTTTTCTATTCATTTTCTTTCAGCTCTCAAAACGATTTGAGCGTTTATTTAAGCTTTCTTGACTATTCTTTGTAACACCGTACCTTCCGTTCACCCCCCATTTAGCGACAGAAGTCGGTGTTTGGCGCCAAAAACAGCTGGCGATAAGTGACGCTGAACGAGCGGACGTGTTATTTTCTATAATCGGCTCACGGATTCGAGTTCGCTAAAGTGATGACAGCGCATTAGTTACAAAACGCAGTCAGTTTTGTCTGGTTTGTCTTGTTGGAAGTGTGTGTCAAGGTGTTTGAGAACCTACCAATTGCAGGAGGGGGGGGGGAAGGGATGCTACCGTATTAACTCAAAAATAGTAAGCGCTCTCATAATGTACGACGAAATTTTGTTCCTAATGCTGCGAGCAAGACTAACAGGAAAAATGATTCTTGTCGCTCCAAGTTAAGTTGACTTTGTTGTTTAGTTGACTTAATTACTTAATCTAGTTGAATTAGTTGTTGAGTTGACTTGGTTGCTTAATCAAGTTGAATTAGTTGTTGAGTTGACTTAGTTGTTTAGTTGACTGGGATGCTTAATCAAGTTGAATTAGTTGTTGAGTTGACTTAGTTGTTTAGTTGACTTGGTTGCTTAATCAAGTTGAATTAGTTGTTGAGTTGACTTAGTTGTTTAGTTGACTTGGTTGCTTAATCCAGTTGACTTAGTTGTTTAGTTGACTTAGTTGTTTAGTTGACTTAGTTGTTTAATTGACTTAGTTGCTTAATCTAGTTAACTAAGAGAAAAAATGATTCTTGTCGCTACAATTTTCCCACGAGGAAGTTCCCGTATGCTTAGAAAAACGTGGTCCCCTTAACGATTAAAACAATAAGAAAATGTGACGTGTCTTTTGCAGAAAAGCCCCGCCAGAAAATATACAAAACGTGAGTTGTAGTAAACAAAATACAGACTCAAAAAAGATATAATCCATTCATGTCATTGAGTATTTGCTATCTTCACATGCACTAAAACAGATAGCAGTCCACCATTCCGCAATGCATTCCACAGTAGTGTTTATTCTGCGTTTTGTACAGGCTAAGCCTAACCCGACGACTGTCTAAACAGTACGTACAAAATTAGGTCGAAGACGTGTGCGTACACTGCGCATGGCTGGTGGGGTTATCATTTTAGCAAAACTTTTTTCCTATTAGTGGCGGGTCTTTTCTACAAAAGACAAAAAATAGCACTTAGTCCAGAAGATACATGCCGAAAAAATAGTAAAAGCAAATAAATAAAATAAAATAAAATAAAAAGGTCTCACAAAGATCATATTAATATATAAGTTTAGAGAAAAGATGGCATAAAAAACAAATTTAAATATTTTACGACATTTCAAATTCTTAAACATGAAAGAAAAGAATGTGATTGTGAATATATTAAAAACAACTGATGAATTCCGATTTTTATTAGTTTAGTTAAGAATGTTTAGTCTATTTTTCTTAGTTGTTTAGTTGAGTAGTTGCTTAATCAAGTTGTCTTAGTTGTTTAGTCTAGTTGTCTTAGTTTTTTTAGCTGTTTTAGTTGCTTAATCTAGTTGACTTAATTGTGTAGTTGACTTAGTTGCCCAATCTAGTTGACTTAACTGTGTAGTTGACTTAGTTGCTTTATAGAGTTAACATAATTGTGTAGTTGACTTAGTTGCTTAATCTAGTTGACTTAATTGTGTAGTTGACTTAGTTGCTTAATCTAGTTGACTTAATTGTGTAGTTGACTTAGTTGCTTAATCTAGTTGACTTAGTTGTGTAGTTGACTTAGTTGCTTAATCTAGTTAAGTTAATTGTGTAGTTGACTTAGTTGCTTTATATAGTTGACTTAGTTGTGTAGTTGACTAGTTGCTTAATATAGTTGACTTAGTTGTGTAGTTGACTTAGTTGCTTAATCTAGTTGACTTAATTGTGTAGTTGACTTAGTTGCTTTATATAGTTGACTTAATTGTGTAGTTGACTTAGTTGCTTAATCTAGTTTAATTAATTGTGTAGTTGACTTACTTGCTTTATATGGTTGACTTAATTGTGTAGTTGACTTAGTTGCTTATCTAGTTAAATAAGTTGTTTGGTTTTCTTAGTTGTTTAATCTATGTAAGTTGTTTAGTTTACTTAGATGCTTAATCTAGTTTAATAAGTTGTTCAGTTGATTTAGTTGTTTGATATAGTTGATTTAGTTTTTAAGCTGTTTTAGTTGCTTAATCTAGTTTAATAAGTTGTTTAGTGGACTCAGTTGTTTAATCTAGTTGACGTAGTTATTTAGTTTGCTTAGTTGCTTAATCTAGTTGACTTAGTTGCTTAATCTTGTTGAATAAGTTGTTTAGTTGACGTAGTTGTTTATCTTGTTGATTTAGTTGCTTAATCTAGTTGACTTAGTTGTTTTGTTTACTTGGTTGCTTTATCCAGTTGAATTAGTTGTTTCGTCTGTTGACTGTTTCGTCTTTAGTTGTCTTAGCTGCTAGATATAGTGGATTTATTTGCTTGGTCTAGTTGAATAAGTTGTTTAGTTGACTTAGTTGTTTAATTAAGTTGAATAAGTTGTTTGGTTAACTTAGTAGCTTAATCTAGTTGAATAAGGTTGTTTAGTTGATTAGTTGCTTAATCTAGTTGCATTAGTTTTTTTGGTTGACTTAGTTGCTTTATCTAGTTTAATAAGTTGTTCAATTGACGTATTTGCTTAATCTAGCTAAATAAGTTGTTTAGTTTACCTAGTTGCTTAATCTAGTTAAATAAGTAGTTTTGTTTACCTAGTTGCTTAATCTAGTTAAATAAGTTGTTTTGTTTACGTAGTTGCTTAATCTAGCAAAATAAGTATTTTAGTTGGCTTAGTTTCTTAATCTAATTAAATAAGTTGTTTGGTTTACTTAGGGTCTCAATCTAGTTAAATAAGTTGTTTAATTGACTTAGTTGCTTAATCTAGCCAAATAAGGTGTTTAGTTTACTTAGTTTCTTAATCTAGTTACATAAATCTTTTAGTTTACTTAGTTTCTTAATCTAGTTAAATAAGTTGTTCAGTTGACTTAGTTGCTTAATCTAGCTAAATAAGTTGTTCAGTCACTCAGTTGCTTAATCTAGTTTAATAAATTGTTTGGTTCACTCAGTTGCTTGATCTATCTACATAAGTTATTTAGTTGAATTAGTTGCTTTATCTAGTTAAATAAGTTGTTTGGTTTACTAAGTTGCTCAATCTAGTTAAATAAGTTTTTTAGTTGACTTAGTTGCTAAATTAAGTTAAATAAGTTGTTTGGTTGACTTAGTTGCTTAATCTAGTTGAATAAGTTGTTTAGTTTACTTAGTGTCTTAATCTAGTTTATTTCGTTTTTTGGTTGACTTCGTTGCTTCATCAAGTAGAATAAGTTTTTTAGTGTACTTAGTTGCTTAATCCAGTTGAATTATTTTATTGGTTTACTTAGTTGCTTAATCTAGTTGAATAAGTTGTTTAGTTGACTTAGTTGCTTAATGTAGATGACTTAATTGCTTATTTTAGTTAAATAAGTTGTTTAGTAGACTTACTTGCTTCATCTAGTAAAATAACTTGTTTACTTGACTTAGTTGCCTCATCCAGTTGAATTAGTTTTTTGGTTGCCTTAGTTACTTAATCTAGTTTATTAAGTTGTTTAGTTTAATTAGTTGCTTAATCTAGTTAAATTATTTGTTTGGTTGACTTAGTTGCTTAATCAAGTTAAATAAGTTGTTTGGTTGACTTAGTTGCTTAATCAAGCAAAATAAGTTGTTTAGTTGACTTAGTTGCTTTATCTAGTTTAATAAGTTGTTTAGTTGACTTTGTTGCTTAATCTAGCTAAATAAGTTGTTTAGTTGACTTAGTTGCTTAATCTAGTAAAATAAGTTGTTTGGTTTATGTAGTTGCTTAATCTCGCTAAATAAGTATTTTAGTTGACTTAGTTGCTTAATCTAGTTTAATAAGTTGTTTAGTTAACTTAGTTGCTTAATCTAGCTAAATAATTTGATTGGTTAACTTAGTTATTTTATCTAGTTAAATAAGTCGTTTGGTTCACTTAGTTGCTTGATCTAGCTACATAAGTTGTTTAGTTGACTTAGTTGCTTAATCTAGCTAAATAAGTTGTTTAGTTGACTTAGTTGCTTAATGTAGTTTAATAAGTTGTTTAGTTTACTTAGTTACTTAATCTAGCTAAATAAGTTGTTTAGTGTACTTATTTGCTTAATCCAGTTTAATGACTTGTTTAGTTTACTTAGTTGCTTAATCTAGTTAAATAAGCTGTTTGGTTTTCTTAGTTGCTTAATCAAGCAAAATTAGTTGTTTAGTTTACTTAGATGCTTAATCTAGTTAAATAAGTTGTTTAGTTTACTTAGTTGCTTGATATAGTTGATTTAGTTTTAAGGCTGTTTTAGTTGCTTAATCTAGTTGAATAAGTTGTTTAGTAGACTCAGTTGCTTAATCTAGTTTACGTAATTTATTTAGTTTGCTTAGTTGCTTTATCTAGTTGACTTCGTTGCTTAATCTTGTTGAATAAGTTGTTTAGTTTACGTAGTTGTTAATCTAGTTGATTTAGTTTCTTAATCTAGTTGACTTAGTTTTTCGTCTGTTGACTGTTTCGTCTTTAGTTGTCTTAGCTGCTAGATATAGTGGATTTACTTGCTTGGTCTAGTTGAATAAGTTGTTTAGTTGACTTAGTTGCTTAATCTAGTTAAACAAGTTGTTTAGTTGACTTAGTTGCTTAATCTAGCTAAATAAGTCGTTTAGTCGACTTAGTTGCTTAATCTAGTTAAAGAAGTTGATGGTTGACTTAGTTGCTTTATCTAGCTAAATAAGTTGTTTAGTTTACTTAGTTGCTTTATCTAGTTAAATAAGTTGTTTAGTTGACTTAGTTACTTAATCTAGCTCAATAAGTTGTTTAGTTGACTTAGTTGCTTAATCTAGTTAATAAGTTGTTTGGTTTACTTAGTTGCCTACTTTATCCGACTTAGTTGTTTGGTTAACTTAGTTGCTTAATCGAGTTGCTTTAGTTTTTAAGCTGTTTTAGGTGCTTAATCTGGTTGAATTAATTGTTGAGTCAAGTTGACTTAGTTGCTTCGTGGACTTATTTGCTTAATCTAGTTGAATTAGGTGTGTTAGATAATGGCCCTATTGGAATGGACGTATCTGTTGGAAATCGGGTTTGACTTGCGCGATTTGTAGCGGAGTCACCTCGTGCAACTTTGGTACGATGTTTTATCACGGTTCGTGTGACAGTTGACGAGACCTCTGGAGTTGAGGGTTAGGTCACACATGTGCGTCGATCACGAGGTTTCGTTACGTCACAGTTTTCCCGGTGGAAAAACTATGTTGAGATTGGAGTTCTTGACTGGAAGCACACGAGTCAACACGCTTTAGCCATGTAGCGATTACATAAGCTAGGGAATTTCGGATTCCCAAAAATGAGAGCCAGACGAAGTCCCCCTCTTCTTTCCTTTGCAAGTAACAAGTAGTTAGAAAATTAACTAGCGTAAGCCCCTCTCTCTTCTACAACGAACTTGCTCAGTATCGACAAGCTAAATAGCAATAAATGGCTATAAATTAAAAAGGAGAAGCCTTGTTATATGTTATTGTGCGTGGGGGATTTGATTTCAGCCCACGAGGAAACCACCGGTATGATGGAAGAAGCGAGCGAAGATTATGACGTTCGGCGAAGCGACGGACGGATAGCAGCCGTGATACAAAGCAGGCGACAACAATGGCAGTTAAGAAAGAGCCACGGTTAGTACAAATAGTTCCATACAACGGCGATGCAATGGAGAAAGAAAGAGCCACGGTTAGTACAAATAGTTCCCTGCAGCTGGGAAATGCGAATAGGCGACACATCGTCCCGTTTCGGGATCAACAGACAGAGTTCTACGACGTCAGGGATTCGACATTACAACGTGAAAAGAAAAGCATGTCGTGGCCATGAAGAGATTATGACATGTGTTATAAACCAGCAAGACAATATTGGCGATTTGGTGCAAATTTGGCCAGCCATGGGGAGGAAAGATGCCAAGCGAGGTTACCACGAGAAAAAGAAAACTTCGAACACAACAAAGAGTCCATGCGGAATCTGTAAGTAGAGCTTTCGGACAGTCCCCCTCACCATTACCCGATATAATGCCTTTCGAGACAACAGCAGGGTGTCAGAGAGGCTTTCTGTCACCCTTGAAAGGAACTTCAATGCATGTCTACATTCGCGATAGAAGGAGCACTCGTTTCGGGGTAACCTGTGTGCCTCCCCCTCATCCAAGTGCACACTTCTCAAAGCCGGAAAGGCTTTCTTGGTGTCTTCCTTCCAAAAGACACCGTTATCCTCAGATTGTGTACTCATTCGGTCTAGATAAAACAGCCTAAGAGTGTGGCATCGAATTTCGATGCTAGCCATACCCAGACCGCCCTCAGAAGGATGAAGGTAACAAATCTCGCGACGGACCATAGGGGCCTTACCAAGCCACAAAAACTTGAACAGAGCCCGCTGCATCTCCAGCAGTGTATCCGACGGGAGTGGGACCACTGAAAGACGATATAGGATGATCGGATGAATGTGAGAAGTACACACCTCAGCTCTCCCCTTTAACGAAAGATTTCTGCGGGACCACAGACCAGCTGCTACCCTAATCGCTTTCAGGACTTCCGACCAATTTTTCTCCAGCTGGAGATCAGGACCAAACCAGACGCCGAGTAGCTTGCAAGGCCCATCTGTCCAGCCAAAGGGTCCCTGCAAGGAAACACCCTTCCAAGCACCAATGCGCAAGCCAATAGACTTATCGCAGTTGATTTTGGCCCCTGTCACCGTTTCATACATTCTGATTTCTCTGTCGACGACACTAATCTCGGCATTGCTCGTTACAAGCACAGTCAAGTTGTCGGCATAGGCGGAGTACTTCAACATGGTGCAAGAACCTGCCAAAGTAATTCCACGCAGGACCGGATTCACCCTTAGCCTGCTAAAGAAAGGTTCCAAAACAAGCACATAAAGCATCGGTGAAAGAGGGCACCCCTGACGAAGAGATCTGGACAATCTGAAGGCACCAGACCTCATGCCATTCACTTCAACCCTAACACCGGGGTTCGCATACAAGAGGCGAATCCAGGAGCGGAATTGCGAGCCAATACCGGCCGCAGACAAAACAGCCTCCAAGTACCGATGGTCCACCCTATCGAATGCTTTGGACTGATCTAAATTGATCAGCGCGGCTTCAGTGTCGACTTTATCTATGATCAAGCGTATCGAGTGCAAGTTATCCTGAATGGTCCGGCCCTTCACAAAACAAGTCTGTTCGGGGCTAATTAGACCAGGCAAAACAAGTTGCAGACGATTGGCTAAGATCTTGGCCAAAATCTTTAACTCCGCATTAAGCATCGTTAAGGGCCGAAAATTATCTCACCCATCCCCACCATTTTTGCTTTTGCGTAACAATTTCACCAAGCCATGGTCAAGTACTGGGGAATAGACCCGTTCCTAAACCACGAGTTAAACAAAACTGTCAGCAAGGGTACAAAATGTGCGACATCCTCAAATACACCTCGTTGGGCAAACCATCAATCCCCGGAGACCTGTTAAGGCCGACCCGCCCTAAGGCTTCCCGGACTTCTTCCTCTGTTATGCAACCTTCGCACCTAGCCGCTTCGGTCGCCTCAAGACGAGAAAAGTCGGCTAAATAGGGATCGAATTGTGCTAAAGACAAACCGGGTTCTCGAGTAAAAAGATCCTGGAAATGAGAACGAAAAGCCTCCAGAATACCTTCGTTTATGGTCACGAGTCTCCCATCCGGCAATGAGACACGAGCGATATGTCGATCAAATGCATGTCGATGCTCCTCTGCACGCAGTTCAGCAGCCATGTTTGTCGCCTCGTTAGGCACTCTTTTTTAACCTAGCCCTAATCACTAAAGCCTGGTGTTCTTGGATAGCCAAAGAAGTCAGCTTGGCCTTAATTATAGCAACACTAGAGCTATCCCCCACCTCCACCGCCCGATCTAATCTAGACTCTAGTGCCACTTTAGCTGCCCTAGTTGATATATTGAGTCGTCTGCTAAAATCGGCAGTAAAGGACCTAATAACCTTCTTAAAGTGAATCCACTTCCTATTCCCAATTACAGCCCCCGTCAATTCCCGCTGTAAGGTTAGTAATAGCTGTTCCTGGTAGCCCTTCACATCGAACAACGAAGTGTTGAGCTTCCAGTACCCAGCTAAACTAGGCTTAGGTCTATCTAAGTTTACCCGGACCCGAACAAGTCTATGGTCTGAGTAAACTATATTATGAAAACTTGCACATTCAACTAATCCTACATCGACTCTCCTAATTAAGAACCGATCGATATAACTCAAAAGTTGTACCGAATCGGAGCCGCGCCTATTTGTCCAAGTCCATACCCTATCACGGGGCCATTCATTCCAGTACTTATCGATAAGATCGAACTTATCGAGGAAGTCCCGAAATAACATAGCATCCCGATCGGTGTTAGTACCCCTAGGTCGATTACGATCTAAATAGGGATCCAGGACCACGTTCCAGTCTCCCGCTAGAATGACCGTCCGAGAAGTAGAATTCAAGAACTGCTCGATTCGCCGAAAGAAAGAACCGAGCTCAGAATGGCTATTGGGCGCATACACCCCGATGAGCCGAAATGCCTTCTCCTTTATGGTAATATCCAGAACGCAAAGTCTTCCTTCCGGATTCATGAAGCTAGGGTCACATGACGCATCTAAAGACTTGCTTACCAGCCAGGAAACCCCCTAGCAGAAGAATTAAAGTACGCTGAATAAGCATGAAAACCCTTAGCCAGCGCACCCAAACAGTCCCTAGAAATCAAGTGAGTTTCCTGAACACAACATATATCCACTCCGAGGCGCTGAAGGTCTGTAGCGACTCGAAATTTACGAGCGTCGGCCCTCAGGCCCCGGACATTTAAACACGTTAGAAGGAGAGCCATGAGGGTGCCTTAGAGTTGGGTTCCAGAAACGAACATAGCAGTGGTCGGGATGCCGACGGCTCTCCCAAAAGATTGATTGCCCATCTGATCATTAATTTGACCATCATGGGAGATGCCGCCAAACATCCAAAGGATAGGTTAGTTTCGCTATCCTATACAGGGCGGGGTGTAACCTTATGGGAACCCTCCCAAAACAATCTTTCCTTAAAACGACTAGACCTTCATCTTTGAAGATGGCCATTGGAACGGTGAAATTGAAAGTGTTGTTCGCCTCTTCCAGCATCTGCCATAGAGCCTTCGCTTCTGGTTTCTTCCTTACAACTGTAAGGACTCTAGGGGCGTTGGGGAAATTAGCAGGGTCTTCAATGGTTATACCACCGACTTCATTGAATTTAAGGAGCTCATTTATATTGGAGAGGTGGTAATGCTTTACTGTTTCTATTTGGGTGCATGTCACTTTGCAGATATCCTCTCCAGAAAGGAATGCGTTTTTTTTATAGTTTTCCTTTCCACAGAAGGGCTCCTCTGCCTCTTCTGTGTAATAGATGGAGGGGGAGGCATGTCATCCATTGGGGAGGGGGAAGGGGAGCTAGGCCCCATAGGAGATGTTGGAAAAGGCGAAGGGGAGGGTTTTTTTGTGGGTGACGCAGGTGGGGTATTTTTGGGGGTATTAAATGGGGAGACAAAGGGAGAAGGTTTAGGAGAAGTGATTTTTATAGACGATTTAATCGGACTTAGAGGGATCAGCTTGTACTGTTTGTCTAAAATTGGGCCAGTGATTGGGGGGGGGGGGCATTAATTTGGGAGAATTAGAATTTTTAGAAACTATTGGTTTTGTGATCGGCTGGGGACTTGGATTGGGGGTAGAGATTTTATCTGAAGTGGCTGAATTTTTTCCTTCTTTTTTCTCTTTTTTTCCTACTTTCTTATCTAATTTAGATTTAAGCTCTTTTGCCTTAATGTAACTGTCTTTTCCCGGGTCGTTTTTAAGCATTTCTTTTTCTCTCATTTCTTCGAGAGATACCCGACCCGGGTTTTTTCCCCGGAACAATAATCCATCCCTCGTCTTTTTCTGCAGAAGGTAGAGCAGGGAATTCGTCTTCGGAGTCATCAGATGTAGATGTAATAGGTAAACCAATTGTAGCTGGAGGATTGAGGTGGGGACCAGCCTTGGATGGTCTGTTTATCGGGGGTGTCGTTTTCTGAGTGGATTTTTTCTGTGGGCAATCAAAAGTTAAATGACCTAGTTGCTCACAAAACCAACAAACAGGTCTTCGTCCGCCCAATATAATAGGTAGTTTTTCCTCCCCAACTTGTAAATAGTAGGGGATGCTGTCATAAGCTTTCTTGTCGATAAGTATTTCGAAGTTCCATGTACCTGGAAATTCGTCAAAATTGACGTCTGTGATTTCGCCAAATCTTAGAAAAAAGGCACCAATTTGTTCGCCTTTTACATAAAAAGGCACATTGAAGATAGAAATTGAAGAACGTCTTCTACCCATGTACTCGGTTCGTAAAACATAGTCCTGCGTGATAATTTGATTAAGTGAGAGATTAGCACAAATTTCTTCGTTAGGAAACAAAGCATTCCAAGTGTTAAATCCCTTGCACTTGATTAACCATTGCGGGTTGAATCCTGCAGTTGCCAATAACTTGCATATTAATTCAGGAGAGGCCCTGATGGATTTTAAATTTTGTTTTCGACAACAAACATGGTTACTGTTTTTTTTAATTTCTGCAAGCATTGGTAAATCCACGGAAATTCCTTGTTCAGTAACCATGTGTTCGTATTTTTTTGCTTCTTCCACGAAATCTTTGACATTTATAGACATTTCTGGTGGTTTGCATTATTCCGAATTTTCAGTCGTTTTGGACGCCATCTAGTTATTAACTAGAGACACCAAACACAAAAACGTCGTAAAAGGGAAAACAGTTCAACAATAACAGTCAACGTGAAAGCAATAAAAACGATAACAATAATCAACAACAGCAGGCAACAACAGATTTAAGAAAAATACTAACTTGACGCAATAAACTCACTCAACACGTAGAGCCAAAATGTGCCTCCCAATGTTCTCCCGGCAAAACCGGTATTTATGGTTGTCGGTTGCTACCATTTAGTTATTATTAAAGGGTAGGTAGGTCACCCACAACAATAAGTTGTTTAGTTGACTTAGTTGCTTAATCTATTTGTTTTAGTTGTTTAGTTCACTTAGTTGCTTAATCTAGTTGTTTTAGTTGTTTAGTTGACTTAGTTGCTTGATCTAGTTGAATAAGTTGTTTAGTTAACTTAGTTGCTTAATCTAGTTGGCGTAGTTGTTTAGTTGACTTACTTGCTTAATCTAGTTGAATTAGTTGCTTAGTCAAGTCGACTTAGTTGTTTTGTTTACTTGGTTGCTTAATCTAGTTGAATTAGTTTTTTAGCTGTTTTAGTTGAATTAGTTATTTAGTTTACTTAGTTGCTTAATCTAGTTGTTTTAATTGTTTAGTTGACTTATTGCTTAATCTAGTGGTTTTAGTTGTTTAGTTCACTTAGTTGCTTAATTTAGTTGTTTTAGTTGTTTAGTTGACTTGGTTGCTTAATCTAGTTCAATAAGTTGTTTAGTGTACTTAGTTGCTTAATCTAGTTGAATTAGTAGTTTAGTCTAGTTGACATAGGTTGTTTTGTTGACTTAGTTGCTTAATCTAGTTGAATTATTTGTTTAGTCAAGTTGACATTGGTTGTTCAGTTGACTTAATTGCTAGATCTAGTTTTATAAGTTGCATAGTTTTGTTGACTTAGTTGTTGAGTTGAGTGTAATTAGTTGTTTAGTTAACTTTCTTGCTTAGTCTAGTTGAATTAGTTGTTTAGTCAAGTAGACTTAGTTGTTTAGTTGACTTAATTGCTAGATCTAGTTGACTTAGTTGTTTAGTTTACTTAGTTGCTAGATCTAGTTTAATTAGTTGCTTCGTCTAGTTGACTTAGTTGTTTAGTCGAGTTGTTTTAGTTATTTAGTCAAGTTGTTTTTATTTTTAAGTTGTCTTTGTTTGTTAATCTAGTCTTCTTAGTTGTTTAGTCTAGTTAAAAAATATTTGTTCAACTTTCAATTAAGACAAAGCAAAATAATGTTACTGTTGACCTGCACAATTCTTATAAAATAGGAAGCTTAGGAGTCATCACAGTTAGTACAAGGTCATCAGTGTTTAGTACTTAGGGTGAAATGTATTGAGTTACCTACGAAAGATCCACCCATGCAATCGTTAATAAAATTCAAAATCCTTTCTGCAATTAAACTATATTTAGTAAAAATATACTTTAGTATATGTCTAAATTGCCCACTATGTGTCAGTCATAAATGCCCAACAGGCTTTGTTCTATTGCTATTTAATTATACGGACACTTTGATACGACGTGCAAAATCGTCATTAACTCTGGCACATTCGTCGCCTGATATTGCCCTGCTTTTGGTTGTGATGTGCATCTTCAGTCATTTGTTTGATCTTGATAGAAATTATTTTTGAGATAACGCCACAAATGTACATATGGGGGCTTAAGATCCGGTGAGTGTAAAACTCATTGAGGATCACAACTCCTAATAAGGCGATCATCAATGTGGCCTCCATATAATAGAATGAGGACAGAACAAAACTGGTAGACATTTATGGCTGGAACTTGGTGAACACGTCAGGCATAAACTGAAGTTTATTTGTACCAAATATGGTTGGATTGCGGAAAGGATTGTGAACTTTTTAAATAATTCCATGGGGGCATATTTTGGGGTTTAGGGTTAGAGTAAGCGTTAGGGTTAAGGATTAGGGTTAGGGTTAGTGTTAGGGTTAGGGTTTAGGGTTAGGGTTAAGGTTAGAGTTTAGGATTAGGGTTAGTGTTAGGGTAAGGGTTTAGGATTACGGTTAGTGTTTAGGGTTAGGGTAAGGGTTATGGTTATGGTTAGGGTTTAGGATTAAAGGTTAGTGTTAGGGTAAGGGTTTACGATTAGGGTTAGGGTTTAGGGTAAGGGTTAGGGTTTAGGGTAAGGGTTAAAGTAAATGTTTAGGATTAATTTTTAGGGTTATTGTTAGGGTTAGGGTTTCGGGTTAGTGTTTAGGTTTAGGGTTTAGATTTTAGGGTTTATGGTTTAGGGTTAGGGTTTAGGATTAGGGTTGGGGTTTAGGATTAGGGTAAGGATTAGGGTTAGGGTTTAGGTTTAGGGTTAGAGTTAGGGTTTAGGGTATGGGTTAGGGTTAGGGTTAGAAGTTCAGCTTTAGGGTTAGGGTTTAGGATTAAGGTTAGGGTCAGGGTAAGGGTTAGGGGTTAGGATTAGGGGTTAGAGTTTAGGGTTTAGGGTTAGGGTTTAGGGTTAAGGATTTGGGTTAGGGTTTGGGGAAGGGTTTAAGCTTAGGGTTAGGGTTTAGGGTTAGGGTTTAGGTTAGGGTTTAGGATTAGGGTTTAGGGTTTAGGTTAAGGTTTCGGGTTGGAGTTAGGGTTTTGGTTAGTGTTTAGGGTTAGGGGTTAGGGTAAAATTTATGGTTGGGGTTTAGGATTAGGGGTTAGGGTTAGGGTAAGGTTTAGGGTAAAGGTTAGGGTTAGGATTTAGGATTAGGGTTTAGGGTTTAGGGTTTAGGGTTAGGGTTTGGGTTTAGGATTAGGCGTTTGGTTAGGTTTAGGGTTAGGATAAGGGTTAGGGTCTAGGATTAGGGTTCAGGGTTCAGGGTGTAGGGTTTAGGGTTAGGGTAAGGGTCTAGGGTAAAGGTTTTGGATTAAGGGTTAGGATTAGGGTTAGGGTTTATGGTTTAGGGTTAGGGTTTAGGATTAGGGGTTAGGGGTAGGTGAGGGGTAGGGTTTAGGGTTATGGTTTAGGTTTAGGGTTAGGGTTAGGTTTAAGGATTCGGGTTTAGGTTTAGAGTTAGAGTTAGTGTTAGGGTTAGGGTATGTGTTAGGGTTTAGGGTTAGGGTTAGGATTAGGGTTAAGGATTAGCGTAAGGATCTAGGGTTAGGGTTTTGGATTAAGGGTTAGGATCAGGGTTAGGGTTTAGGGTTTAGGGTAAAGGTTTAGGATTAGGGGTAAGGGTAGGGTTTAGGGTAGGGTTTAGGGTTATGGTTTAGGTTTAGGGTTAGGGTTAGGGTAAAGGTTAGGTTTTAGGATTCGGGTTAGGGTTTAGGGTTAGAGTTAGTGTTAGGGTTAGGGTATGTGTTAGGGTTTAGGGTTAGGGTTAGGATTAGGGTATGTGTTAGGGCTTAGGGTAATGGTTTGTGTTAGGGTTAGAGTTAGGGTTAGGGTTTAGGGTTAGAGTTTAGGGTTAGGTCATGTGTTAGGGCTTAGGGTTAGGGTTTGTGTTAAGGTTTAGGCTTAGGGTTAGGGTTTACGGTTAGGGTTAGAGTTAGTGTTAGGGTATGTGTAAGGGTTTAGGGTTAGTGTTAGTGTTAGGGTTTAGGATTAGGGATTGTTTACAGTTAGGCTTAGGGTAAGGGTTAAGTTTTAGGATTCGGGTTAGGGTTTAGGGTTTTGGTTAGAGTTAGGGTTAGGGTTACTGTTAGGGTTTAGGGTTAGGGTTACGTTTAGGGTATGTGTTAGGGCTTAGTGTTAGGGTTTAAACTTAAGGTTAGGGTTTACGGTCAGGGTTAGCGTTTGGGTTAGGGTTAAGGATTAGGGTTTAGGGTTAGTGTTAGGGTTAGGGTTTACGGTTATGGTTAGAGTTAGAGTTAGGGTTTAGAGTTAGGGTTTAGGGGTAGGGTTAGGGTTTAGGATTAGGGTTAGGGTTTAGTGTTAGGGGTTAAGATTAGTGTTAGGGTTTAGAGTAGGGGTTAGGATTAGGGTTAGGGTTTAGTTTTAGGGTTAGAGTTAGGGTCAGGGTTAGGGTTAGGGTTAGAGTTAGAGTTTAGGTTTAGGGTTTCGGATTAGGGGTAGAGTTAGGGTTAGGTTTAGGGTTTAGGGTTAGGGTTTCGGGTTAGTGTTATGGTTTAGGAGGCAGGTTTATGGGTTTGGGTTAGAGGTTTAGGGTTTAGGGTTTGGGTTAGGTTTAGGGTTAGAGTTTAGGATTAGGGTTTAGAATTAGGGTTAGGGTTTAGGATTAGAGTAAGGGTTTAGGATTAGGGTTAGGGTTTAGGGTTTGGGTTTAGGATTAGGGTTAGTGTTAGGGTTTAGGATTAGGCTTAGGTTTTAGGGTTAATGTAGAGCTAGGGTAAGGGTTAGAATTAGGGTTTAAGGTTAGGGTTTAGGGTTAGGGTTACAGTTAGGGTTTAGTGTCATAGTTAGGGTTAGTGTTAGAGTTTAGGATTAGGGTTATGGTTATGGTTTAGGGTTTAGGGGTTAGGGTTAGGGTTTAGTGTTAGGGTTAGGGTTAGGTTAGGTGTTAGGGTTAGGGTTTAGGGTTTAGCGTTAGGGTTAGGGTTAGGGTTAGGGTTTAGGGTTTAGGATTAGGGTTAGCGTTTAAGTTAGGGTTTAGGATTAGGGTTAGGGTGTAGGTTTGGGTTAGGATTAGG
>OY744515.1:137647545-137752545 GCA_963556195.1 Sepiola atlantica
AGAATTTGATTATTTAAGACGACGGCTCAACAATAATTTGTTTACATTGGACTTTAAAACGGCCATGTTATAGTCAGCTGGGAAGCAGCCCTGCGGTAGTGTGTTCCACAGACAGTTAGTTCTTAGAAAGAAACTTTGCTGATGGAAGTTCTGTTTAATTTTAGTTACGCAAGGGGAGAAAAGAAAATTATTTACATTGGTCGCAACTAGACTAGTTTTTGTTGTGAAAGATTTTACAAGGGGGGCACAGATGGAGCACAGTCGAGTATCTACCATGAAAATAAATAAAGACTATCAACCTCTCGTCTGCCAAAAAGTGGCTGTAGAGAAAAGAAGATAGATAAAGAAAGAGAGAGATAGATAGATAGAGATAGATAGATAGATAGAGAGAGAGAGAGAGAACGAGAGAGAGAAAAAGAGATTTTGATATATATATATATATATATATATATATATATATATATATGTAGAGAGAGAGAGAGGGGGGGGTTTGAGATAGATAGATATCGATAGATAGATAGATAGAGACAGAGAGAAAGAGAGAGAAAGAGAAAGGGAGAGTTTGATATATATATATATATATATATATATATATATATATATATATATATATATTAGTAGTATGTTTTTAAAAGGCTGTGGGCAATGCAAATTCCGGGTAGGATGTAAGCTGGAAGGAACAAAAATAATAAATCGAATACGAAATGGGACTTACTATTTATTCTTTCTTAAAATCTCACATAACAGTAAGTGTGGTGTTAGATGTTTGTGTTTTGTTTGGATAATTATTAAAAATCATTTACTAAATATTTCTGAAAAAGAAACTATATATATATATAGAGAGAGATATATAGAGATGGAGAGTTTGAGATAGATATATAGATAGCGAGAGAGAGATAGAGAGAGAAGGGGGGAGTGTTAGTATGATAGATATATAGATATATAGAGAGATAGGGAGAGAGATAGAAAGAGAGTTTGATATACACACACACACACACACACATATATATATATATATATATATATATATATATATATATATATATATTGTCACGACGGGATCTCCCTTAATAAACGAGGGAAACGCGCACGTGACAAAGATAATTAAAAGAAAAATAAAAGTCCGGAAATTGGCTCATATGATGATCCCAGGTTCTATAATCAATGACAGAACGCGGAGAGTGGGTGGGGATTTCTCCTGGTTAAGACCGCATAGGTTAGAAAGAAAGCGAAGCATGCACAAATACAACAACATGAATGCCAAGACAAAGTATAAACAATATTTATTTATAGATACTAGAAAGGGGATAAATATATTTATAAAAATAAAAACAAAACCTTAACATGAAAACAAAAGTCTATTATAAAAAGGAGGGATTGTCTATCGTAATCTTATCGCAGCAGGATTCATTTCCACATAAATCTGTACATATATATATATAGCCCTGAAGGCAGATGTCCAAGATGAAAGTAATCAACAAGTTGTCAACTTACAAGCGAGTATCTCGTTTATTTGGAGGTTGGTGTTCCTGGCAATTCATAATAGGTACGCGTCTCTGCGTCATGTCGTTTTCATTTCATGAACATGTATTTCGGGGATTTCTCAGGAAGGGGGTTTTATCTCTCACTGAGATTCATACACATTTTTTTCAGGAAAACAATTCCAGGTCGTTCATTCTGCATTCGAATAGATATCTTAGAATATCTCTCGGGAGAAGCGTATCTCCCGGCTTTCGGGTGTCTCGCCCGAGGTTATAATCCCATTTCAAAAGGTCACTGCCTTTCTCGCGCGGCTGTAGTTGCACGTGTTAACCCCTTGACTGTCCTGACATGGCTCCTCTCTCTTGCGGCTGTACTCAACGACCGTTATTCTCCCCTACCTCGCGGGCGGTTAACTTCATTTTCTTCCCCCTCTCCTTCTCCTTCTTCGTCTTGGTCGTGTCGGCTAAAAATAGACATGATCACACAGGGCCGAAAGTTTTGCTGATGAAATCGCCCCTCGAACATCGTCATGTATTCACAAGTGATGAAAACCGAATCCTGCTTGAATATATATGTATATATCTTATCGATGCCTTCCGCGTTTCTTACTTTTAATCTCGATCGATCTCCCTTCGTTTG
This sequence comes from Sepiola atlantica, assembly GCA_963556195.1. Classification (NCBI taxonomy): domain Eukaryota; kingdom Metazoa; phylum Mollusca; class Cephalopoda; order Sepiida; family Sepiolidae; genus Sepiola; species Sepiola atlantica. The sequence goes on from OY744515.1 coordinate 137,649,667, forward strand.
TAACACCTCCTTCCCTAAAAAACGAAAAAGACTCGCGTCGCGAAACTTTTTCGTAACCCTAGTTTGGAGTTTACCTAACCTAATCGGATTCTTCTCTATTCTCTCGGAATACTATCCTTGCCAACTAACGTAGGAGGTATGGTCGTTTTCTGCTATGTTTTATCGAGATTCTTATTACAAATGGGATCTTATTTGAGGGTATCAGACGCGTTGTCAGTGCCTACGATATGTTTGATGTCGAGGTTATATTCCTGAAGTAACAGACTCCAACTTAATAACCTCCCATTCTTACTCTTCATTCGGTGTAGGAAGGTAAGAGGGTGATGGTCTGTACATATGATGGTATGTTGGCTCGACGATGAAACATATACGTCGAAGTGTTGTAGACTGAGGACTAGGGCCAAGGTTTCCTTCTCTACAGTGGAGTAGGTCTTCTGGCCAGCGTTGAATTTACGAGAGAAGAAACTGACAGGGTGCCCAAGACCAGTCGGATCGGCTTGAAGTAGGACCGAGCCGATGCCATTGTCACTGGCGTCGACAGCTAAGCGGAAAGGATATTAAAAGTCAGGGGCTCTTAGTACAGGATCAGAGCATAACAGCGATCTGATCTGTTCAAAGGATTTTTAGCAGGAATGGGTTCAAATGAATTTGGACTTTTTAGACAACAGCCGGGTGAGGAGTGACGCAAGGTTAGAGAAGTTCCGGCAAAACTTCCGATAATAGCCTGCCATGCCGAGGAATCGTCTCAGGCTTCTAACATTGGTTGGGGCGCGAACGTCCAAGATGCTTTGGATCTTGGCATTGATGGGGGGTATCTTCCCATACCCAATAGTATGCCCCAGATAAGTAACTTCGGCTTTCCCGAACTCTCTTTTCGATAGGTGGACAGTGAGGTTGGCTCGTAAGAGCCGGTCAAACACCTTCCTCAAGGACGCGATATGGTCGGACCAATTGTCGTTGTATATGACAATCTCATCGATATAGACTTCAACGTTGGGTCAATCCCTCAAGCAATGGTTCATCATCCTTTGAAACGTGGCCTGGGAATTTTTCATACCGAACGGCATGACGCGGTATTGATATAACCCCTGCGGGGTGACAAACGCTGAAATCTCCCTGGCATGCTCGGTGAGGGGGACACACCAGTAACCCTTTAGCAGATGAAGAGACAGTATGATCGGAACACCGTCTCTCGAACCTTTAGCGTCGGGGACAAAGTCCTGGTCTTATTGCCCATGTTCGGTCAACCCTTGGTGATGTAAGTCGCCCTACCCACTCTGTCCATTCAATCATCTATTCTGGGAATGGGATGAGAGTCCGTCCGAGTGACGGAATTCACCTTGCGGTAATCCGTACAAAACCGGATTGAGCCATCGGACTTCTTGACCAAGACACATGGCGACGACCAGCTGCTCTGACCAGGTTCAATGATTCCATGTTCGAGCATGTACTCTACCTCTTGGCGTATTATATTCGCTTTCTGCGGGTTGACGCGATAGGGGTGTTGTTTGACGGGGTGGCATTCCCAACGTCCATGTCATGTCGGGTGATGGCTGTCTGCTTGGGCGTATCCGGAAACAACTCGCGGAAGTCCCGAATGAGGTTTGCCATCTCTTCTTTCTCATTGCGGGTCAAGTGAACGACCACGGCCGTGAGATCGGCGAGGATTTTTGAGTTCTGCAATCTCATAGGGTGGTCAGTTTTTCCTATAGATTCCTCAGGGATGTCTGCCTGGCGAGTCCCACAGTCAGATTTAGTGGCAGCTAAGACAGGATTCGCCTTGTCCCTCTCGTAATAAGGCTTACTCATATTTATGTGGCACATCTGTGTGGCCTTGCGACGGTCGGGTGTATTCACGACGTAATTGAGGTCGCTGGCCCTCCGTGCGATCTCGTATGGGCCGTGAAATCTGGCTGTTAAGGGTTGACCGGACATGGGCAATAAGACCAGGACTTTGTCCCCAACGCTAAAGGTTCGAGGGACGGTGTTCTGATCATACTGTCTCTTCATCTTGCCTTGGACCGATTTGAGATTTTTCTGAGCTATCTCGCTCATCTCCTGCAACCGTGTCCGGAATTGCGATAGGGTAGTCAAGCAAAGATTTATTCTCTTGACTCATCTGCAGTCATTTATCCTTTAGCAGGGACAGGGGATCGCGCACCGAATGGCCCCAAAACGAGCTAACGGGGTGAAAACCAGCGATTCCTGGGTAGCATCCCGTGCAGCGAACATTAAGAATGGGATGCCTTCATCCCAGTCACTGTGATGGTCGAAGCAATATGTTCGCACCATGTTCTTCAGGGTCGAATGAAAGCGCTCCAGGGCTCCCTGGGATTTGGGGTGGTATACGCTTGATTTCACCGTCGTGATGCCGAGGCTGCTCATGGCCTGCTAGAACATCTTCAACATAAAGTTTGATCCCTGGTTAGACTGTACCACCTTCGGTAGTCCAACCATGGAGAACAAGGTGATCAAAGCTTTCGCAATCTTTCCAGCTGATACGTTCCTGAGGGGGTTTGCTTCAGGAAATCGGGTTGATGCACACATGATTGTTAGTAGGTGCTCGTTCCCACGTTTGGTTCTCGGAAGTGGACCAACACAATCTATGAGGATCCAGCAGAAGGTCTCCTCAAATGCGGGTATCGGATGGAGGGGAGCGTCGGGGATTCGCTGATTTGGCTTTCTCACCATCTGACATGTGTGGCAAGATTTACAGTATTTCGCCACATCTCTACGGATCCCCGGCCAGTAGAAGTGTTTGGTAATCCGGTCATGCGTCTTTCGGATACCCATATGGCCTCCCATGGGTGTCTCATGGGCTGTCCTAAACACTTCATCTCTATAGCCTTTTGGTAACACTTCCTGGTGTACGGTTGACCAGTCTTCGAGGGCGAGTGTATGTGGGGGTCTCCACTTCCTCATCAGTGTACCATCTTTGATGAAGTACCCACACGGTTCTTCATCCATCTCGCCTTCGTCCACCGCTTTCCTGAAAAGCAAGGCGACCTCTTCATTTTTCCTTTGCTCATGGGCGATGGACGTCCATGAGGTCGGGGTTTCCCTGACCAGTTCTCCCTCGCTGGGGGGGGGGGGGGGTCGTATTCTGTGGTCTCTTCGAGCGTAGACATCGCTTCTACCTCGTGACCGACACAAGTTTGGAAAAGGTCCATGACTTCACTTCCCATCTCTTTACCGCTTTTCTTGGTGCGTGCTTCTCTGGCCTTCTCTTGGGCCATTGCCCGGGTCACTACACATGCTGGGTATACTCCGGTGTCACTATCGTCTGGCCTGTCAGTGCTCCTTGATGGGCTTGGCTGTGTCACTATCCTTAAGGGGGTGGGATGCTACTTTCTTCCCGGCCAAATCGTTGCCGAGTAGCATCGCAATGCCTCTCATAGGCAGATCGTCGACCACTTCGATCTCAACAGTATCACATACTATATCCGACTCGAGGGTCACTCTATGAAGTGGAACACTAACAAATCCCTTTCCGACTCCCTTTATAATGACGACTTTGACCGTGGCTGTATTTGACTCACGCGGCATATGTCTTTCCAGTATTAAGGACTGGGTTGCTCCCGTGTCCCTTAATATTTTGATATTTGATTTCCTCGTGGGGTCATCCATAGGACATATCGAACCGTCTGAGACGAAAGGTCTGTATTCTTCCTTAATATCATCCGCGTTCGCATTTGCAACACCCCTCCGCGATGCGATGAACCCTTGTGGTTTATTCGAGGGCGCGCCTCGGTTTTCTTCGTCCCTCTTTCTCGCTAAGAAATTTGCGAATATGTGCCACACCTTGCCACAGTAGTGACACCGCATCATTCTCAATCTCTCTGCCTGTTGACTAGTCGGAGAATGGTTTTTGTGCCGTGAGCTGTCCAGTCGGTTGCTGTTACCTGTCTGGCTTGACCTCATGCTCGGACCAGTGCTAGCAACCATTCTGGGGTTAGCGCAGCTTCCGTCAGCAAACGGGTCATTCGCCCTGTTCCTGCCCCGCCTATGCGTTAACGCATACTCGTCCGCGAGGGTGGCCATGTCCTATGCTGTATCTACTTGTCTCTCGTTAAGGTAGACCTTGAGATCGTCATGGACACACCTCTTGAACTCTTCCGTGAGCATTAGCTGTCTCAGTCTATCATGGTCCGTCCCACGCTTTTGGCTGCGCACCACCTGTCAAAGTAGGTCTCTTTCTGACGAAAGAACTCTACGTATGTTTGCCTGTCCTTTCTGACGAAATAACTCTACGTATGTTTGCATGTCCTCCTTTCTGTGATTCCTAAATTTCTGCCTATAAGATTCTGGCACCATCTCATAACTCCTTAGGATTGCTGACTTTACAGTGTTATAGTCGGCGCAATCCGCCACCGATAGAGATGCGTATATCTCCTGGGCTTTACCCTTTAGCACTGTCTGTACGAGTAAAGTCCAGTGCTCTAGTGGCCAGTTCAGGCTTGAGGCGATCTTCTCGAAGTGGTGGAAATATTTGTCCACATCAGCCTCATAGAACGCTGGCACGTGTCTGACCCGTTTAGTCAGGTCGAAATCGTTTCGTCTCTCATCGCGCAGCGTCCGCCTATCCTCTAGCTCTCGGAGTCTTATCTCTTGTTCTATCCTAGCCTTTTCTATCCCGATTCTTTCACGCGAGTTGGCCTCTATCTTAGCCTTCTCAAGCTCCAGTTGGGCCTGTGAAAGTCCGGGTGAGTCTGACAAAAGGTCATATAACACATCTTCGTCAAAGATGTCGTTGTCGACCATATGCTCCGCAACTATTCTCACTAGCTGGGTCTTTCTCATTGACCGTTTCATCTCTAACCCTAATGCTGTTCCTACATCGATAATACTATCCTTCCTTAATCTACCTAGTCCCTCGAATGTGGGAGAACTAAGAAAGGCCTCTACTACTGACATCTTGTTTTTTTATTTGCGTCTTGTTGTCTCGTGCCTGCTCCGCCTCTCTCTATGGAGTCCTAGTTAACAGGAGAAATATATAATTCCCGGAGGATCCCCCAATCTTGTCACGACGGGATCTCCGTTGGGAAACGAGGGAAACGCGCACGTGACAAAGATAATTAAAAGAAAAATAAAAGTCCGGAAATCGGCTCATATGATGATCCCAGGTTCTTGAAAATGGGAATTCAGAAGTCTATGACTAACTGTATCTGATTCCCACACTCTTGCAGTTGTTTTCGACAGTATCTGATAGAGAGAGGCATCTTTGGTCTCATCGTCCCATCCTTTGGTTAGCGAATTTGCTTGACGCTTGATGAACGCAGTAGTAACCCTAAGCCAGCCGCACACTGGCAAGTGGCCAACAAATTTTCCACACAAGGAAAATACACGTTGACGTGTCATTACATGCAGCATTGCTGGAATATGACCACCTCGTTTCCATTTGAGAGAGTCACTCTCTTCCCAGACCTGCAGACCCAGGACCTTAGTTCCATCTCTCAATCGTTCTGGATCTTTGCAGACCAGTCCGTACTTTAGGAAGTGCTGCCGTACACGAACCGCAGAGACCAGTTGTTCGTTGATGAAGATATCGTCGACATAGGCTGACGTGGCATTTTTAATTTTCTCCATTTGAGACGTTATCGCAGCAATCACAGACTTCATAATAAGCGGCGCCACATTTAGGCCGAACCCCAGTCGAGTAAGGCAAAAACGCTTGCCTTTGATAATTACTGTTTGGAAAGACCACAATGCTTTGTCAACGTGAATTTGTAGGTATGCATTCCTCAAATCTAAAAGCGACACATCGGCTCCTTGTTGCCGCCACTTTCTGAGTCTTTGCGCGCACACTTCTGCGTTAGCAGTGAACGCATCCACATAGCCATTTAGTTATCGATAGTCGAGTACTGGTCAGACTTTTCGCTTGTACTCCTGCACAACCGCCATCAAAGGAATTAACCCCTGTGGATGGCCTAGTTCTTTCTCGGGATATGATTATAACCATCCGTTGCGCTGCCACAGTGAGAGTTCTTCGTCGTACGCTTCCCGGATGTGATCAGGCACTTTATATTGCTGCACTCTATTTGTCAGCTCGCTGGGAATACGACCACTCGCCCATTTCCACGATGCAGTCCATAATTTTGTACTCTGATCAAATGTTACAACAAAGTCGGGTTCGTCGATAAAAATAGCTGCACATTTATTCAGGTTCCCGAATCGAACGTTACCAGATTCAGTCAGGTGTACGCCGCCAAGCTCTCTAATCGCATCAATTCCAAGAAGGAGATCGAATCCTAACAACTGCCCGTTCACAACTAAAACCTCAATATCCACAGGCTGAACTTGCTCAACACCCAACTTGATTTTTCCGTAGCCCAAACACTTCAGGGTCTTTCCGTCGGCGGTCAATACTCCCACCTCCTTATCCCTCCAGCAACGACACACGGCCTTGCTCACCAGCGTCTGTGAGCATCCGGAATCCACCAGAGCCGCGCACTCTTGTCCATCCACGTAGACTTTTACAGTAGGTAAGGTGCGAGTTTTTACTTGGTCGGGAAGAAGGCTGGCGCTGACGTCTCCTCAACTTGGGCGTTTGATGAAATTTGCCCAAGTCCGTTGCATCGAAAACACCGTTTCTCGCTGCCAAACCTCCGCAATTTACTATCTGCCCCATTCGAGGGTCCTTGTGTACAATTTCCGGCCATATAGTTAGGCCCAGGGCACTTGTAGCAGATGATTGCTCTGTTGTATCGTTTGGCGGGGGAAAGTTCTGCATCCAAACACGGTCGTCATACAGACGTGGCGGCTGATACTTGGTGCCCATCGTCATCCGTCATGATGGCTCTTGCCCGATTCAGGAGTTGTTCCATGCTCATTACGTCCATTCTGGACGAGGCTCTGAGAAGCTGCCTGACATACTGTGGTAACCCCGCAACGAATGCACAAGCCATCCATCGATCGGGCAAAGGTTCGCCAATCAGCCGAGTAAAACGATACATTTCAGCCAGAAATTCGTCTACCGTTTCTTCTGGGCGAAGACGCCTCGCCACAAATTGGTCGAATGCGTTGAATCTATCCGTTGCATACGCAGTCATAAGGGCCTGTTAAATTTGTTCCGCGTCTGCCCTTTTCTCCTGACTAAGCTGTCTGTACACGGCAAGCGCACCGCCTCGTAGCCGTAATGGTAGAACATGCTCGATTTTTTCCATGGCGCAGAGTTCACAAACTAACTCCACATTCTCTATCGATTCAACGATAGGCATGTCAGTTGTAGCACCGCTGAATTCCGGAATTAGCCGGATATCAAAAGCTTTGACATCCATACCAAGTATATGCGCCAAAGTAGCTTGAAAATGGGAATTCAGAAGTCTATGACTAAACTCCAAACGTTAAACAAAAAAAAACAAACCCAGTTCAGTTCAATTCCTGTAGAAGCACAAAACCCCTCTGTGTAACTTTGAGCTCCAATGAACGAAAAATAATTCTGCTCACCGCAGAATCTCACTCGACACACACTTCGCCTTATTTTCTTCTATTTTTATTAGCAGATTTTCCTTCAGTTAATTCCGCTTAACCAATCAGAAAAAAACATAATCCGCTGGCTGAGTATTTGTCGTCAAGGCGAATCCACGTATTATTGTGCAGCAACCAGTAGATTTGTTACTTCGAGGTTGCGAGTTCAATCCTCACTAGAAAACTAGTAAGCCAAAACTTATTTCCCTTTCCATCTGCAAGCCAGGCAAAGGCGAACCCTCTTACTGCGGGGATGAAGTAAGTCCGGTCGATTCTCTCTTAAGATCACCAATTCCGCCACAGTTCTTTAATCAATGACAGAACGCGGGGGTGGGGATTTCTCCTGGTTAAGACCGAATAGGTTAGAAAGAAAGCGAAGCATGCACAAAGACAACAACATGAATGCCAAGACAAAGTATAAACAATATTTATTTATAGATACTAGAAAGGGGATAAATATATTTATAAAAATAAAAACAAAAACTTAACATGAAAACAAAAGTCTATTATAAAAAGGGGGGATTGTCTATCGTAATCTTATGGCAGCAAGATTCATTTCCACACAAATGTGTACATATATATATATATATATATATATATATATATATATATATAGCCCTGGAGGCAGATGTCCGAGGAGAAAGTAATCAACAAGTTGTCAACTTACAAGCGAGTATCTCGTTTATTTGGAGGTCGGTGTTCCTGGCAATTCATAATAGGTATGCGTCTCTGCGTCATGTCGTTTTCATTTCATGAACATGTATTTTGGGGATTTCTCAGGAAGGGGGTTTTATCTCTCACTAAGATTCATACACATTTTTCTCAGGAAAACAATTCCGGGTCGTTCATTCTGCATTCGAATAGATATCTTAGAATATCTCTCGGGAGAAGTGTATCTCCCGGCTTTCGGGTGTCTCGCACGAGGTTATAATCCCATTTCAAAAAGTCACTGCCTCTCTCGTGCGGCTGTAGTTGCACGTGTTAACGTCTTGACTGTCCTGTCATGACTCCTCTCTCTTGCGGCTGTACTCAACGACCGTTATTCTCCCCTACCTCGCGGGCGGCTAACTTCATTTTCTTCCCCTCTCCTTCTTCGTCTTGGTCGTGTCGGCTAAAAATAGACATGATCACACAGGGCCGAAAGTTTTGCTGATGAAATCGCCCCTCGAACATCGTTATGTATAAGTTTGGATGATGAAATCGCCCCTCAACAACGGACATGTACACACACAAGTGATGAAAACCGAATCCTGCTTGAATATATATGTATATATCTTATCGATGCCTTCCGCGGTTTCTTACTTTTAATATCGATCGATCTCCATTCGTTTGTAACAATATATATATATATATATATATATATATATATATATATATATATATATATATATATATATATATATATATTGATTATAGGGGAAATGGTAGTATTATCAATACCATTGGAGAGCCATGAATATTATAACTGTCCTGTTTTTAAATCTCCGAAACAGTTACATGGTAAACAGCTGATGATCCCCGTGTTAATATTAGATGCTTAAGGTCTCCTGTTTTTGTTTCACTGCTAGATACTTAACGCCCCTTTTTATTTATTTTTTTATTTATTTTTATTTTATTTACTTATCTTTTTTTTATCTATCTATAAATTTCCCAACGAATGTTAAGTTTTTTTACTTTTTAAAATGACTTAAAGCTTCTTTAGACTATATATATATATATATATATATATATATATATATATATATATATATATAAATATATATATATATATATGTAGTACACGTATTATATTAGTTTCTATAGATCTTAATCCAGTGTTTATAAAAAGTGCTCAATAACACGTAGATCTGTTTTTTAGTATAACTTTTTATTTATACAAACATTATTGGTTACATATGTGCATACATGTTTCAGTTGTACTCTCCCATAGAGAGGCAACTTCTCCAGACTAAAAATAGGTTTTGAATTACATGGGAGAGTACAACTGAAACATGTATGCACATATGTAACCAATAATGTTTGTACACACACAAACACACACACACACACATATATATATATATATATATATATATATATATATTGTGTGTATTTAGGGAGCATTTTCTCATTTATGCAAACATTGTTAAAATAACAGAATTCGTCTTTTTAATTATACCTTTTTTATTTTTTCAATTTTGTATTGAAATCAAACAAATTAATAAATGTTCCATAGGTTTCACAGGTTTCACGAACGTTTTCGATTCTTCGTCGAATCATCCTCGGGTGTCAAAAGCAAATGGGAAAAAAAGCTGGAGAAGGAAGAGAATTTTTAAAAGACGGTTGAGAAACGCGCAGAGAACGTTTTTTCGTATTGTTCCAGGAAGTCGTTGACGATTTTAAATTCAGCAACGCTGGATGGCATCACAGAACAAAATCGTATTAGTTAAGCATTTTAAAATGTTACTATTGGTTACATATGTGATGTTGTTAATTTTAGGTTGTGTTTTTAGGGAGATAGCTTCGAGTATTTAATTTAAAAAAAATTGTTTTCAGAATGTATAATTTTAGTGTTATTAACTAGAATGCGGAAAACGTTCTATGCGCGTTTCTCGACAGTCTTTTTAAAATTCTCTTCTTTCTCCGGCTTTTTTGTTCATTTGCTTTTGACACCTGATGATGATTCGACGAAGAATCGAAAACGTTCGTGAAACCTGTGAAACCTATAGAACATTTATTGATTTATTTTACTTTAATACAAAAAAGACCATCAGAAAAATTGAAAAAAAATGTATAATTAAACAGACGAATACCTGTACCTGTGTTTTTGTCTTTTATTATGTAAGTAAACTTTTGCTGTGGCTTCGTGCTCCAGCGACCGACACCACTAGAATCTCGAAACATCCCATAAAAGAATGAAGATGATGATAAAAAAGAAGAACAGCATATGTTAAAACTTACGGAACATACGTTTGGGGTGAAGCTATCAGTCGAGGGCGCAGATATAGTTGAATATATTTAGCGTGCTCATATTCATTCGTTCATCCTAAGTCAGCTTCTAGATACGAAGATTGAAAAACGAGATGGCGAACAGAATTCAGATATCAAATAAAACACCTGAGATGGTGCAATAATCTATTGCATAGCTCAATTGCATATGCTTTTAAATCGTCATGTAATTCTATAATAGAATCGGCGATGACTCAAATTAACCTAACCCTAAGCCCTTACCCTAATCCTAACCTTGATCCTAACTCCTAACCCTAACCCGAAATCCTAACACTAACGCAAACTCTAATCCTAAACCCTAATCCTAACCCAAACCTTAACCCTAAACACTAACGCTAACCCTAATCCCTAATCCTAACCCTTAACCCTAACAATAACCCCCTAACCCTAACCCTAACCGCAACTCTAAACCCTTACCCTAACCATAAACCCTAACCCTAATCATAAACCCTAACCCTAATCCTAACCCTAAACCCTAACTCTAAACCCTAACCCTAACTCTAACTCTAAACCCTAACCCTAACTCTAAACCATAACCCTAAACCCTAACGTTAACCCTAACTCTAACCCCACCTTGCCACACGCAAGAAGCAAATGTCACATTATCGCAGCCCCTTTAATATGGCCGACGATGTGTCATTAAGATGATGAAAGCTTTAAATAAACAGCAACGCTTCGCTCAGCGATTGGGTTTACTTATCGAATTAATACCATTTATTTTGGTTGTTAAATGGTTATTGTTGTATTAGGCGAGATTTCGTCATACAATTCGACGAGAAACATATTTTGATGGCGTTTTCTGTTTACCTCCTATTAATCACACTTCTCATTTCTCACTTCAACGAACGATATCGCTGCCAAAATGTCCAACTGAAACAAAATATGTTGATAACGATTCTTCTCCAAATTAGTTGCAATAGATGAGAAGCAGGAGAGAATTGATTGGTTTTGTAGTACACCGACACATATATATATATATATATATATATATATATATATATATATATATATATATATATATATATATATATATATATATATATAATGGTAATAATCCAGGTGAAAACATCCACAGGGTAGTAATCCAAAGAATTTCAACCGGGTTTATAAAAAGTGCTCAATATCAAATAGAGCTTTTTATATAACTCACCTTGTTAACTTTGCCTAACAGAAAAACTTGAAATAATTAAATTTAGTGTAGAGGCAAACTTCTAAACAAAAAACAAGAAACCTCAATTAACTGCAGGCATAATAGATTACACCTTCTTAGTAATCCACTTATAACCCCCCAAGCTAATACTATCTCATAAAAACACACAAAAAAGACTTTACCTATCCACTAACGGTAATTTTGTCAACATAACTTTCATCTTACACCATTCTTATTAATTCTTCTTCTTCTTCTTCTTCTTCTTCTTCTTCTTCTTCTTCTTCTTCTTCTTCTTCTTCTTCTTCTTCTTCTTCTTCTTATTATTATTATTATTATTATTATTATTATTATTATTATTATTTTTACAGTTTTACTACAATCACTACCTATAACCATCATTATATCTATTATTTGAATAACCACCTCTATTATTATTATTATTATTATTATTATTAGTTTTATAAATCAATTTTATTATTCATTTTATTATTATTATTTATAATACTACTATTATTTTTATTATCATTATCATCATTATTACAATGATTAAAATTATCGTGGCCACCATTATTACCATTATTATAGCTATCACTATTATTTTTACTATTATTATTTATTAGTATTATCACAACAGATAATTTCTCTATTATTAAATATTTTATTTTTATTTGTATCTTTATTATCATATTTACAACTACTGTGATTAATATTAATTGTCATGTTCTGTATTTTTCTTCACCCTCTAATATTCCCTTATATTTTTATCCATCTATTGCTTACTATTTTAGATTACTATTATCGATTATTATTATCATTATTAATATTTTAAACTTAATTATCTGACATTTAATTATTTGTCATCCATGTACTATTATTATTATTATTATTATTATTATTATTATTATTATTATTATTATTATTATTATTATTATTATTATTATTATTATTATTATTATTATTATTATCATTATTATCATTATCATTATTATCATTATTATCATCATTATTATTATTATTAATGTTAATGTTCTGTTTGCTATTATTATCTTAATTATTATTATTTGTAGCAGTGGCATTGACAATATTACTATTATTAATAATATTGATATTGCCATGGTTACTGTTACCTGACTTTTACTTCCATTGTCATTATGTGTATTAGTAACAATGTTGATACCACCATTAATAATAATGCCATTATATATAATTCTATTATTATTTACTCACTAGGAGTTCTCACACAGGTCATCAGTGATTGCTCACCGACAACCGGTGGTATTCCCTGGAATCTGAGTGACAACAAGTCTCCCCAGATTTCCAGTATTCTCCACCTCTTTTCGATAGCCACCGCAAATAAATTTGCAGTATCACAACAGCCGTTTACCATTGATTTCTCGCCGGAAAGGACCATTGGTGTTTTCTGGGGTTTGAGTGGCAGCAAGCCTCCCCGAGGTCCCAGCAGTTTCTGCACTTCCAGTGGAGGTCTGGTTTGTGCTGTCCCTCCTCGGTCTTCTCATCCTCCTTGACCCTATGCAGATATTTTGTGTGGTGTCAGCCTAGACTGGTACCATTTTTTTAATTATATATATATATTTATTTTATTTTTTTATTTGTTATTATTATTATTATTTTTATTTTATTTTTTTTATTTTATTTTATTTATTTATTTTTCTTTTTTAAATATTTTTTATTCATTTTTTTTGGGGGGGGAGCTGATTATTTTTTATTTATTTATTTTTTGAGGGGAGCTGATTACTTTTTTTTAATTTATTTATTTTGTGGTGTGGGGTGGTGAGCTTATGGTGTTACTTGCTATTTCTGTTCATTGGTCCATTTTTGTGTTGTGTCAGTTGAGGCCGTAGTAATTTATTGGGGGGAGGGGGGGGCTTATTAAGTAATGTTTCTTGCATTTTCTGTTTCTTTGTTTGTGGTGTGTTCTTTCATTAGTTTTGTTTTCTTCCCTGTTAGATTCCGTATGATCCTTCGTAGCTTATGCGGGTTAGTTTCCGCATTCAATAATTTTTCTTAAGATTGTAGCTGTTTTGATCATTGCTGTCTTTTGTATAGTTCCAATGATTCCTTTGATCCCAATTTCTCTCAGTCGTTTTTCCAGGTTTTTGGGGATTGTTCCTAGTGCTCCTACGATTATTGGTATTATACTGACTTTCTTCATGCTCCATATTCCTTTCAGTTCTCTGGCTAGTTCTGTGTATTTGCTTCGTTTTTCTGTTTCTTTGCTTTTCACTCTGTGGTCTGCTGGAACGGCGAAGTCTACGATTTTGCAAGATTTTTCCTTCTTGTTGATTATTATAACATCCGGTCTTCTTGCTTGTATGAGTTTGTCTGTTTGTATATCCATATCCCAGATAAGTTTGTGTTTTTCGTTTTCCAGTACTGTTTCTGGCTTATGTTTGTACCATTTGTCTGCGTATTCGAAATTCAATTGTTTGCACAGTTCCCGATGTACTGCTTTCCCCACAGAGTCATGTCTGTTCTTATACTCGTTCTGGGCTAGTTTGCTACATTCACTTATTATATGATTTATTGTTTCGTCTCTTTGTCCACAGAGTCTGCATTTACTGTTTTCCTGAGTTTTATCTATTTTAGCTTTAATGTAGTTTGTCCTAATTGCATTGTTCTGTGCAGCCATCAGTAGAGATTCCGTTTCTCTGTTCAAGTGTCCTTTTCTTAGCCATGCCCAGCTGTTTTCGTTGGTTTCTTCTCTTGTCAGTCTTCTGAAGTGTCCATGTAGTATTTTTTCCCCCACTTTTCTTTTCATGCCGTTTTGTTTCTGGTTTCGGTGCTTCCCGAGTTGTTCGTCGGATTGGTGTCTCTTGCTGCGGTGATAAGGATTTCCCTGTGTTGAGTTATGTATTTTTCCAGCTCTTTTTTGAGTCTTCCACACAATCTTCTATATTTACCAGTCCTCTTCCCCCTACGTTTCTTTTCATGTAGAGTCTGTCCGTATCGTCTTTTGGGTTTAGTGCATTGTGCATGGTCATTAATTTTCTGGTCCTCTGGTCCAGGTGCCTGAGTTCCTCTTTGGTCCAGCCTATGAATGGTCCAGAGTATCTTATTAGTGCTACTGCCCATGTGTTTATTCCTTTTACTAGATTCCTGCTATATAATTTCGTTTCTAGGAGTTTTCTTGTTCTTCGTAGATATTCTTTTCCATTCTTCTCTTTCATTTCCGTAGATTTGATGGCGTCTGCCTCCAGAACTCCAAGATATTTGTAACTATCCTGTTCGTCTAGCGCCCTCATTTCCTCTTGGGTGGGGAGTTCTATTTTCTCTGTTGTCTCCAGTTTTCCTTTTTTTATTTCTAGTAGTGCACACTTTTCCATTCCGAATTCCATTTGGATGTCCTGGCTGAAGATTCTGGTCATATTTATCAGTTTTTCCAGTTCCTTTTTGCTTTTTGCAAATAGTTTTAGGTCATCCATGTACATCAGATGGTTTACTGTTATTTCTGTGTCTGTAAACTTGTATCCGGCATCCCATTTTCTGAGTATGTAGTTAAGTGGCATCATCGCTATTATGAACAGTAGTGGTGATAGGGAGTCTCCTTGGAAGATGCCTCTCTGTATCTTTATCTCAGTCAGCTGTTGTCCTCCGGCTGTCAGTTCCAGTCTCCATGTTTCCATTGCTTTCTTAATAAGATTAATCATCCTTTCAGGTATTTTGTCTATTTTCAAACATTCAATTATCCATGCTTGAGGGATTCTGTCGTAAGCTTTTTTGTAGTCAATCCATGCCATGGATATATTCTTTTTCCTGTTTTTTTACCTCCTTCAGTATCTTTTGATCGATGTATAGGAGGTCATGCGTCACTCTTTTCCCTTTACGGCATCCTTTTTGCTCTTCGGGGAGTAGTCCACGTTTGTTTAGGGACTGGTAGATTTGTTCTCTCAGTTGTGCCGTCAGGATTTTCCACATTGTTGGTAAACAGGTAATTGGTCTGTAGTTAGTTGGGTTGGTGCTTTTCTGGCTTCTTTTTGTATAAGCGTTGTCCTTCCTTTGATCATCCACATGGGTATGTCTGTTTTGTGGATACATCCTCTCAGTTTCTGCGCCAGTCTTTCATGTAGGGTTGTGAATTTTTAAAACCAATATGCATGTATTCCATCATGACCTGGTGCTTTCCAGTTTGCCATTTTTCTTTAGGGTGTCCTTAATGTTTCCTTAGTAATCTCCGTTTCTGTTCCTTCTTCTATTTCCTGTAGTTCATTTTTCATGTTTTTTAACCACTTGGCATTTTTGTTGTGTGTTTTAGGATTTTCCCATATCTTGCTCCAGAAGTGTTTTGTCTCTGTCGGGTCAGGATGTTCTGATGTTATTCGTTCTCCGTTTACGTTTTTGTAAAACTGGCTTTCATTGTTTTCAAAGGTCCTGTTCTGTTTTTGCTGTTCTGATTTGTATCTATATCGTCTCAGTCTTCCCTCTATTGCTGCTATCTTTTGTTTTAATTCTTCATGTTTCTTATTCAGTTTTACCTTGTCGACCGGATTTCTGCTCTTCCATTCTTTCCTATTTTCTTTCATCCTGTTTACGGTGTAAGCTTCTTTTCGGAGTTTGGTTATCTGGGTTTCCAGTCTGATTTCCCATCCAGGTTTTGTCGGTCCTTTCTTTTGGTCAGGCTTTTTTTCTTTTCTAAGTTTCATACTTACTGATTTTGCCCCCGCATATATCAAGTTGTTTAGGTCTGTGATGGTGTCTGTTGGGATGTACGCGAGTACCTTGTTTACTGTCTCTGTTTCAGCTTTCAACTTCTTCCAATCTTCGTTCCTTAGAGATGGGAGATTTGTTTTGTTCTCAGACATGTATCGTTTGATGTTTTCCACTTCTCTTGTTTCTTCCTCGGTGAGTTCTACTTCGGTGAGTTCTGTGATTTCGTAGTCTTCGACCTCTTCCGTTACTGGGTTTATGTTTTGCCTGTCATCTTCCTGAGGGGTTTCGTCAGGCGGTGTTTCTTGTTCTGTTCCATTCTTCTGTTTGATTTCCGTCAGTTCCATCTCTGAGAACCATCCTCTCTTGAGGATCTGTTTTGCTTGGTCTGCTATCCTTTGTTCCGTTGTATAGTAGCCAGTAGCAGTGTCCCAAAGATGTTTCAATCGTTTCCGGTAGCCTCTTTCTGTGGGGTGACGACTTTTGTAGTAGCATTCCATCACTAGTCTGTTCTCCTTTGTGGTCCATTTCTTTCTATATTTTTTAGTTTTTTTTTCATTTCTGTTTTTTTTGTGTTGGGTCTGTGTTCTTGTCATAACTGGAATTGGAGAGGTTAATTACCTGTTTTTTGTCCGTAGTTTTGTTCCTGAAATCAAAGGAGCCAACATTCGCAGGATGCGGACCGGGTCCCCCATGTTGGCCATCAAGGGAGCACCTGCCCATCATGACACTTTCATTGTTATTGTTGTACATTACTCATATGTTGGTGTATGTGGCTACACCGGGCCCAGGATTAGTTTGCCTGTACTCCTGTCACAGGGATAGCGTTTATCTCTTTTTCAGGAGGTGGAATGTGCACTATCACAAAAAAATGATATATATATATATATATATATATATATATATATATATATATATATGTTACTTAACTACATAGTATAAGTTGTAAAGGCTAATCTTTGACAGCCGGGGAGATACACGATAGGTTCCCTCCCGTTTTTGCTTAAAAATTTACGCCGGATTATAAAACACATATTAGTCTTTATATTTTGGATAATAATTTGGAAACATTCATTAATAACCAATGATATTTTTGTCAAATTTAGAATCAACTTTTTGGGCAATTAATCCAGTTAAATGACACATTTAAAATATTCAAGTAAGGATTTAAAATTTACCTCCGTTTTTTTTCTTGAGTTTTAACACGAGAGAATAAAAACGACAGAATTCTTGCGGCTTTTTCTTTTTCGACGCTTAAAATACCGGAAGGGAGCGGGGGGGGGGATTCCTTCGACACGTGCTCGAACATTCGTTTTTTTTTTCGTATTTTGGATAATAATTAGAAAACATTCATTAATAACCAATGATATTTTTGTCAAATTTAGAAACAACTTTTTGGGCCATTAATCAAGTTAAATGATAAATTTAAAATATTCAAGTAAGGATTTAAAATTTACCTCCGTTTTTTTCTTGAGTTTTAACACGAGAGAATAAAAACGACAGAATTCTTGCGGCTTTTTATTTATTTTTTTATTTTTTTTATTTTTATTTTATTTTTTTTTTTATCATCATCATCATCATCATCATCATCATCATCATCATCATCATCATCATCATCATCATCATCATCATCATCATCATCATCATCATCATCATCATCATTATTATTATTATTATTATTATTATTATTATTATAATAATAATAATAAATAATAAATAATGGCGGCATTTTAGTACTTTTAAATTAAATTAAAATATTACTGTTATTATCATTCATCATCATTATCATTATTATTATCATTTTATATCATTTCAATTATTATTGGTGTTTATTATTATTATTATTATTATTATTATTATTATTATTATTATTATTATTATTATTATTATTACTAATAATTCTGTTAGACTTAACTAATTTACTAATATATTTTTTTGATTTATTAATTTATTAATGATAAGTTGGTAAACTCCTGACAAAAAATAAAAACAGAATAAATTTAGAATTAGCGACACATTTGATTAACAACCCCTTACCCCCCACCCTTACTCGCGTATACCGCCAATTACGGCTGATCTGCGGGCACGCACGCACGCATACACACTTATACACACAATTACAGTTGTCTTGAAAATACGCTTGTTCGCTCGAGTTTAAAATAACTGTCGATTTTTTTGGACACATCAACTTGCATGTTTACCTTCCCTCTCCCACCTCTCCTCTCTCGGTCTAAATTAACAGACGTTTTCATTTCTCTATCTGCCTACCTATCTATCTTTTTATCTGTATATCTATCTATCTCCATCCTACTCTCTTCATTATATGTCTCTCTTTCCATTTTATTTTATTTTATTTATTTTTTTGTTTTGTTTTGTTTGTTTTAGATTTCAGATTTTATCTTTTTGATTTTTAACGGTCCTAAACCACGTGATTCCTTAAATTTTTCTTTTTCTCACTACTTCATTCTCTCCAAATATGATCGGATTCTAACTCTGCCTGATGAGATTTAAGTTTATAATAACTGTTGATTGATAACATCGATATGCCAGTGTCGCAGATTTTGTACATGTCTGTGTAAATAAAAATTGTCATATATATATATATATATATATATATATATATATATATATATATATATATATATATATATATAATAAACAAAAAACAAATATTTATTATAAGAAATGTTGTCCTTGTTTAGAAAGCATTGTTTATATGGTAATATTAATTATTAAAAATAATAATGAGCAATTAGAACGCCATAAATGCATTGTATGGCGTTGTAATTGCTCATTATTATTATTGATAATTAATATTAAATATTTATTATTTGTAAACCATAGAAAACCCTCTAGATGGACACTGTAAGTGTAGTATTAACACAGCATGACGTCGCTAGCTATAAATGCATCGTTTCTTTCATTAAGTTGAACGCTCTTATGACGTCAAGCCGCCGAAATAAGTGTTAACATTATCACTGCATATTTAGCTATTCAGCAGTGGCTGTGTGGGTCTAGGTGTCGGGATTTGAGTTGTAAAATACTCGTAGTCCGGGGTTTCGAATCGCGCGACCAGTAGTGAATAGTTATATATCTATTCTGATGAGTCCCGATTAAATAAATATCAAATCATTTTTAATTACAGACGACGTTGTTTCGAGCTTATGTTATCATCAGTGCAGGGGAATTATAATTGCAGACGGTCGCAAGGTTTGACTCTGCAGGCTTTCGCTCTATCCTCTCAGCTATAGGAAATTATCACGTGAGACGGTTAAATTAATAATCATATATATATATATATATATATATATATACTATAAACGTCGTTTTGGGATCTCTTACCATCATCAGTGTAGGAATGACGGTTGCAAGCGGTCGCCTGGGCTCGAACGCTGTTCGTAGAATCAGGCTAGGATCAATATATATATATATATATATATATATATATATTGTGTGTATGTGTGTGTGTCGACAGCATATGTCGATTAAGACAAACGTTATTAAACAACAAGAGATGCTTCTGCTTAATAAGTCTTTTTTTCTCAGAGTTTTTTTCGATTTTTAGGATTGTCTATCGAGTATTTTTTTCAAATTATTGTATCAAGGATCCGGCATTTAACAAAGCATAACACAATACACATAGACACCAAATTGTTAATAAGATAGATTAAACTAACATTTTTTAAAACAACAAATATCTGAAGAGTGTCGAACACGTGCTATAGAAATTTAAACACCAAACTTTTAATGTAAAATATAAAATAATTTAAAAAATGTACAATTAATAGATGTTGGTAGCTCCACTTCTTTAAATATACACTTTTATCTCTTTGAAACGACACTACTCTCTCTCTCTCTCTCTCTCTCTCTCTCTCTCTCTCTCTCTCTATATATATATATATATATATATATATATATATATATATATATATATATATAAATCAACTTTATATAAACACTAGCAGGGGCACCCGGCGTTGCCCAGGGATCTTCTCCCCCGTTTCCTCTCTCTTTCTGCAGGCAAAAGTTTAATTATCTCTCTTCCCCGGGCACTCCATCTTCCTCGCTCTACTGTTAGATAATGGCTTGGACGCATCTGTTTGAGACGGGGTTGACTTGAGCGAATTGTGGCGGAGTCATTCCGTGCGGTTTGGTTCGATGTGTTTTCCCACGATCACGATGACAACTGACGTAACCCTAGGGTTACGAGAGGTCAGAAGTTGAGATCACACCCGCGTGTTGGTCGTGAGATTTGATAGCGAGAGTTCGGCGTGGGAGAATTAAAATCGAGATTGAATCAGATTTGACTTGGAAGCGAGAGAGTCAACATCACCAAAAATGTAACTGTCCGAGAAAGATTCCGAATGACGGAAATCTAAGCACCAATTAGTAAATCTCCATACTTCTCTCTCTCAGGCAATTAAGAATATTAACTAGTAAAATTAGTTAGCGTAAACAGCCTCTCAATCAACGAACTCGTTCAGGTCGGCTAACTGAAGTAGTTAAATAAAGCGGCTATTTAAAACAGAAAAATGCTTGTTATGCTTTAAGAAATTGATTTCAGAGAGCGAAGACAACAGTCCGAAAATGTTGACACGCGGCGGCGCCGGCGGGGACGAGCGACGAACTATAGCAGTCCCGACGGCAAAAGGTTGCAGAAGAAAAAGGAGCGCAAATAGTCACAGCGGCAGGAACAAGCAATGCGACACAATGGATGCAGGCTGGCGAAGGCGGCAATGAGGATCATGACGACGGCGATCGGGTTGCAGACCGTGACAACAAAAGAAGAAGCGCGAACAGTAGTGCAAATAGTTCTGACAACCGTGAGGCGAAACAGAGAAACGGCATCTCGTCCCATTTAGTAGCAATGCCGTTCGTAAAATCAACAGCGAAATTGAACGAGAACCAAAATAGTTGGTGAACTTAATCGCCAGTAATAACGAGTAATACAACACTACTATCTTCCCGCTCTCCCCCTCTGCAGGCTAAAGTTGGTCTTCCCCGGTGCCACCGACTCTCTCGCTCCACTATCTTCCTGTTGCCCGGTGCTCTTCCCCCCTTTTCTCTCTGCAAGCAAAAGTTGAATTATCTCTCTCTTCCCCGGGGCAAAAGTACATTAACCCGACGGTTGACCTTCCTCTCCTTCGCCTTATTGTCTTTCAGTTGCCCGGGACAAAAGTAAGTACTAACCCTGTCTTCCCCTCCTCTTTTCGATGTATATTTAGGTCAACGTTAAAAAAAAACTGGGTCCGAACGCTCATAGACCATCTTCTATAACCACTGGACTACGGAAGATAGTATAAAATATTACTAAAAATATGTCAGTTAAACGAATTCTGAAGCTGACACGCGTTTAATGCACGCACGCATGCATAGATCGTATCTCCGCTGAAAGGCGACCAAATTTTGCGACCCCGCGTTACACGTTTTGAGCTATTTCTATACGAAGATATGGATGTTTTTTTTCCCAATTTTTGGATATTATGGGTCCGGAAGCTTTTAGGCTAATTTTTAATTTCCTTCGTGCTTTACTCTCTTGGAAGATGTCGAATTGGAAATGATTATTTTTAGTTATTTTTCATTTCTATTTCCGATCTGTCGTCAAATCCGGTTTCTCACGCCCAGTCTGTCTTTCTCGAACTGACCGACTGTCCTCCGGTTATTTTTTTATTGAGAACTTTCACTTGAGGCGAGTTTTGTGATTGGATAACGAATCACAAACCTTATCGCATATTCTACTCTCCTACGATTGCTTCACACAGAAAGGTTGTTCCTTAAACCAACCCACAATATGTGGGCTGGGTCTTATTTCAAACATACCAGGCCTTATTATTTGCTGACAGGTAAGTAAAGTTATCAGTTATTGCTGGTTCCCTCCGTAACAAGTAAAGGCGAGTCAGGCGTCGTAAAACAAATCCAATGAGTTGTTATATTAATGTTGATTTTGCGCATGTGCGCCCATCATTCTTTTGCCCGTTCCGAGTCAAGTATTTTCTTTCTTTCTATGCAAACAGTAGATGCTGCTGACCTGTCGTTTGAAGTAAAAATCTGCAATCTGGTTAATATAAGGAATAATTACGACCAACGAGCAGGACTTCATGTAGGATAAAAACTCTGATGCACAATATTCGTCAGCTTTTCGCATAAGTCCGATTCGACTATCAACAACAACATCCCCTCCCTAGACTCCCTAAAGTCTAACCGACCCTTATCGTTAGATGAGGAGAGGCAACGTGGTGGCACCAGAGCTACTCGGTTAACAGAGATCTGATTAAAATCCAGGAAGAGTTAGGATCTGGATGCTTAGTCTCGGGTCTTCTCTGCCTGTGAGTGTGTGGTAAGTAAAGTTATCAGTAATCTTTCAAATCATAACCAGAATTTGATTGTTGGCTGGATATTTTTGACCCTTTCAATTCATGATTTAAATTTATCGTTCTGTAAGTATCAAGTGTATCAGGTGACCATTTTAATTTGCCAACACAATTTTAGTCCTAAAGAAATTGCTTTTAATAACTAAGCTTCTCTGTCTGTCTGTTCTGGAAAATGTTTGTAAACGTAAGATTAGATACTATTTACTTAATTGTTTAAGTCAGCGAGAATCTTTGTAAGAAATACAATAGGGCACATCTTAACAACTAAATAAACTTGACGCCGAGGTCTTGATACAGTTAATAGAATCTTTTTAATTTAACTACTTACGCTAAAGAAATGCTTCTTTCACTTTTTTACTTAGCAACAACGAATAATCTTAAAACGAGACTATGCATAAAAACTGGATCATTTTAATTTGCCAACACATTTCTAGTCCTAAAGCTGACTTGAAAATGATTTCTTGATGATTCGGTCAATTTAATTCGAGAAATATAACCTTCCAAATTGTAGTTTGAAATATGACAAAATAAAGTCTGAGTATTTTCTTTTTAGCTGTCACCCAGATATGAGGAATATAACATTTCGACATTTGCCATTTAAACAGAGCCTTTTCAACTTGTCTTATTTCCAATGAAAATCGATTATTTATTGGTTGTTACTCAAACATAAAGAATATGACCTATTGAATTAAAGTCGTTCGTTTCGGGTGAAAATAAAGTTTTGGCGATACGTGTTGTCATAAAATCTGTTGACCCCAAATTTCTTTTCATTAATTATTCTATGATACATTTTAATTAATAAAACAATTAATATCGCATCAGTAAAGTACTACATCGTGTCACATATCTATCTATCTATCTATCTATCTATCTATCTATCTATCTATCTATCTATATATATCTACCTACCTACCTACCTACCTACCTATCTATCTATCTATCTATCTATCTATCTATCTATCTATCTATCTATCTATCTATCTATCTACCTATCTATCTATCTATCTATCTATCTATCTATCTATCTATCTATCTATCTATCTGCCCGCTCGTCTATCTATCTATCTATCTATCTATCTATCTATCTATCTATCTATCTATCTATCTATCTACTTCACACCAGTCATATACAATGCTACTGTATTATCCATTCATTTACCCCCCCTACGAGGGATTGATATAACACAAGGTCAATCTTAATATGGGTGTGACCCTGTGGCGGTTAGTAATGGCTACTTATTCCATGTACGTTCTTTTAGTTTTCTGCTCACGTTGTCTATTCTTATGCGAGACGGGGTACACTAAGACGGCATCCACATTATTCTGATGTAGTATGACAGCCGGTCTAATAATTCATATTCAACTGATATTGACGCCTTCTTGAATCATTGTAATTCTGACTTTTACGTAAATCAACAGAACAATTATCGTTTTATAAATAGCAGAGACGCGTTTCCTTATTTTTCTATTATAAGCTTCTAATAGCATTTCTTCTGTTAGCAACGACGTCAAATACCGCCCACTGCTTCTCACTTAACCGGCTTCAAGAGGCTATTATTTCCCGCTTTTCGCGTAGATTCGACGGGATATCTTTTAGTAACAAAGGGAGATTATTCAGGAAGGATTTGTTCAAACGCCGAGACGGTCGCTTTTCTGAGTGTGAAACGTCAGACGGTTGGCTTCAGGACGGGTTCTGCGTTTCGCTGATTTGTATGCAGAATTTATATCCAGAACATATAATAGTTTTCAGATATCAATTAGAAAAACACAAAAGACCAGGCGATCGTAAAGTGGGCTTAGTTTTATTCTTATTTGTTTTAATAACGTGACTCTTTCTTTCTTTTTCTTTCTTTTTTCTTTCTATCATTTTTCTTTTTTTCTTTCTTTCTTTTTTTTGAAATGCCTTTTTTACGTCTTATAAAAAACTTTTCGAATATTGATATCGCGTTCTTTCCCCCTCTCTTTTTCTATTTTCATTCATTCTTTCTTTCTTTCTTTCTTTTTTCTTTCCTTCTTCTTCCCCCTTCTTTCTTTGAAATGTCTTCGTTACTTCTTTTATTATTTACCAATCTTTATTGGCTTATG
The DNA here is from genome assembly GCA_963556195.1 of Sepiola atlantica. Taxonomy (NCBI): domain Eukaryota; kingdom Metazoa; phylum Mollusca; class Cephalopoda; order Sepiida; family Sepiolidae; genus Sepiola; species Sepiola atlantica. Next base: position 137,674,393 of record OY744515.1, read on the forward strand.
AAATTTTTTTTTTCATTTTTTTCTTCTTTTTTTCTTGGATGTAAACCCTTCCACTTTTTCTCTTTTTCTCTTTCCTTTTTTTTGGAGGGGGACGTTTTGATTATTTCTATTTTTTCATTACATTTTTTTTCTTTTTTCTTTCTTTTTCTTTCTTTCTTTTATAAGTAAGTGCGTCTAGGAACCCCTTTCGTCTTTTAAAATTATTTTTTCTTTTTTTATTCTTACCCTCTTCTTTTGCCCCTTTCCCTTTTTCTTTGAAAATGTATTGATTACTTCATTTTTTTTTAATTGCTCGTATTTTTTTTCACATATGTAAAATACGAATATTTTATATCAGTATTTTTACAGTTTTAGCGACGCACGTGCTGGAGTATTTTCTCCAATACGAGGCCGTGGGTTAAGTTTTCTTTACAAGGGCTGGAATAAACATGGGGAAAAGCGAAATAATTAAGAAACATTAAGATTCACACACACATACATTTATTTTCACATTGACAGTTTGTCGAAGACAAACGTACGAACATGAAAGGGATATACGAAAGATGATAACAGAAGAGCAGACTGCGTTGGTTGGGGCACGTTGAACGCAGCAATGACCAGATTGGTAAAGTTCGACAGTTGAATTTGTCAGCAGAGAAGACCACCACTGGCAGACATAAGTTATCTTGGGGGACGTGGTTAAACATGATAAGAAAGTCATAGGTATGGATTCTGTCAGACCTCACCAAAGACAAGAATGGAAGGAAAGACTTGGATCGAGACTAGACAATCAGGCCCCACCCTCATCAGAGGAATAATTTTGGCCTGATTCAACAAATTAACTGGTTATTGTTGTTATTGTTGTTGTTGATGATGATGATTATGTTGATGATGATGATGTTGTTGATTATGATGATGATAACATTGTTGTTGATGATGATGATGATGATAATAATGATAATGATAAAAATAATGATGATGATAATAAAAATGATGATGATGATGATAATAAAAATGATGATGATTATGATGATGTTGCTGCTGCTGCTGCTGCTGATGATGATGATGCATTAAGGGGTGAACGACATAAATACTAAAGTTAAAATTACGTAAATGTCCACAATACAATAAAACAAACACAAAAACATGTGTTATCAGGGTAAACGAATTCCGATTGTCGGTTGATACGAGGCGTTGTCGTTCTGGGTGACGTTGCCACTTTTATTGTTCACTGCATTCTGGTCGCTATCCACTCTGCTATATCATTTCAGAAAGAATTTGTGCACATCGGAAACGTACGACAACACCCAGTCGTTTGCAAAAAAATTAACTCTGTGGCGTTATCTGTGAGAGGTGCAATTGCTTTTTTAAAACATATTTCACCCCAAGCAAGGCAGGCCGCCACTGTAGACGTAAAGGGTTACTGAGAATTAGGGTGTAGGTTTTGGGTGTCACCCCAAGTTGGGAGCAATGTAGCGAAATGTCTGTTTACATCAGTTTTAAACCTCTGCATGTCGGTACTGTCGGAGAAACAGGGAACAGGGAGGGAGTTCCAGAGCTCGGCAGTACGATGAAAGAAGCTATTGGAGTAGAAGGCTCTCCGGCATCTGGGGACCTCCACAGTTAATGGATAGGATTTTGCTGATTGTCGAGTTGTGCAAAAAGGGATCATAGTTATCGAACGACTATCTTGTGTCTACCTATTGCCTTCGCGGCGATGAACAGTAAATAGATGGGTCGAACCACTGGTCGCAACACAGAGAAACGCATTGGGCCACAAACCGTCATGGTTAAATGAAGACTGTATACACAATAAGCGATAGCAATCGCCATGCTCTGCCATGTGCTACAAACTATCTACATTCCTTTCTGCCCAGTCAGTCGATGTTGGGTCGATGGTTCTCTTATAGCGGCCCTAACTGTTATGCGTTTGTAGAAGGATGATTTTGTCTGGTAAAGTATCTACCGCACTACACTCTCGCAGGTTCACTCCATTGGTGTATTGGCCTCTATCTGCTTCACTCTCCCCTGACACCGTTATATCATTTTCAGAAGGAATATGCGCACATCGAAAATGTTCGAGCAATGTTCATTTGCAAAGACTAGAAAACCCTATCGCAGAAGTCGTTGTCGTTGTCCGTAAACTTTTTTAATTGGTTGGTCTCGTTTGTGCAAAAAGGATCTTAATTGGATAACGATTTTCGACGGGTCTTGCCCAACTATTTGTCCCCACAAAAAGAAACGCGCCGAGCGACAATCGGTCACGGTTAAATAAAGACCGTGGCCATCATGTACTATCTATCTTCCTTTCTGCCATTGAACCGATGCTGGGTCGATTGTTTGGCGTTCTCTTATAGCGGCCCTAACTGTTGCGTATTTGTAGAAGGATGTATTTTTCGGGCAACGGATTTTGAGCGCTTCACCCTTAAGTGCACTCTGCCGGTGTATTGCGACCATCTGGTCAGAGTTAAGCTCACCCGAAAGAAGTAGCACACAATGCCGACTCTGGTTCAGAATCGTTTCTCATTTGATTGAACAATCTCTGTGCACCTCTGATTAGTTGGCAGTAATTTGCAGGCTGATGGAACTAACTTCACTTATAGTCCAGCCAATCTAGCTGATTTTTTGGCTGAACCTCAAGCAAATTGTAAACAAAGGTTTTTAACTTGGATATTGGGCATGAATAACCTCTCTTTCAGATAAAAAAGTTTACCAAAATTAGCCTTGCGGAAAAGGGTCAACGGGCGCCATCTTTAAAGATTGCCGCCGATTCTAGCCTCTCCTCTCTCAACTCAATTTCTGTAAATTTATCTTCAAAAATACCAAATGTAGCAATGGGAAATTGGATAAAACCAACAGTTTTCATAAAGTTAAATATAATTATAACTTCTTATGCCTTATTTTTGTCTCTTTTGATGTATTACTGCAGGAGCTTAATATTCTGTCATATTCTAATTTCAGGTTGGCCAAAGTGAAGTACCGATAATTATGGATGCTGACAAGTGTGCTATTTGCAACAATGAACTGTCCAGTAATGAAGAAACATTCATCGTCAGTCAGAAGGGCATCGATTCCGTTAATAGAGCTTATGAACAACGTGGAGAGAAGATCATAATTCAGATTGGTCAACGTCTTCACAAGAAATGCAGACAGCGTTCGATCAACCCCAAATACATAAAATTTGACCGTGAAAACAGGTCGACCCATGATGAAATGCTATCCCGTGCAATCCGCTGTTTGTGTGTGTTTAACTTTAACAAACATTGTCTTTTTTTGTAGTTCTGGAGCAAAATCTGACAGAAAGAAAAGAGGTTTTGATGTTTCCCATGTAGAAACTATTGAGTTTAAGGACAGTGTTAAAAGTTTGTGAGAAAGTCCGAAAAAATGTGAAAGGTAGAATAGATTATGTAGTTGACTTTGTTTCAGAAGAAGCACATTATCACATAACATGTTTTGCAAACTTTGATTCCAATAAAAACATTCTTAAGGCATTCTCTTCTGCTGATTCTTCTAAGAAACAAAACCTTGGTAGACCAGATGATTCAGAGAGAAAGCAGGCATTTCTGGAAGTTGCTAAATATTTGCAGCAAAATGACGAGGAGCAACTCACAATTGTCGATCTTTTTAAAAATATGGAGGAAATTCTCGAGAATACAGTCTCTCATAATGAAATCTTGATTGTTAGAACATTTTAAAGACAAAATAATTGTGACTGAAATTAATGGGAAACATAATGGTGTTACATTATTAAGTACAACAACATGTATTCTCCATGAATTCTATGCTCAGAGCCGCTCAACAGACAATTCCGAATAGGAGGCCATTAGAATCTTAAAGACAGTAGCCAAGCTTATCAAGAATGCCATTAAAGGTATCCAGACAAGTTCAGAATATTACCCGTCTAAGAATGATCTTGAACAGGATGCGATTCTTGAATATGTTCCTAAAACATTGTTGATCTTTCCCAGGAAGATATTTGCAGGCAAAGACAATAATTTGAACCTTGCATCAGTTGGTATAGCGATAATTCAGGCTGCTAGACCCAGAGTTCTTCTGGCACCTTTGCAGTTTGGTTTAGCAGTGGAAATGCATGACCAATTTGGATTGAGGCTCTTAATTGACACTCTGAATAAGCATGGCTTCTCTTCATCTTACTCGGAAGTCCGGAAATTCGAAAGAAGTGCTTCTTTTATTCATGGCGCTGAAACTCTCTCCCCTGTTAAAACTGATTTTGTGCAGTTCATAGCTGATAATGTGAATCATAATGTAAGTAGTATTGATGGATTCAACAAATTCCACGGTATGGGAATCATAGCATCTTTTACGCCCAGGAAAGTTAAAGCAAAACCAGTTCCAAGGATTCAGGTCTTTTCAGAAGATATAATAAGGGTTGGAAGGATCAACATCAAGTACTTAGATTCACAGCACACCAACAAACCACCAGTGACATTTAAAGAGCTCCAGCCCAAGAAAGGTGTCGATTCCACTGCTAATGTTGACATCTTTTGGGAGGTTTCACTAATTTCACATCCGTCCAGACCCGCATGGTCAGGCCTTATGCACAAAAGAGCATATCCTGGGAAATCAGCCACAGTTTTTTGCCAATGATCCCCATGGACACTGGTAACCAAACCTGCATGTACTCAACGTTATGTAGTGATTTAGCCAGGAAAAACAAAATTACACCAATTCTAACATTCGGTCAACCACTTTGGTACAAAGCAATAATGATAGTCGAGTCACAGCCTTGTTCCAGTACCCTAAAATCATTTGTCTTGCGACTTGGTGGGCTCCACACACAGATGAGCTTTCTGGGGTCAATTGGTCATTTGATGAGATGTTCTGGATTGCAAGAACTTTTTGAACTTGTGTATGCTGAAAACACAGTCAAGCACATGCTAAGTGGCAAAGCAATTGCAAGAGCCATTCGTGCTCACTTGTTAGTTGATGCTGCTCTGAATGCTATTTTGTTAGCGAACGCCTTTTATTTGCCAGTTTCACATGTCACCGAGGATGATCAACCCAACAGGATGCAGAAGAGTCATTTCCTCAAAATGAAAACCTGAAGGAAGCTCAGGGGCTATTGAAAGGTCTCCTTGATGGGACTGAAACATTGAATAATGTTCTGTCATCAGAGTCTATGACCAGGATTGCCCAGAGAAGCAACCATGTGAAGGATACGATGGTTGACCAGCGAACAGCAAAATTGTGGATTCAATACCTTGATATGGTGAAGATCTTGCAATTGTTTATCAAGGCAGAGCGCACCGGCAACTGGGAATTGCACCTTGACGCTATAAGGAAAATGCTGCTAATATTCACTGCAGCAGGACACATCCTATATGCAAAGTCGGCCTACTTGTACTTGCAGCAACATTTTCTGAATGTTTAGACGGAGTGATCGCTACTGGGCTGGATTGTCGACGGATGTGGTTATTGAGTAGGTGCTAATGAGAAGCATGAAGACGTCTGGATGTCTTACTCATGGCAGAGGAATGGACGAAATTCAACGATTGGTTTGGACGCTATCACTGCCAGCATGCGCTGAAATGAAATTTACAATGCAAGAACTAGCAGACATTCGTTATAGCACTAGTGACCAGCACCAGGAGGCTACTTCAGCAAGAAAAGAGCGAGATGTGAGGGATACATGGAATCTCCTTGCGTTTCTCCAGACATATGACCATTTCACGGAAGATCCGTCCATTCACAGCATTTTAAGTGAAGTAACTGGAGACAAAAAGGTGAATATGGACAGAGCAATGCAGAAAAGCTTATTGAAGCTGGGGGAGAAGGCTTTAGTGTGCCTGTACAATGGTAATGATGGGGAAAACATCAATCATCTCCGACTGAGGCGCTTTAAGGAAAAAGTCGCGAAAAGCTCAAAGTATGTTGAGGCCAAATTATTGTCACCAAAAAAAGCAGCTACGAAATTCCACAGCCTTCGAGTTTACTTCCAAATTCAGGAATGGAAATGTAGAAACCAGCTAAAACCTGACGAGTGGGGATGGAAACTTTCAGATGGTAAATTACAACCAATCAAGACTGATTTGCCAGCTGGTCCTGTAAATTTGTTGGCTATAATTAGGTGTAACTGTACTTCAGGGTGTACAACAAGATGCAGTTGCAGGAAACATGGCATTGACTGTTCAAACTTGTGTGGTAATTGCAAAGGCCTCCACTGCAGCAACTCACCACAGCCAGATCTTGATGATGGTGAAGTTACCTTTGACTAGTTCTTGACAAGAAATGTTCTTTGATCCGTTCATGAACTTGTTCTGTGGTGGTTATGCAAGAGCCTTGACCCACCATCCGACCAACTGTCTATTCCTTTATTGTAAATTATACTTATTTTGTACCTATTTTTTTATGAAATGTCAGGAATTAATGTGACAATTGTTGCCTTGAAAAAGGCTACTTAGTCTGTTTCTGTACCTTTTATATTCATATATGTATAAGAAATTAAGAAAAGACGTGAAAACAATGGCAGGAGCTAGTCATTTTCTGGTGTTAATTCATTATTAAGCATATAGCTACCTATCATTACAATTTAAAACACCAAGAAAATGTCAAGCTCGCTTGGGGTGGGTCCTGTGTGGGTTTTTTATGCAAATTTCTTTTTATTTCTAATGTAATAAAAAAAATTTGTCAGGAAAAACGTTTGTTTTTGTCAGTAATTGTCAGGAATAATGGATATACTTGTCAGGAAATGTCAGGAATTTTATGTCTCGAAATTTTAATATTGTTAAGTTGGATTTTAAAGATGGCGCCCGTTAACCCCTTTCCGCAAGGCTAATTTTGGTAAACTTTTTTTTTTATCTGAAAGAGAGGTTATTCATGCCCAATATTCAAGTTAAAAACCTTTGTGAACAATTTGTTTGAGGTTCAGCCACATTTTGACTGGACTAATAGGCAGACAGTCCGTATTGCCTAATCGTCCTCAAATTAATATTTCATTGCTTGCTTTGGTTTATGTCAGGGCCTTATCAGTCATAATGTACAATATCCAGTGGCATATACACGTAGAGTTAGTTCATTAATGCATAATACTCATCTGCGACTGGAGACTGAGAATTGCCCCCTTCAGCAAGGCATCCAATTACGAATGGTTGCTGTATTTGGGGATAATTTAAAGGTCACAACCCTACGTATCCTTCAGTAGGGTCTCATATTCCCTGAATATGACTCCAATTGGCAATGAACTTGCGCCGACCCAAAATTCCCGTCCATCTGTGCACCAGTTATATCTGAATGGGTCGTCATACTTTATTCCCACTGACGTCTTCGTAATCAGCTGCTCAAGGGAGATGACCGCTGTTTGATTGACCCAGCCTTGCATAACTATCCCAGCAGTAAATCTAATAACGTCGTTGTGTTTGTACGTAAATGCTTCAGTTCTGTATTCTCTACATTAAGATGTATTCGCAACTTAACGAAATAAAAAAATATTTGTCTATTTAAATGTAAACCATTTAAAAACACTATTATATAGATACAATAAAATTTAAATATACTACGATTTCAATACAATACAATTTAAATAGACTACAATTTAAATACAATACAATTTAAAAACAATACAATTTAAATACAATAAAATTTAAATACAATACAATTAAAATATACTACGATTTAAATACAATGTAATTTAAATACACTACAATTAAATACAATACAATTTAAATACATCACAATTAAAATACAATAACATTTAAAAAACTATACAATTTAAATACATTACAATTATAATATACCACAATTTAAATACTACAGAATTGAAATACACTACAATTGAAATACATTACAATTTAAATGAAATGCATTTTAAATACAATACAAAATACACTACAATTCATAAACAATGCAATTTAAATAGACCACAATTAAAATACACAACAATTAAAATACAATACAATATAAATACACTACAATTTAAATACATTACAATTTAAATACATTACAATTTAAATACATTACAATTTAATACAATACAATTTAAATACAATACAATTTAAATACAATACAATTTAATACAATACAATTTAAATGCTATACAATTTAAATGCTATACAATGTAAATACACTACAATTTAAATACACTACAATTTAAATACACAATTATTTAAATACACTAAAATTTACATACATTACAATTTAAATACACAACAATATAAATAAAACACAATTTAAACACACTACGATTTAAATACACCACAATTCACATACAATACCATTAAACACAATGTAATTTAAATAAACTATAGTTTAAATACAATACAATTAAAATTCAATACAATTTAAATACAATAAAATTTAAATACACTACAATTTAAATAAAATACAATTTAAATACATACACTTTAAATGAAATACAATTCAAATACACTACAATTTACGTACAATAAAACTTAAATACAATACTATTTAAATACACTACAATTTAAATACAATATAATTAAAATAACTACAATTTAAATACATTACAATTTAAAAACAATACAATTTAAATACAATACAATTTAAATACAATACAATTTAAATATACGACGATTTAAATATAATATAATTTCAATACAATACAATTTCAATACAATACAATTTAAATAGACTACAATTTAAATAAAATACAATTTAAATACCCTACACTTTAAATCAAATACAATTCAAATACACTACAATTTACATACAATAAAACTTTAATACTGTTGTGAAGTTGTTCCACAGTAAATAATAAATAAAAGAAGTCTAGTCGAGGGTTGGTTTAACAAGTGTATTAACAAAGTAAGAAAGTGACTAGCTGTTGGCTAGACAGTTACAAGGTGGTGCTTTGTCTTCAGTGTCTCTGGTGACTCGCACTATTTATAGTGACAACCGGTGCTGTTTCTCCTGTGTAAGAACGGCCGGTGTAACACCCCCCTTTGAAAATATCCCCTCTGGGGATTAAGAACGTTTTTGTTGTTTTTTTGTTCGTGCTTATGATAAATTCGTCCACCTCTGCCTTACTCTTAATTTCATCAAGCGTTACTGGAAGTTCTCTTATTGTGTCACATAACGTATTTTTTACTTCAGCTTCCGCTTGAATGGCTGCTATCACCATATCCTCCAATGGTTCTGTCTGCTTAGGTATCAACCTTGATAACCCGTCTGCATGACCAAATTTCTTAGATGGTACATACTCCATTTGGAAATTGTAGTTAAGAAGAATGGTACCCCATCTTTGGAGTCTATTCGCACTGTGTTGTGGCAGTCCCTTTTTCGATCCGAAAATCGTTAATAAGGGTTTGTGGTCTGTTTGTAACAGAAATTGTCTACCGTGCAGGAAACGATGAAATTTCTTTACCGCGAATATAATGCTTATAGCCTCTTTCTCAATTTGAGAGTAGTTTTTTTCGGCTGGTAGAAGTGTTCGGGATGCATGGGCTATGGGTTTTAATTTTCTATCATCCATTTTGTGCAATATGCATGTTCCTATACCATAGTTGCTGGCATCGCTTGCAACTACAATATCACGCTTGGGATTATAATGTGCCAGAAACAAGTCAGACGTTAAGATATCTTTAATTTTCTGAAACGCTTCTTGGCACTTTTGCGTCCAGACCCATTTTTGGTCCTTCTTTAACAGTTCATTTAAGGGTGATCTTAGTTTATGCATGTTTGGTACGAACACATTGTAGTAATTCGCCAACTCTAAAAAACTTTGTAGAGACGCAATATTTTCTGGAGCAGGCATGTTCCGTATCGCCATTGCCCTATCTGGGTCCGGCCTTCTTCCTTGTTTATCGATGATTTGCCCTAAGTATTTTATTTTTCCCATGAAAAAAGTACATTTCTCATCTTTGATTTTAAACCCATAATCCTGGATTTTTTTGAATACTTGGTTTACATGAGTCTTGTGTTGTTCTTTGCTAACGCTGTTTATTAACACATCGTCCAGGTACCCTACTGCGAAATCCATCCCATTTAACATCATGTCCATAATTTGTTGAAAAATCGCAGGGGCGACCTTTACTCCAAAAGGAAGTCGGTTAAATTTGTATAATCCCTTATGGGTATTGATACATAGCAGTTTTGAACACTCTTCATCGACAGGGATTTGAAGATAAGCGTCGCTGAGATCGATTTTAGAAAAATATTTTCCTCCACTCAGTTTCGCAAATATTTCTTCATGGCTTGGAAGAGGGTAATGGTGATCTTTTAATGCCTTGTTCAAGCCTGTGGAAAAATCGGCACAAACCCGAATCTCCTTGTTCTTTTTCTTAACATAAACTGTAGGTGAAGCCCACTCACTGTGATCAATTTTTGAAATGACAGCCATGTTCTCGAGTCTTTCTAATTCACAGTCTATTTGCTCTATAGCGGCGTATGGAACATTTCTTTTCTTTCTGAACACAGGTAGTTCATTTGTTTTAACTTCAAACTTTGCTACCGCTTTTGTACACCTTCCAAGACCGCCTGAAAATACGTCTGGAAAATTTTATTTTAATTCCCTCTTGAGTTTTTCTGCATCCACATTCGAATCCTCAACCTTTTGGCAAAAGGAGCTTAAAGGCAGATCCCATAAGCTAAACTTTTCAATCAGATCAGTTCCAAAAAGGTTATTCGTTTTTCGCGTAACAAAAATTTTGGCTTTTACGGTCTTATTCTGGAAAGAAATATTCGTCAATAATTCCCCTTCGAAGGTTATTTTTTCACCACTGACGCTTCTCGCCGTTTTTTGTGATTTGATCATAGTGGGTCTCCCAAGCTTCTTCCATGTCTGTACATTAATGATGGAAATGTCAGACCCACTATCAAGCTGTAGTCTTACTTTTTTTTAAGCATTTTGACCTGTACATATTTCCGGATATTTTGTTCTTCAGGTTCAATTTTTGTCAGTTTAATGGCTGTCTTTCTACCAGATTTTTTTCTACAACGTGATGCCTTATGTCCTTTCTGGTGGCAGTTGTCACATTGTTTGAATATGTAGGGACACTCATTGTACCAATGGTTATCTCCACACCTCCAACACGGTCCAGGTGGATCTTTTCCATGTTTTTGTCTCTGGTTATTCAGTGAAGTCAATTTTTTCTTCTGATGGATTTTTTTAATGTGCGACACTCCGTTTTCCTCTATGTCACGACTGTCCTGTTTCAACGCAACAAAACGTTCACAGTCTTCCGCTAAGTTTTGTATTGTTAAACATGGCTCATTTTCGAGTTTATTTAAAACACGACGTCTGATTTCATAGTCTTTATTTAAGACCAGACCTTGCAAGAATATTAAACATTTAAAATTATCCGATGATAATTCCTCTAATTTAAAATCGTCGCAACGTTTATTTACTATACTTGCATACGTAATGTAGTCGTCTTCCTCTCTTCTAGTGACATTCATACACTTATATCTCCTGTGGAAAAGAGAAGTTTTAGTAGAAAACAGTTCTGTTAGTAAAGTAACTGCCTCCTGGAAGTTCAACTCACTGGTCTTTTTTGGGAGGATAAAATTCACGAACTTTGTATGCTCGGCAGCTCCTAATTTTCTTAGCAAAAATCTAACTTTTTTAGAGTCTGTCCATGTACTGCAGTCCGATACAAAAATATCCTCATATCTTCTATAGAAGTGAGCAAAAGTGACATCGTCTTCTGGATTATAATTGAAAATTTCGATAGCGCTCCACACAGCCGTCTGGGAGAATGCATTATGATTCTCGTTTGCTTTCGTTAACTGTGTTGCATCCAGAAATTTTCTCTGTTCCTCCTGTGTTTTTATCAAGAGTTCTTCGAAGTGTTTCTTCTGTTGTAGCAGTTTTTCTTGGAATCTTTCTTCTCGTGTTGTCGCCAGCTCTTTTTGTTCAGCATGCATTTTTCTTTGGGCTTTTTGCTGTTCCAACAACTCTCTTTTAAATTTCTCCTCAATTTCACCTTGTTTTCTTTGAAGTTCCATTTGTTGTTTAACTTGCTGTCTTTGTAACGCAACATTTTGTTCCGTTTGGAATTTAAGTAATTGAAAAAGAGAATCTTTGAATTCAGTGTCCATCATTCACGAATTCAAGTTATGCACCACACAATTTACACTTGTAAAAATAAATCAGTTTTCCCCACAACGTGCTTAATATAATTAGTTTGGTCAGCTAATACACAAAACAAGAAATATATTATTCCTTAATAAAAATTCAATCCCAGTTCTTTTGTTTGAAAAACAAAACTAAGAAAAAATATTTTTTTTATATGGTGTGTACGTAGTTTTACAAAACCAAGTCCGTCGCTATAAGCCTAATAAGACTAGTTTAATGGGAAATCTTTTTTAACCCCTTTTCATTTTACAAAAATGCGACTTGCTTATTTAACAGTTCTTTGTTAGAAGCACAAATGACTTACGCGAATATATTTTTTTACTGTCCGTCCTTTGCTCTCGACAATTCTGTGGTAGACCGTTTTAATAAATAGTCAATCCCGATTTTGCTCAAATATCAGATGTTGTCCTAATAATAACGACAAACTTACACAATATCTGTAATAGTTGACGCGGATAACATTTATCTTAACGAGTCAGTGAAACTTGAAGAGAAAAAAAATAAAGGTATCAGTGTATTCAATTATTTCAATAATTGAAAATGTCTTTCGCGTTTTCTAGTTTTCGATTTTTGGTAGCAAGTTTTGAGTTTGTGTGTTTTTTTTTCGCTTAACTACTCAGTAGTTAATTTGCTGTAAATCCTTGCGAATCTAAATATCTGACTAAGATGGTTTTTTTCCCGCGAAGATCTTGCGAATCACTTTGGGTGATTTTTTTTTTTTACAGTGAAATCGTTATCTCATCCTCGTCGCCAATCTGTTGTGAAGTTGTTCCACAGTAAATAATAAATAAAGGAAGTCTAGTCGAGGGTTGGTTTAACAAGTGTATTAACAAAGTAAGAAAGTGACTAGCTGTTGGCTAGACAGTTACAAGGTGGTGCTTTGTCTTCTGTGTCTCTGGTGACTCGCACTATTTATAGTGACAACCGGTGTTGTTTCTCCTGTGTAAGAACAGCCGGTGTAACAAATACAATACCATTTAAATACACTACAATTAAAATACAATATAATTAAAATCAACTACAATTTAAATACAATACACTTTAAATACAATACAATTTAAATACAATACAATTTAAAAAGACTACAATTTAAATAGACTACAATTTAAATACAATACAATTTAAATACACTACAATTTCAATACAGTACAATTTAAATATAATACAATTTAAATACAATACAATTTAAGTAGACTTAAATTTAAGTACAATACTATTTAAACACACTAGAATTTAAACAAACTAAAATTAAAATAGACTACAATTTAAATACCATTAAACTTAAAATACACTACAAGTAAAATACAATAGAATATGAATACAATAGAATTGAAATACACTACAATTTAAATACAACACAATTATAATATAAAACAATAAAAATACTATACAATTTAAATATATTACGATTTAAATACAATAAATTTGAATACACTACAATTTAAATACCATACAATTTAAATACATTACAATGTAAATACAATTCAATTTAAATACAATTTAAATACAATACAATTTAAATACATACAAATTTAAATACAATACAATTTAAATACAATACAATTTAAAAACAATACAATTTAAATACAATCTGATTAAAATACAATACAATTTAAATATACTACGAGTTAAATACAATCTAATTTAAATACACTACAATTAAATACAGTACAATAAAAATACATCACAATTTGAATACAATAAAATAAAATAAACTATACAATTTAAATACATTACAATTTAAATATACCACGATTTAAATGAAATAGAATTGAAATACGCTACAATTTTAATACATTACAATTTTAATGCAATACAATTTAAAGACAATACAATTTCAATCCAATAACATACAAAATACACAACAATTAAATACAATACAATTTAAATAGACCCGAATTAAAATACACAACAATATAAATACAATACAATATAAATACACTACAATTTAAATACATTACAATTTACATACATTACAATTTAATACAATACAATTTAAACACAATACAATTAAAATAGAATACAATTTAAATACATTACAATTTAAATACAATAGCAGTTAAATACAATACAATTTAAATACATTACAATTTTAATAGGCTACAATTTAAATACAATACAATTTAAAAACAATTAATTTTAAATACACTACAATTTAAATACAATAAATTTAAATACACTACAATGTAAATACACCTAAATTTAAATACAATACAAATATGCTACAATTTAAACACACCACAATTAAAATACTATACAATTTAAATACACTACAATTTAAATACACTATTACTTAAATACACTAAAATTTAAATACATCACAATTTGAATACACCAGAATTAACATACAATTCCATTAAACACAATGTAATTTAAATACACTATAACTTAAATACAATAGAATTAAAATTCAATACAATTTAAATACAATACAATTTAAAAACAGTACAATTTAAATGCACTACAATTTAAATACAGTACAATTTTAATACAATACAATTTAAATAAACAACAATTTAAATAAAATAGAATTTAAATACCCTACAATTTAAATGAAATACAATTCAAATATACTACAATTTAAATACAATACCATTTAAATACACTACAATTTTAATACAACATAATTAAAATCAACAACAATTTTAATACACAACAATTTTAATACAATACAATTTAAATAGAATACAATTTAAATATACGACGATTTAAATACAATAGAATTTCAATACACTACTATTTAAATACAATACCATTTAAATAGACTACAATTTAAATAGACAACAATTTAAATACAATACTATTTAAATAGACTACAATTTAAATACAATATTATTTAAATGCACTACAATTTAAATACAGTAGAATTAAAATACACTACAATATAAATACACTACAATTTTAAAACACTACAAGTACAATACACTACAATATTAATACCATTAAACTTTAAATACACTACAATAAAAATACACTACAATTTAAATACAATACAATTAAAATACAAAACAATTCACATATTATACAATTTAAATATACAACGATTTAAATACAATGCAATTTTAATACACTACAATTCAAGTACATTATAATTTAAACTCACTACAATTTAAATACATTACAATTTAAATACAATACAATTTAAATACAATACAATTGAAATAGAATACAATTTAAATATACTACGATTTAAATGCAATAGAATTTCAATACAGTACAATTTAAATACAATACAATTTAAATACAATACAATTTAAATAGACTACAATTTAAACACACTACAATTAAAATACACTACGATATAAATAACATTAAACTTAAAATACACTACAAGGAAAATATACTACAATTTGAATACAATATAATTTAAATACACTACAATTTAAATACAATACAATTAAAATACAAAACAATTTAAATACTATACAATTTAAATATATAACGATTTAAATGCAATAAATTTGAATACACTACAGTTTAACTATAATACAATTTAAATACAATACAATTTAAATACATTACAATTTAAATACAATTTAAATAAAATACAATTTAAATACATACCAATTTAAATACAATACAATTTAAATACAATACACTTTAAATAACATACAATTTAAATACACTACAATTTAAATACAATACAATTTTAATACAATTTAAATATTCTACGATTTAAATACAATGTAATTTGAATACACTACAATTTAAATACAATACAATTTAAATACACTACATTTGAAATACAATACAATTTAAATACACCACAATAAAAATAAACTACAATTTAAATACAATACAATATAAATACACTACAATTTGAATACAATACAATTTAAATACAATACAATATAAATACACTACAATTTAAATACAATACAATTTAAATACACCACAATAAAAATAAACTACAATTTAAATACAATACAATATAAATACACTACAATTTGAATACAATACAATTTAAATACAATACAATTTAAATACACTACATTTTAAATACAATTTAAATACAATACAATTTAAACAATAACTAAGTTACATAATAAATAAATACAAATATTTGTGAAAATGACAATGAAGATGAGAATAGTTGTCTGAATAATCCAAATAATCCAAATAATCCAAATAATTCAAATAATTCATACTAAGTCATTATTAATGTTAAATAGAGCAATAAATAAATTTACAAAATAATTATATCTAAGGAAAACAGCTTAAAAACAGAAATCAAATATATTATAGGAGAGAGAAAAGTGCTGTAATTTTACAAAATCAGTATCAATAAAAATATTCCTTGATTTATATTTATTTAAACCGGGACACATCTGATAGGGATTTCAGCGCATGCGTCGAATGTAGATAGTAGACATGAATAACATTGTTCGATGTAAATGTATTCTGTAATGACAGAGGCCGTTTGTCTAAGACAGGGTATCGATCTGTCTTCGAAAAGACTTACGCAGCGAATAGTGTAGCCTGTTTCGTGTTGTATTTTGAGCGCAACGAGATTTGAGAGAAAGAAAGATATATATATATATATATAAATAAATATTTGTTATTGTTTATTTATCTATGGACGTATACGTTTCGTCTCTTTTCAATCAAGACCAATCAGCATAGAAGTACGACTATTCACCACCGGTCACACGATTCGAAACCCTGGATTACAAGTATGTTTCAACCCCAA
This sequence comes from Sepiola atlantica, assembly GCA_963556195.1. Taxonomy (NCBI): domain Eukaryota; kingdom Metazoa; phylum Mollusca; class Cephalopoda; order Sepiida; family Sepiolidae; genus Sepiola; species Sepiola atlantica. The sequence goes on from OY744515.1 coordinate 137,691,114, forward strand.
TCCAACGTCGCTAACCGATAGGCCAGTTCTGAACAGCTTATAAACAATGATAATTTTAACACTTTTAAAGGTGGCGAGACGTACAGGCATTCAACTTCTATAAAGCAAGTGAGTCATGCTCTCTCTCTCTCTCTCTCTCTCTCTCTCTCTCTCTCTATATATATATATATATATATATATATATATATATATATATATATATATAAGTGAATAAATGCGAAAGGTTTTTTCATCTATCCTAACTATATTAACATCAAAATACGTTAGGATTATTTAATTTTAGTGATATAAGAATATATTGAAATACCGTATATATATAGGTATCTCCAACTCACTCAAACAAATCTCGATTTTGCTCATTTGCATATTTATTCGTTTTTAAGTTTTTATTAAATTAATATTATGTAATATACCTTTCTACTTTGTATTGTCAAATTTTCTTCTACATATGCAATCGTTTTATCGATAGTACTATTATTATAATTATAAATAAAATAAGATAAAAAGATTTTATTTTAAAAATGATAGCGTTTAAAAACTTATTTAGAATTTCATTTTCAACGGAGATAATTTACTTCCGGCTTTAGTAAAGTGTCAAATATCGCTGAGATGTCGAACATATACTACACTTTGATCTTAGCCGAAAGGCCACAGAACCATACAAATATTTTTTGACTAGCATTTTTTAATAGAAAAAACAAAAGAAATTGATTAAATTAGAATATTTTTAATGGGAAGTGTAGTGTAGTATCGGTTCTGTTGTCATAAGGCTGTCCTGCCAGGAATTACCTCCTCCGTTTTTAAGGGTGTGTAGGGGAAAATCCCCCCAGAATAAAAAAAAAACAAGACTCGATTTAGTCAGAATATCTATTAAGAGAGTAGTGTAGTATCGGTTCTGTTCTCATAAGACCATTCACGCAAGAATGACTTCCTCCTTTTTGGGTGGAGGGAAGTAGTGTTCGTTCAGGGGGAAAGGAGGGTAGTATCTGTTCGTTCACCATAATACTAGCTAAGGATGAACGATAACTCAAAATTTAAATATAGAAAATTATGAAAGTTATCGTTCTTCCTTAGCCAGCATATTCATCTTTGTTTATAAAGATGGCGACTATATTGTTCCAGACAATTTTCATTTAGACGTTTCACGTAAAGAATGAAACTTTCCATGGTTTTTAATGTTATCTAAATAAATAAATGCAATTTTTTTCTCCACCTATTCTAACTATATTGCCATTAAAACGGTTTATGCTTATTTAATTCTCTGTAGTATATTTTCATTCGTCATGATACATTCCTCCCAGGCATTACCTCCTCTTCGGGGGAAGGCCGTACAGTTTACATTCATTACTTACGATGCAATTTCCTCAGGATTACCAGTTTAGTGTGTGGGGGGAGTTAGTGTACTATCTATTCTGTTGTCATGATATCATCGTCCCAGGCATTAACCCCTCCTTGGGGAGGGGTCAGTGTATTTAGTTCGTTCATCATGATATCATCCCCTCAGCTTCTCATTTGCATATTTATTTATTTTTAAGTTTCTAATGAATTAATACTTTCTTATCTGTTAATAATTAAATACATGCGTTTATTTTTTTTAATAAATTTGTTGTTGTTGTTGTTGTTGTTGTTCCTATTTACTTCCTCCCACGAGAGCAGAGTTACGCACAATGTCAATATTTACCGTGGGGAGAATTCAGCTCCCCCAAAATGAGCACTCTGAATGGGAACAACAATTTTAATTGCCTCGGTCTAGAACGAGTTCTACTTCACTGACAAAGAAAATAAAAACTAAGTGCAGATTCAGTACAGATACTACATTTTGCTCTTAGCCAAAAGACCAAGGTGTTAACATGTTGGTAATGATGATGATAATGATGATGATGATTTGTCATAGAAAAGAAATAAACCTCCCCTAATCTTTCTAAAAAAAAAAAAAAGTATTTTTCTTTCTTTTATAATAAAGGTGAAAAGTACAAAGTACCCTTTTCGAATTATTAAGTAACATAAAACTGGAGTATTTGACCAATCGACGTTCGACTCTTATGCTTATTCATTTCATTATATAACCAGTTTTAATGAAGAATTCATTTTAATTTTTATGCCGAAACAAAATAAAATTTATCGACGTTGAATATCTTTAAGACCATATCGATGAACTTTTTTGTTGTTTTTTCCTAAAACAAAAATTTGACGATGTTCATGCACAGTATATTCCCCCCATATTGGAATATATCAAATAACACTACAACAATCAGCATTTTTTTAAATTTCTTTACTAAAATGTTAAATAAAAATTACCTCTTTGGTTTCTGTAAAGAAAACTACAGCGCCAGTAATTGCAGCCCGGGGTGCGAGTAGAATTTGCTAGTATATATATATATATATATATATATATATATATATATATATATATATATATATATATATATATATATATATATATATATATATATATATATATATACGAGAGAGAGAGAGAGAGAGAGAGAGAATGAGAGAGAGAGATGAATGAAGCGAGACGATATATGTATGTATATGTATATATAGAGAGAAAGATAGAGAGAGAGAGTAAATGAGAGTGAAATGAGCGAGAGAAAGAGAGAAATAAAGAGAGAGATAGAGAAAGAGAGGAGGAATAAAGAGATACGATATATGTATGTATATATATATATATATATACATAGATAGATAGAGAGAGAGAGAGAGAGAGAGAGAGAGAAAGAGAAAGATAGGGAGAGATAGAGAGAGTGAACAAGGGTGGAATGAGAGAGAGAGCACGCGCGAGAGGGAGAAAGAGAGAGAGAATGAGAGAGAGAGAAAGAGAGAGAGAAGGAAAGAGAGAGAGAATGAGAGAGAGAGAGAGAAGAAAAGAGAGAGAGATTGAGAGAGAGAGAATGAGAGAGAGAGAGAGAAGGAAAGAGAGAGAGATTGAGAGAGAGGGGGGATATTGAAATTTCTTAAATGTCCTCGCATCCTAAACATTATTGCACTCGCTAGAAATTTGAATTGTAAATCATCTGAATTAAATGTCGAATTTTTGTATCCTTTAAGATATCATGTTGCCAATGTGTGTTCCATATCATCATGGGACAATCATATAACGGACGTTTATACGTATTTTTCCTTATCCCGAAACTTCAAAATTTGATCACCTGTGCCGAGGCAAATAGAAACTTCTTTGCAATAAATACTTTGAACCAAAGAATGTAGTTTTTGTATGAATTTTGTGCTAAGAAATAAAAATAGAAACTGGTCAACTGCAGAAAATGAACAACAAAAAAAATCAGCAAAGAACAGCAAAAATCAGCAAAAACAGCGACAATCAGTAAAAACAGCAAAAATCAGCAAAACCGCAAACATCAACAAAACAGAAAAATCAGCAAAACAACAAAAATCAGCAAAAATATAAAAAACACAGCAAAAACAGCAAAAACCAGCAAAGGACAGCGAAAATCAGCAAACACAGCCAAAATCAGCAAAAATATTAAAAAAACAGCAAAAATCAGCAAACATCAGGGGCGATAAGTTCAACTTAAAATATACATTTTCCCACTTAAACATAACAGAATAGTTAATATGACCAAACTTATATTTTATTGCGTGCAGTTTTAACAACGAATACAAAAGAGAAACTACTCGACTCCTGAAAATAAGGATTGAAAAACAAAAAAAAACTTTCAAATTATCTTGATTTCTTCAAATCTTTTTCTAAAACTATGATACTACCTACATACCAAAGACATAGAGTTCCCCCTTCCCTCCTCTTTCCCCAGCTCCTCAAAATCCACGCTACACCTCACCACGACAAAAAAATCAGTACCCCCTCCCCTCTCTCCCACCCTAAGACAAAGTCACTAACACACCCACCCGTCCCCTTTTTCACTCACAGCCGCCCACATTCATTTCACTCTCTGCCACTCACTGATTTCTCTCAGTCCGGACCTTGGTCCAGCGCTCTTAGTAGCCACGGTTACTACTTTTTCTCATCAACCCATCATGTCAACCCAATATTTCGATGTACTAGCATGACATTTTTCTTAAAATTATCATTTTGAGGAAGTCTTACAATAAAGACGAAACGTTGATGAATATATAAAAAAAATCTCTTGGTGTTTCCTTTTTCATTTCCCATTCCGTCGAATTACTCTCATCCTTCCTTTCTCATATATATATATTTATACTAGTTGTACGCACTGTTTTCCAGGATATAGTGAAGTTATTTTTATTTGTTTGCAAATTTTCAAACTGATACAGAAAAAGGTGTAAAATTTTAGTTGAAAGGGAAACAACTCTTTTTATATTCTTCAAGAAAAAAATGAGTTATCCCCATTACTGATTTTCATTTTTCGGTCGTAATTGAAAAGTCCTTAGATATTACCAGTTGTCTGGTCAAGACTAAATCATTTTCTAAATAAACTGTACGAAGTACGTTATTATCATGCCAATAACATGGTACGACAATACCAAATTACAATTGTCCGGTCAAAAGCAAAGTTGGAAATGTCAGCTTAAATACTATTTAGGTCACACTCGTCAAAACAGAATAACTTTATGTTAGCTGTATTTTTTAGAAATTTACTCATCTTTTTTTTTGATAGTCGTGTACATTTTTTATATCCATTGAAAATGTGGAAGTCCTTTGTGTCGTATTTTGTATACACTTTTGTGACGAACGACCCTGGCAGAACCTTAAATAGACAGTGGCATATATTTATTTTGTAAGTCTTTATTGAGATAATTTTGTAACGACATGTTATATTACAAATGCATTTCATGATGATTTTATTTATTGACTATGAATAAGCTATTTTTCTCCAAACTGGTGCCATTCTCTCGTCCTATCTATCTATCCATGTTTCCATAACCTACCTAACCCTAACCCTAACCTTAACTATCGATCAATCCATATAGCTGTTCGTCTCCATCTTGTCATATCCATTTTTGCCGAGTGAGTGCTCGTATTTACCGTTCAATCTATGTTAATATATGTGTCTTGTATCGAAGGAACAGTGTATTTGAATCACTTTATTTCTATCTATTTATGTGATTATACGTAGATGTTTCAAGCTTTCTTTTTTGTTTACTGGCTAATTTCAAAAGATTTCTGTATTATTATTATGATGTCCTTTCCTTCCATTTCATTTCATCTATCTATCTATCTATCTATCTATCTATCTATCTATCTATCTATCTATCTATCTATCTATCTATCTATCTATCTATCTATCTATCTATCTGTCCGTCCGTCCGTCCGTCCGTCCGTCCGTCCGTCTATCTATCTATCTATCTATCTATCTATCTATCTATCTATCTATCTATCTATCTATCTATAAGATAATAAAACGTGGCAAAAATGAATCGTAGACGAGTCCATTGTGGGTGGGACGTCGAGAAAGAAAAAAAGAACTACTTGATAACTGTTAAAAAGGAGAAGGTTCCGCAGTGCAAGCGAGACTCGAAAGGCGGCAGTTTCAGAAACGCGAAGAGCCGGAGCGCTTGGTGATCGGAGTATCGAAGTACCGGAAGAATGGGAGTTTACCGATGTTTATGGCACCGATGAAGCTTTATTGGCTATGGTACCCAAGCACGTCTTGCTGTTAGGCTTTCGTGTCCGCTGACTAAAAATGCGGCTGATAAACAAGTTAGTACTTTGAAGGAATCGCCTTACTTGTACTTCATCAAAGTGCTTGTGGAACAATTGCTTCAGTTCACGCTCGGATAGACAATGCGGAGCAAATTGCTTTCCAATCGAATGTATATATGAACCAGTTTCTAGCGGAAACCAAGTCTGTGACCTCAGCAAGAAAAAGACTTTCATGAGAAAAAAATTATGTCAAAAGATTGTTTTATATGTGTGTACGTAGCCGGCGTAAACCATCCGGTGATGTGAAATAAAGAAAACCAAAGTTTTTCCGTATACGTTCTGTTCTTTGTCATTCTTGTTATCCCGAAAGAACGAGTAATGCAACATATCTATCTATCTATCTATCTATCTATCTATCTATCTATCTATCTATCTATCTATCTATCTATCTATCTATCTATCTATAGTTATGCAAACACTGTTAAAAATAACAAAATTCGCCTGTTTATAATTATACCTTTTTAATTTTTTCAATTTTTCTGATGGTCTTTTTTGTATTAAAATCAAAAAAATTAAATGTTCCATAGGTTTCACAGGTTTCACAGGTTTCACAGGTTTCACGAACGTTTTTGATTCTTCGTCGAATCATCCTTAGGTGTCAAAAGCAAATGAACATACAAGCTGGAGAAAAGACGATAATTTTAAAAAGACGGCGGAAAAACGCGAATAGAACGTTTTTCGCATTGTTCCAGGAAGTAGTTGACGATTTAAATTCAGACACGCTGGATGGCATCACAGAACAAAATCACATTACGTTAAGCATTTTAAAATTTTACCACTGGTTTCATATGTGATGTTGGTGATTTTCGGTTGTTGTGTTTTTATGTAGATAGCTTCCAGTATTTTTTATTCTTTAAAATTGGTTTCAGAATGTATAATTTTAGTGTTATTAACTAGAATTTGTCTTAAATCAGAGGGAGGGCAGTTAAGCTTTTGTAGATATTGGTAAATTGAGCTAGAGTTTACCAGATGTATGGTGAGGCGGCGGGATAGGGTAGTGATTGTAAAACCAATTTAGCTATTAGCTCTATAATTATTATGGGAGTTACATTCTCCCAAAGGGCATTTAAACTTATAAATAACATTGGTTCTTTCTAGTGGTTTTTGAGTTGAGGAGGAATTGTTTTTTTACTACAAGATTTTGGATTTTAAATTTCTTATAGTAAATAATGAGTCTAATGTTATTGCTACTGTCAATTGGGGATATGAATAGGAGTATAATATTTTTCATGGCTTTTTCTTCTAATCTAAAGTTTGGTTGCATTTGATTACAATAGGATATGTTAGTTGTGATGTTGAATATTATTATCATTATTTGTAGTGGTGTTTTTTAAGTTTTGGATCATTCATTTTATTTGTTTATCACCGATATGATTAGGGAATTCGTTGTTAATAAGTACTTGTTTTATATTTTTTGATTTAATGAATAGTATTTTTATGGGGAAGAGATTAATTTGGCACGATTTAATAACTTTTTAACAATTGCTATTTTGTAGCGATAGGGACACTCGTTCTTGAAATTTAAAAGACTAGAATTTAAGCTGGTTGTTTTTTTATAAGTGGAAGTGTTAAACGATTTATTAGAGGAGTCAATAAGAACGTTTAAGAATGGGATTTTATTATTTACGTTCAGTTCTATGGTGAATTTAAGAACAGAGTTTTTTTGGAAAAATGTCTTGAAGTTTGTCGATTTGTTCATTGTTATCAGCTAGAACAAGAACATCGTCGACATAGCATACGTAAATAAAGTTTTTTTTAAAAAATGTTATTAAATATTTTGTTTTCTAGGTTTGACATATAGAATTCGCTAAGAATCAGACCCATTGAAACTCCGTCAATTTGAGTGTAAATGTTTCCCTTGAAGTCATAAAAAGGTGCTTCGGTGGTGCAGCTTTTTCAGTAGTTTAAAAAAAAAAAAATTATCTGGAGGCAGAGACGGATTAATGTATATATTATTAATGATTATGGCTATTATTTCATTTACAGGTACATTGGTGAATAGGCTTTCTACGTCTAAGGAGGCAATGATTTTATTATCCGGTTGTTTGCTTTGTAAACTTTGTAATAGTTCTTGTGCTTAAAAAAATGAACTTTCTCAAATGTATACCTACCAGCGACCATGCGCGATTTAAGTTCAATTTAAAATAGAAATTTGCACCGTTAGTCCACAACATCGGACGCCACTTCTACAAGACCAGGAAGGAAAAAAATACCTTTTATTTGTCTAAAGCTCTATCGAGGCTTGTTGTATCAAGCGAAATATTAGATAAAAAAGTCAAGATGAAGAAGAAAAAAATGTTTTTATTTTTTATTTTGATTTTAATAAAAAATATCTGCACCTAACACATGGTTTTTAGGAAGGCATTTTTCCTCTATCTTTATGTTTATATATATATATATATATATATATATATATATATATATATAATTTATTTGAAAACTATATGTTACATATTTCAGAAACATACCGCGATTTCATCCAGATGGGCTGACTTTTTACATTAAAAAACCTCTATGCCCAGTGGAATCATCAGCGTTCTGAATGAGATCAAATCACGATAAAAAAACCGGTGCATTTCTGGAAAGTCTCTCTGGAAAAAATATATTGGTTGGGAATTAATTGAGTTTTATTTTATTTCTTATTTATATTTTTTGTTTGTCTTAAGAAAGTTCTTATTTCATTCTACTAAGTGTTTTATTTATTTATTCTTTGTAGCTTTTTATTTTTATTTTTATCTTTATTTAAGGTGTTGTTTATAGATCGTAAGAGATTACCGGTGTCATGAAAAGTGAAAATAAAAAATGCGGAGTTGCATTTGAACACGTCGTTTAAAAGTTGAAATATTGAAGTCTCTTTTTGATGGTGATACCGGGTTTAAATTTGTGTATCGGATTTATTATTTATTTTATTTTTAGTTTTGTGTTTTAAAGATTTTATTTTGTTTTGTGTTACATATTTATTTATTGGTTTATTAGTTGTTTCGTATTTTAAAAAAATCGCTTCCAAATAAACGAAAATAAAGGAAGCTGGCGTCTGAATATACCGTTAAAAACGGTGCATTGTTGACGTGTCCCTTTTAAAATAAGTACTGGGTCAGGGTTTAAATAATATATGGGTTTTAATCGTAATTGAGTTCTATTAAATTGATTTAATTATTTATGATAGGTGTTGTCTGTTTTACTGCTTCAAAAGTGTGCTTTTATTTAGGGATAACCGAGTGGCATGATTTATTGATTGGACTCTGGGTGGGATTCGTTAAAATCTTTTATTTTTTGTTTATTTATTGTTTATAGTTTAGTATTTTTTTTACCGAAATGTATATTTCTATGACAGCATTTTCTCCATACACATGGCATATCTTTAGACAAGTTTCTGCAGCTTACTTTCTTTATTAGTAGTAAAAAAATCAGATGTCGGTAGTGCTCTACTTCACTTTCCATTTCAAGGCCTGAAATACAAATGCAAGAAGTCCTTTGCTCGGAGGCTTATTCCACACTAACGTCTACATATTCGCTACACCAAATAATGATTTGAAGAATAGGAATATAAAACGATCTTTAGTAGGTCGTAAAGATGACATTAAAAAAACGACCGAACTCAATATAACCCCCGCCTTTACGGAGGTAATTAGCCGATAGGAGATATCTATGTATGGATAAGTAAGTTACGATATTACGGATGGCATTATTATAGTTTTACTGGCACTGATTTCCACGTCATAATCAGGTACTCACAGGAGGGGCTGCGTGAAGGTTGTCAACATTAGTCATTTAAGTGATGCTATGAAAACGACATGGTTCAAATACGGCATAATTGTATCCACTTAACCATTGCCAATTTCCTTTCATGGCTCCGCGGATTAAATAAAGGGCCAAGTTTCGGACAGCTGAGTGCGAAGGGGTTGTGGGTTGAGACAGAAGGAACATTTCAGGGTAGTCAAAAAGCGCCCAATGGCCGGAAATGTATGCATACAACAATCAGGACGAGGATAACATGTTTGGTATGTTTGTTTGGTTTAACGGCATATCAAATCTTTCGGTGTAATGTTATGCCGGAATACAATATCTATTCTCAACGGCTAATTGTATACGATTAGTTGAACGTAAACTACTGTTTTACCAAAGGATTGTAGAGGAAGTTTGGGTTTTGTAGAAAATCCCTGCAACTAATGGAAAAATAGGTTTTGCAATAAAAAGGCTCGTTAGTCATGCGCAGTGCACGCACACGCCGATGACCTACTTTTGTTAGTCCTGTGTAGACATGCGTTAGTATGAGGGTTAGTATGAGGTTTAGGGGTTAGTGTTAGGCTGTATTAAATTTATAATAAACGCCAATGTGGAACGCATCACGGAATGATGGACAGCTATATATGTGAGTTTATATAGAGGCAGAAATATAAGGGAAACGATATTTTTATGGATTCATGTTTTAAAGTAACGTTATTTATTTAGTATACCCTGTATCTTATCTGTTTTTTTATTCTACAAAAGATCCCCAAATTGTCGGTTCATGCCACTACAAACGGTATCAATGTCTTATTGAACACACTATATGCGATAGGATTTGAAACCGGCATAGCCAATTTAATAGTATCCATTGAGCCAATATGGCTTAATGAATGACGAATAAGATTGTCAGCAGACGACCAAACGGCCCCTAATTTCCTAACCTCACGGTCGTGTGCCGAACTGTGTAGCATTATACGTCATAAATGAAATAGTTTGCAATTAACATATTATACTTAACATCATTTTTCTGTTACAAAAAGTTAGTCTTGTGTCTTGCTCGTGATGGTTTCCTTGTTGAGCGGAAGAACCGATTTATTCACGCGCTTCGATTACGTTAATATCCGATATATTTTATCTCGCATTCTTGTTATCTATTCAAATATCAGATTGTTAAGGATAATCATATAACTGTGTACTGGCAACTCAGGTGGGATTTAAATGGCGCTGATCACTCTATCGCCAGATAATGGAATCAGGTGACGATTTAATTACGAAAAGCGAAACACGGACGCCTAGATAGACGCGACTAAATCATGCACATTATTGGAAGCGAAACGGCTGGACAATGAATTAGTCAATGAATCACGTCTCCACCCAATTATGTTAAACCTTTCTTTCTTCTAAGCCCGTTTGTCATTCAATGACAACATAGATCGTAATGAATATTAATCCTTCTCTTTTAGCTTGACGTTCTCATCCTGATGGCTTCATCCGACACCATTAATGCGGGGTAGTCGTCTGTCTCTCATTGGGGACAATTAGGGGTGGTTTGAGCGTTTTCAGACGTTTATTTCCTCCAGGGTTCGAACGTGAATTTTGACGGGTAGACACCGTTATCATCACACCTCATCCGTCATCGGGTGTAGTGGCTTAGAAAGATTCTAGTTTCACGCCTGACCGGGTCGAGCTCTACGCAGAAGTGTGACATAGTCCCCGCTTGGGCTGTGGCAGTTCTTGTTTCTTATACTCGTCCCAGAACGGGCCATGGCAGTTCTCGCTTTAACAACTGGTCATTTTTACACCAAAAAGGAATATGTTGCATCTCTTTAAATTCTCGTACCTTCACTTCCTCGTCGCGGATGGGCGCCGTCTCGATGTCGTCTAGTGGTTGAATTCTTTCTTCTTTCTTTCTGCCGTGAACCTCGCCGCTACAACAAAAAGCTTCATGACCGATTCAGGAGACAAACAATCTTTTAAACCTTTTGATTCTTTTTATTTCAGGCGTTAGATTTCCGTCGGCTTGGAGATCTTCACTAACGTCGAGGGAGAGACCAACTTACTGCTTTATCGTAGTTACTTCCTAATTAAGTCCTTAGCCATTCGAGGAAGGGGAAGTAGAGATCTCACGCTTGTATTTTCTTAGGGAATTTAATTCCCATAATCATGTTGAAGACTACATAGAGAAACACGTCTGTTCGGCTCGCCTCCAAAACCCAGACTCCAAAATAAAAACAGCTTCCTACACAAAAGCCCTATCACAGGTGCACATTGACCCTTGATCTGAGGTCTCGTCCACGTGGTGACCCTGTGAGAACAGCCCTATTCTGCACTCTACTGTACGAGTCCATCCGCACTAAATCGCGCAAGCCAAACCAAACGATTTCCAACAGATACGCCCACCTCAAGATGCGTCCGTTCCCATAGGGCCATTATCACACAGATCTATCTATCTATCTATCTATCTATCTATCTATCTATCTATCTATCTATCTATCTATCTATCTATCTATCTATCTATCCAACAGAAGGTGCTGGACTCAGCTCCAAGCCCTGGTTCTCCTTGGCAGACATTTTTAGCCAAAAGTTGTCTTTTACTATAACGGAATAAAACTTCCTTCATGTTCCTAGTATCAGACCTAATTTTCATGAACATTGTTTCTTTTCCAAGGGGTTCCCGTATGTGGAACACATTATTACGGGACAGCTTCCCTGCAGACTACAATATTTGTGCGTCTTCAAATCCAATGTAAAAAAAAAGCAGTAAATAGATAAATCAAATTCAACTGACAATCTATCCATGTCATTAACCCTTATCCTCGAGTGGCTTTTAGCCTTGATAAGTGGTGACTAATTAGTATAAAAATCCTCTCATAATATTCTTCATCATTCAACTGACAATCCATCCATCTCATTAATCCTTATCCTCGAGTGGCTTTTAGCCTTGATAAGTGGTGACTCATTAGTATCAAAAATCCTCTCATAATATTCTTCATCATTCAACTGACAATCCATCCATCTCATTAACCCTTAGCCTAGAGTAGCTTTTAGCCTTGATATGTGGTGACTCATTAGTATCAAAACTCCTCTCATAATATTCTTCATCATTCAACTGACAATCCATCCATCTCATTTTTGACCTTGATAAGTGGTGATTCCTTAGTAAATATACACAAAATTGAAAACTATGCGCCGATCAGACACTAACCGTCGATAAGAGATCGATTTTCGCGTTTTAGAAAATAGAAAAAAACATCAAAATGAAACCCCGAAATATTCAATCCTAGATTCAGACAACTTTTTAAATTTGTTTTTTCTAAAAGAGGTTTTATCATTTTGATGTACAATTATTAAATTTCAGTTGCCACAAAACGACTTGTTCATAGATTTTACTCACTACAGCTTTGCAGTATTTAAAAAAATACTTTTGTTCACCTAAGTTTTATCCTTTTAAAAACATGTGTTTGTCCCAAACAAGGCATATTGCAACCGAAGCGGAAGGGGCTACTGTGAAAGGGGCCATATTTATAGGGATTTATAGGGATCAATCTGGGTGAGGAGTTGGTGAACAAGATGTTTGTTCACATTACATTATAATTTCTACATGTTTTTACGGTCGGGGAAACAGTGAACAAGTAGGGAATTACAAAGTCAAGCGGTCCCAGGATAAAATCTATCAGAGTAGAAAAAACTTTCGGCCTCTAGGCACTTCTATAGTAAAGGGATGAGAGTCCGGTGGGTCGCGTGTATTTTCGTTGAGGGGGTATAAGGGCAGTAAATTCATCAGGTTAGATTTTGTGGATATACTTGTAAAACTCTGCGGCGATGCGACAGGGGCTGGAGATTGGCACACAATACGGGAACTATTGGGTTTGAAAATATTTTTTTCTCCTTCTCAAAGAGGGAGAAGTTCCCGGTGTTTGATCCACCAGCCCAGTTGTGGCAACAATATTCCATGTACGGCCAGAGTCGTGGCCGTCGTTATAGAAGGCCTAACGACTGAGTCGAGATTTTCTGGTGGTGTTATTGGTCGTGGTTCTTAGACCTACGATCAATCAGGACCGGAAGTTAGTCGTTCAGTAATGCGCATGCGTGCGTCTTTAATCAAGATTCATATACAGCATGGATTATTCATTCACTTGGAAATCATATTTAAATTGTTCCTGCTATTGTGACGTTATCCACTACCAAGAACACTGCTACTCCCCTAAGGATTATTCATTTACTTGGAGATAAATCATTATTACATTGTTCAGTTTTTCAAAAGTATTTCCTTTTTTAAGCGAAAGACATTTTTTAAAATCCATCATGGCGTTCAAAGATAAGGCATTGCATTATATTACGACGGCCGTGATTAAAGTTCGAATTTCAAGTTTAAAAAAATAAATTATAATTTTATTTCGCGATAAAATATACAATTTTAGACTAATTACTAAGTTTCATTCAAATCCCCCACCAAATATGACTGTTTTAATTTATTACAATTTTTTTACTATATTGTATTAAAACTTCGTTTTGAAAACAAAAAAAAACACACATTTTAATTTATTTAAATAAATGTTCTATTAATTAGTTGAATTATTGATTTTGTGTTACTTTAATGAATTCGTAATCTTTCATGTTTGATTTATTTTTAAGTTAACAAAACATTTATTATAACATTGTAATAAAATATAGTTTTATTATTATGTTCGTTTTTAACATTTTAAATTATTTAAAAAATCATGTCAATTTCAGAAACTATATTTTATTACAATCTTTTGTCCAAAATGTTACTTTATTGAAAATAAAGGTCATTGTTTTTCTTTCAGAAACTATTTTTTATCAAATAAATACATTTATTAAAATGTTTTAATCTATTTGGTCGTTATCAATACGGAATTCAGGAGTTTTTTTCGTAGTATATGGGAACTATATTTTCAAATATTTTTTTTTGTTAACATTTACGATTCTTTATTTTCATAAAAATACATTTATGCGCTTTTTTTAGTACCCTGTGATATACCTTTAGTAAAGATGTTTTTTTTTGTTAAAAGAATATCAAGAAACATCATTTATTTTGTTTCGGAAATGAGAGACACTCCTATTATTCAGCTAAAACTAATGTAATGACAAACGAAAACAGTCGTAACTTAAGAAAGCTTTATGCGGCATAACTGTCAGTACAGTATTAGTGCTGCTATTTATTGTTAAGACGAACAGGAGAGTTCTCCAAAGGGGAAATAATTTAGAATAGGGGAATTATTCGTAATTGTTCATTACAACTAATTATAATGAAATGTTCATATAAAGAATAAAACTCTCTAAAAAGGGATTTGTATTCTTGTGTTTATAAAATAAGAGATATTCTCATATTTTCATTCGATGTAGACCAGGTTGTCATAACAATCAACTCAAACATTAAAAATAATCCGGACAGAATTAACTTATTTAAAGAATGAATATTAAATCAGACAAATTATTTTTCAAACAAAGATTTTCATGTTTTAAAAATTAAAATTTTTTAGGACAACACCATTTTATTATTAAGTATTAATTCAATGTTTGCTGTCTAGCCTATGCTAATTACACGAAATAATACATTTTCACTAAGATTTCTAATAAAGTAATGGATTAATTAGATTCAGTAATCGTCAATTAATAAGCACTGACAATTTCATTAAAATTGGTTGATTTCCTGAATTTTTATGAATCTTTAAGTGAAGAGAGGGGTCAAAATGCCCATTTCTGACTGTTCGACAGATCTCGTTTGTTACTATAGAGCATGACGTCATTTTCCAGTGAACAGGCCTGCTATAACGACGGTCACGTCAGATTAAAAAAAATTGCTACCGTTGCCCAGAATTGAAATAAAAACATCTGAAATGTTGGTACTTATATCGATCTTGACTCAGTTTTCGCGAGTTTCTTGTCGGAAGCGTTCGGCTATCCTACGCAAACGCCCGAGAGATGACGAGTCGATTTGTACCAGACGACAATTTTGATACGGTGCTGCGTCCTATGATTTTAAGTTATATTTTCAAGAAATTTTCTAAAAGAAACCAAAAAAAAAAAAATACAAAACAAGCAAAACATAGCGAAGTTACTGTTATCAAAAAAATAGTTTTGTTATTTTGATACGTTGCTGCGTCCTATAATTTTTAGTTACATTTTCAAGAAATTTTTTAAACAACAAAACAAGTAAAACAAGCAAAACGGAGCGAGATTACTGTTATCAAATAAATATTTTTAACACTAACCCTAACCCTAACCCTAACCCTAACCCTAACCCTAACCCTAACCCTAACCCTAAACTCTAACACTAAACCCTTAACCCTAACCCTAACAACAACAACAACAAAAAAACAAAACAAGCAAGACATTATTATCATAGGACGCAGCACCGCATCAAAATTGTCGTCTGGTACAAATCGGCCCGTGCATTTGCGTAGGATAGCCGAACGTTTCCGACAAGAAACTCGCGAAAACTGGGTCAAGATCGATATAAGTACCGAAATGTTTTCTATACTAAAAAGATGCAACCCATATTTTCAACTGGAAGTTTATTTTTTTCTAATAATGAATAATTTTATTAAAACGTCGCCGCTTCGTTTCTTAGGTAAAATGTCTACCGCAGTAAAGGGACGTAACTCGTTTTCTCATGTAACGAAGCGAATGTTTTGACGGAATTACATTAAGGATGTTTGGAGTAATTTTACATTATTGATTCAGACATTGTTCGGAATATTCTACATTTTCTCTTGAAAACATTTCTTTGTAAGTCTGCCATTGCTACTGGAATACATTTTTATATCTCCACGGAGACATCTTTTTTTTGTTTCTTTATCTTTTAAGCGGAAAGTCTCTCGTTGGTAAGGAAAATGATTTCGGGGCGTTTTTCATCGTTTCACTTGACATTTGTATGAACACAAGAAAAATTCAATTTTGCCAGTCAAACCAAAATAGAATTGGATGTCAGAAAGAAAGAAAGAAGAAAAACCATTGAAACAAAAATATTTCAGAGAAAAAATAACTCG
The DNA here is from genome assembly GCA_963556195.1 of Sepiola atlantica. Lineage (NCBI taxonomy): Eukaryota > Metazoa > Mollusca > Cephalopoda > Sepiida > Sepiolidae > Sepiola > Sepiola atlantica. The sequence continues at coordinate 137,707,500 of OY744515.1, forward strand.
AAAGAAAACGTAAAAAAAAAGAATAGAATATGCGTATAGAATGAAAAGAATAAGAAGTATACAAGAAAAGCAAAACAAAAAGAATGAAAAAAAATCGGATTTCGTCGACATATTCTTCATATTTTTCATATTCTTTATATATTTAATTTTTTTGTTGATTTTTGGACATAACAACCTTACAATCATGTATTTAAAAAAATGAGACTTTCATAGTTGCAGATGCCCACAGAACTTTAGAAGTATAATACGTTCATCAGTTGCAATATTTCACATTTCAGAACATTGTTCTTTTTATATACTAATGAGATGCGATATGATTGAGACTTTCAAGAAAATTTATGGCATTTCTAACTATGGTGGCCATTTTTTTAGTATTTCTCCTAGATCTGGAAGGTTATTGCCAAGTATGTTTTCAAAAACTATTGACATCCAGTAATTTTATAACCATAGATTAACACAACTGGGAGTTGTCAAATGAAATATTTAACAGAATTTGATACTGTACTAAGAGTTTAAAATTCTTTTACAGTTGAATTGAGAAGATAGTTAAAGGGGAGATGCCCAAGGAGGCATAACAAACAACAACAACAATAATAATAATAATAATGATGATGATGATGATGATGATGATGATGATGATGATAATAATAATAATAATAATAATAATAATAATAATAATAATAATAATAATAATAATAATAATAATAATAATAATAATAATAATATCCGATATGAATTCGTTTGAGAAGGTCACATCCGAAGCGGCCGCCTCAATCAAATTCCATCTACACGGCAGATGTGATAGTCTCCTCAAAGTGAAGTTTTTTTCCTGCTTAGCAATCTTGAATGTATTTGGCATTTTACTAATCTCAAACAATGCTAGTATTTTTCACCCTGTAAACCAATGCTTTTTCTTCTTTTAAATTTTTTTTATTTTTTATTTCTCTGTTCTTTTTCTTATTTATGTATCTTTATCTTTTACTTATTTGATATCTATTTTTATTCAATTTTATTCTATTTTCTATTCTCCCTCACTTCTCCCTTTGGTATCCAACTATCTCTTAGCGATTAATCTATAAATAACTCGTGTCTCTTAATAGGCTGCAAATCTTCGATGCCCCCTCGTTTTTGTTAAAAGCTCCCTCAACCGTTCCTTAGTACCCGATAATAATACTACTACTACTACTACTACTACTACTACTACTAATAATAATAATAAAGAGATTTGTTGCTCAAACTTCTGGATAAAACCGGCCCCTAATTAACATAATTAAGTTTTAATTAATGAAGAATTCGTAGAAGCGGAAATCGAACCCCCCTATCCCCTAGCACTACAATCAAGAATACATCGGTAATACACAAGCAGAAAAGTGGAGGGGAACCTATCGTCTCCCTGCATCTGCTATCATGGAGTAGCCAAGAAAACTTATGTTATGTCCTTATATATATATATATATATATATATATATATATATATATATATATATATATATATATATTTGTGATAGTGCACAATATCACTCATTAAAATGAATGAGACAATCACTATCCCTGTGACAGGACCACAGGCAAAATAAGCCTGGGCCTGGTGTGGCCACACACACCAAAATATGAATAATGCACAATAATATCAATACAAGCCGTGGCACTCAGGAGAAAGACCTGAGTGTCATGATGGGCAGGTGTTCCCCCGTTAGTCAACATGGGGACCCGGTCCGTATCCTGCGAATGTTGGCCCTTCTCATTTCAGAAACAAGGCAACGGACAAGAACCAGGTAAGTAACCTCTCTGATTCCAGGTATGACAAGAACACAGATCAAAGACAGGAAAACCAGAGCGAAAACAGCAAACTGAAAAGATATAGAAAGAAATGGACCACGAAAGAGAACAGACTGGTGATGGAGTGCTATTATAAAAGCCGCTACCCTACAGAAAGAGGCTACCGAAAACGAATGAAACATCTCTGGGACATTGCTATTGACTACCATACAACGGAACAAAGGATAGCAGATCAAGCAAGACAGATCCTCAAGCGAGGATGATTCTCGGAGATGGAACTGACGGAAATCAGACAGAAGGTTAATGGCGAAACGGAGCAAGAAACACCGCCGAAGGAGAAACCACAGGAAGAGGACGGGCAAAACATACACACTGAAACTGAAGAGATTGAAGACTACGGAATCACAGAACCAGATGAGATAGAAGACTGCGGAACCACAGAACCTGCTGAGATAGAACTCAACGAAAAAGAAGCAAGTGAAGTGGAGAACATTAGACGATACATGTTAGAAAACAAAACAAAACTCCCATCTCTCAGGAATTAAGTAGCGAAGAAGTTAAAAGCAGAAACAGAAAGAGTAAACAGACTCCTCACACACATCCCAACAGAAACTATTACATACCTAAACAACCTGATATATGCAGGGGAAAAATCGGTAAGTATGAAACTAAGAAACGAAGAGAATGGACAAAAGAGTGGACCGACAAAACCTGGATGGGAAATCAGACTGGAAACCTAGATCACCAAACTTTGGAAAGAAGCTAAAACCATAAACAGAAGGAAGGAGGACATGAAACGATTAAGAAGCAAAAATCAGAAACGCAAGGAAAAACTAAATGAGAAACATGAAGAAATAAAACAAAAGATAGCAGCAATAGAAGGAAGACTGAGACGATACAGTTACAAATCAGAACAGAACAGGACCTTTGAAAACAATGAAAGCCAGTTTTACAAAAACGTAAATGGAGAAAAAACAACAACAGAGCAACCGAACCCAACAGAAACAAAACAATTCTGGAGCAAGATATGGGAAGAACCAAAAAAGCACAACAAGAATGCCCAATGGTTGAAAAACATGAAAGATGAACTGCAGGAAATCGAAGAAGGAACCGAAACAGAAATTAACAAAGACACGATCAAGAAAACCCTAAAAAAATGGCAAACTGGAGAGCACCACGATGGAATACATGCATACTGGTTTAAAAAATTCACGACCCTGCATGAAAGACTAGCGCAGAAACTGAGTGGATGTATCCGCAAAACAGACGTACCAGAATGGATGACGGAAGAAAGAACAACATTAATACAAAAAGACCCCAAAAAGGGAACGACCCCCAGCAACTACAGACCGATAACATGTCTACCAATAATGTGGAAAATTCTCACAGCACAACTGAGAGAACAAATCTACCAATCTCTGGACAAACGTGGACTGCTCCCCGAGGAACAAAAAGGATGCCGGAAAGGACAAAGAGGAGCACATGATCTACTATACATTGATCAAAAGATCTTGAAGGAGGTGAAGAGCAGACAAAATAACATAACCATGGCATGGATTGACTACAAGAAAGCCTACGACAGAATCCCCCAAACATGGATAATTGAATGCTTAAAAATATACAAAATACCAGACAGGATTATTAATCTCATCCAGAAAGCAATGGAAACATGGAGACTAAAACTGACAGCCGGACGACAACACCTGTATGAGATAAAAATACAGAGAGGCATTTTTCAAAGAGGACTCTCGATCACCACTATTGTTTATAATAGCCATGATGCCACTCAACTACATACTCAGAAAGTGTGATGCCGGATACAGGTTTACGGATACAGAACAAAGAATAAACCACCTGATGTACATGGATGACCTTAAATTGTTTGCAAAAAACAAAAAAGAACTGGAAAAGCTGATAAATACAACTAGGATATTCAGCCAGGATATCCAAATGGAGTTTGGAATAGAAAAATGTGCACTGCTAGAGATTAAAAGAGGAAAACTGGAGACGACAGAAGGTATAGAACTCCCCAACCAAGAGGAGGTGATGGCGCTAGGAGAACAAGATAGTTATAAATACCTGGGAGTTCTGGAAGCAGACACAATCAAATATACAGAAATGAAAGAGGAGATTGGAAAAGAATATCTACGAAGAACAAGGAAACTCTTAGAAACTAAACTATATAGCCGAAACCTAGTAAAAGGGATAAACACATGGGCTGTATCACTAATAAGATACTCTGGACCATTCATAGGCTGGACCAAAGAAGAACTCAGGCACCTTGACCGGAGGACTAGAAAACTAATGACTATGCACAATTCATTGCACCCAAAAGACGATACGGGCAGACTCTACATGAAAAGAAATGAAGGGGGTAGAGGACTGGTAAGTATAGAAGATTGTGTGGAAGACACCAAAAAAGAGCTGGAGAAATATGTAACCCAAAACACGGAAAGACTGATCACCACAGCAAGAGACACCAGCCCAACAAACAACTCCGGAAGCACTGAAACCAGAAACAAAAAGACAAGAAAGGAAAAGTGGGAAGAAAAACAACTACATGGACGCTTTATAAGACTCACAAGCGATGAAGCCAATGAAAACAGCTGGGCATGGCTAAGAAAAGGACACTTGAACAGAGAAACGGAATCTCTGCTGACGGCCGCACAGAACAATGCGATTAGGACAAACTTTATTAAAGCAAAGATAGATAAAACCCAGGAAAACAGTAAATGCCGATTGTGTGGACAAAGAGACGACACGATAAATCATATAATAAGTGAATGCAGCAAGCTAGCCCAAAAGGAATACAAGAACAGACATGACAGCGTGGGGAAAAAAGTACATCGAGAAATGTGCAAACAACTGAATTTCGAATATGCAAAAAAACGGTAGAAACACAAACCAGAAACTGTACTAGAAAACGAAAAACACAAAATCCTATAGGATATGAATGTACAAACAGACAAACCCATAACAGGAAAGAGACCGGATATGATAATAATCAACAAGAAAAAAAAATCCTGCAAAATCGTAGACTTTGCCGTTCCAGCGGACCACAGAGTGAAGATCAAAGAGACAGAAAAAAGAAGCAAATATACTGAACTTGCCAGAGAACTGAAAGGAATATGGAACATGAAGAAAGTCAGTATAACACCAATAAACATAGGAGCACTAGGAACAGTCCCCAAAAACATGGAGAAAAGACTAGGAGAAATAGGAATCAAAGGGATGAGACCATACAAAGGACAGCAATGATCAAAACAGCTACAACCCTGAGAAATGTCCTCGAATGCGGAAACCAACCCACATAAGCAACGAATGGAGAACAAACACATGGAAGCACAAGAAAACAGAACCGGGGAAAATACAACTGCACGAGAGAGGCGCAAGCATAGGCTGACACCACGAAAATTATGGACAGAGGGTCGAGGAGGGATAGCGCAAACCAGACCTACACTGGAAGAGCGCAGACAGCTCTGGGACCTTGGGGAGGCTTGTTGCCACTCGGGCCCCAGAGGGGACCAATGGCCCTTATCAGCGGGAAATCGGTGGTAGGTGGCTGTTGCGATACCGCAAGGTCATCAGCGGTGATGAACGAAAAGAGGTGGAGCATACTGGAAGTCTGAGGAGACTTGTTGTCACTCAGACTCCAGGGAATACCACAGGTTGTTGGCAGTGGGCGATCACTGACGATACCCAGTGTGATAACTCCTAGTGAGTAAATAATTGAAACAAACAAATAAATAAATAAATAAATAAAAATACTCGTTCAATCGTTCAATGCACCGTTTGTTTTGTTTTATACTTTTTTCATGCCTTTTTTATTTGTCTTTCTAAGTTTTATATTTTGTTTGTTTCTTGCGTTATTTACGACATTAGCTTTGATCCTCCTACTACTACGATTTCTTACTTTTATTGGTTCAACCTTCATTTTTGAATTGTGCTCTGATGAAAAAAAAAGTCACACTTACGGCATGATCACGTTGACACACTGATTCCCGTTAGATCACCAAAGTTAAGCGACGTTGAGCCTGGCCAGGACTAAATGGGTGACCTTTTGAGAATACCAGGTGCTGTATGCCGCTTATCTCGGTATTGTTACCAGTCGTCCTGGACTTCTCTTTGCCACTAGAATCAAGCAGTGACGATTAAGGAGAGGTGTGGTTGGGATTGTGCAACCCTTGCTTCATAATTACAGGCGCAGTCACCCTTAAAAGGGGGTATCCATTGTCTTTCAAGACTGAACGGAGGCCATGATGCACCACTTACCAAGGCCAAAAGCTACTCAAGGATAAGAGTTAATAAAATGGTCAGTTGGATGATGAAAAATATCATGAGAGGATTGGAAATGATGAATGGAAGGAATGGAAACATTTGATTACCTAAGAGAACGACACAACAAGTATTTCTGTGGGGCAACCCGCTAGACACCATGCTCCCAGTACTATGTGATGCATCTGAAAGCACTTTTGGTCAACAGCAGTCTAGGCAAAACGTATTACTCGATGTTTCTGACTCTCACAAGAACACATTGAGGTGATGGTGGCTAAATTGTTAACAACACGGACTGACAACCTGGGCGTAGCAAGTTCGAATTCTGTTTGTTTCACACAAACACTTTCACTTAGAATGTTGTAACCTTCTCGTGGTCCATCCTGTAAGTACCCGATGTCTTTTTAAAAAGTATTCTAACTGGAAAGATATCAAGGAAACCAATGCCAACAATAAACTCATCTTATTCATACGAAATAAAGACTTATAAAGAGTCGCTTTTCTAACAGGTCCATCACTATCCACCAAACTCCATCTCCTGTCCAATCGCCGCAATGTTGCATCTTTGTGCTCGTTTTACAAGTACTTCAATAGAATGTGCTCCGATGAACTTGCTGCTCTGGTGCCCCCTCGACGTAAATAAAATCGACCAACCCGACAATCAGCTAACTCCCATCCATTCACTGTAGAGGTTCACAGATGTGGGAGAGCCTTCTACTCAAATACCTTCTTTCCTCATGATCCCGGCTTTTGGAACTCCGTCCTTGCTCCCTGTTTCCCTAAATTTAAAACTAATCTGAACAAGCATCTCGCTGCACAGCTCCCAATTTAGAATGACCCCCCAAATTTTCACCCTAAATCTGAGTAGCCCCTGACGTCTACAGTGACAACATGCCTTGTTTGGGGTGAACTATGTTAAAAAAATTAATCAATGAACAAAAACAAATATAATTGGTGAAATCAAAATTTATGATAATTTATGACAACTTTTCTATTTGTTGTTATGAAACAAAAGTAGGCATGAAAGGATTAATGTTCATGGGTATGAACAGAAAACGGTGGATCTAGAGGAGTCTAACCTTGATAAAAATCTCTCTATCGTTTACAGGTTGTTTTAATTATTGTGGCGATTATCGACAAACGGATAGTTCGACAGAGAGAACGTGGCAGCATCGGAAAACTGATCCTGTATGACAACAAAAGGTGTATTTGACCATTAAGGGATAACTGTAATACATCTATAGTCGTCGTACAAATTTGATAATAGCGGAATTTGGCAATTTTAACAGTACTTGCCATTCAAATTATGTTTTAAAAACAGGCTGGTTTCTGAATGAAATGTGTTTAATTAATTGTATGAATAATCGGAAAATATTGTAAATACATATGTAAATTTGAGAATAGCAGTTATAAGTGTATATTTGTAAATATGAATTTATTAGAAGTTTAAAAGAAATGTATTATGTAAATTGAACACCCGTCTGATGTTTGAGCGTGTTTTGGTAACATTATATAAGGAAGTTGAAAAAGTATTATATTAAGTAAGATTCTTGACACGTTTTCTGTTCTAATCGCAGTCTCGTCTTGAAATTTATTTCTACTTTGTTTATACGTTATCTAATGTTATTTAATGTTATTTAATATATACTTGAAAAAAATAATTAAATAGTAATTACCAGCCCCCTCTCTTACAAAAATTCTCGCCGACGGACAGACAGACAGAAAGACAGACAGACAGACAGACAGACAGAGAAAGTGTTCAAATAACGATTAAAATAACAGGGTCCGGAAGGAATGAATCAGGAGAATCTAAGAAGAATTCTTGACCTTATTTTGCCGTAGAATTGAAATTCTTACATGAAACAAATCAGAATAAAAAATATGTTTGTTTTTTGTAATTTATTAATTTAAGAAACAACAGAAAAAAAAGAACAAAAGTTTCGATTTTTTTAATGGAAATGGTTCGAAACCAACCATGGAGCCACTTGACGTAAGGAACTAATAAGAACGAAAAATGATTATCGCAAAGACAGGAGACGCCTATTGACCTTAGTCTTGAAAAAAAACAAGGCTATATGTAGGAAGTAAACAGTCAGCAGGACGAGAGTTCCACAAGCCTGCAGTTCTTGAAAAGAAGCTACTGGAATAAGAAATAGTTTTTGCTGCGAATGTGTTAGAATAAGGAAGCACAGTTCTTCTTTCTTGGCCTTTTAGCCAAGATGAAAGTGTAGTATATGTTCCTATGGATACTACACCCTATAGACCGGTATCGTCTTGACCTTCAGGCCTTGATTTCGCCGGTCTGTGGGTTTGTCCTGTGCAGTGCTATGAGGTCTACCCTCCCAGGCTTTGCCTTCTCACCTTTTAAGAAGGAGTTATTGACCTTAGTCTTGCAAAAAAAACCCCAAGGCTATATGTAAGAGGAAAATATCCTAAAATTAAGTACTGCGGCCACATCAGAGGGGGGGGGTGCCGCCCAGGACACCTTTTTTGCCTTGACAGGGTACAAAATCGACTTTTGACATAACAACTATACACTCATCTATTTATGAAAAGTGGACTTTTATAATTGTAGATTGCCGCAAAACTTTGAAAGTATTTATCTTACAGATGTACATCTTCACATTTCGAAAACATTATTTTTGTTATCATAGGCGTCTAATTTAAAAAGAAAGAAAACAAATTAAGTTTAAATTCATCGGGGAAGAATAGTTTTACAACATAAGAATTTCTTCAGTGGGAAATCAATAGACAGACAATAAGACAGTATATATCAATAATTAAACACATTTAAGTCAAACACAGAATTAAGTACATTCATATAGTAGACATTAGAATTTGGAGAAACTAGTATGTGAGTGACCAAATAGTATGGGAATAGAAAATTAAAAAAAAAAGTGCTTATCTTTGTTAGATTACATTGGGAAATATGGGGTCAGGTCCGGCGCCTGGCCTCGAATGACTGCAGAGAGTCACCTTTTTGAGGAAGGAATTTGCCGGAGGGGGGGTGGTGGTGGTATCTTTTTTTAAGCAGTTCGAAGACATTTTTTTTTCTTGTTATAGTTAGGACGACTTTAAAAAAAAAATTAATTGTTCGCATATCGTTGGCCGACACTAGAGTGGTTCGGGATATATTTTTTTGAATAGTGAAATAAATCATTTGCCTGCCTCGTCTATTAGTATTGATACGTTAGAAAGAACTAGATTAATTAAATAATTAGTCAGCAACGTGGGATTTCAAGAATTTCTTCAGTGGGAAATCAATAGACAGGCAATAAGACAGTATATATCAATAATTAAACACATTCAAGTCAAAAACTGAATTAAGTACATTCATATAGTACACATTAGAATTTGGAGAAACTAGTATGTGAGTGACCAAATAGTATGGGAATAAAAAATAGATAAAAATAAATAAAGGAGTGCTTATCTTCGTCAGATTACATTGGGAAATATGGAGCCAGGCCCGGCTTCGAATGATTGCAGAGAGAGAGGAGAGAAGAGTCACCTTTTCGAGGAAGGAATTTGACTGGAGGAGGGGTATCTTTTTTTAAGCAGTTCGAAGACATTTTTTTTCTTGTTATAGTAAGGACGACTTTAAAATTTTTTTTTAATTGTTCGCATATCGTTGGCCGACACTAGAGTGTTTTGAAATAGTGAAAGAAATCATTTGCCTGTCTCGTCTATTAGTATTGATACGTTAGAAACAACTAGATTAATGATATAATTAGTCAGCAGCGTGGGATTTCAATAGACAGACAATAAGACAGTATATATCAATAATCAAACACATTCAAGTCAAACACAGAATTAAGTATATTCACATAGTACACATTAGAATTTGGAGAAACTAGTATGTGAGTGACCAAATAGTATGGGAATAGAAAATAGATAAAAAATAAATTACAATCTCAAAATATTTAGTAATTTAAATACCTGCAAGCATTTATTCTGTGCAAGTTGTACGGCGTTGCCCGAGAGTCTTTTTTAAATTTCAATTCACACTCATCCAATTTTATTTACTACATTTAGTTTATGTTTCGGAATTTTTGAGATGAGGATTGACAATTTGTATTATTTAGATTCTTCGTACTATTGTTCTCATCTTAGGTGACATTCTCACAACGTTTCGGTCGATACCTTTCATCGGGCACATCTTGTCTAACTCGGGAATTTTTCTATCAAACTCAGGAACCTGTACGGATTTTTGAACGGAACTTTTTATTTAATCCACGGGCGTAGATTGCTCTTGTTCCGTCAACCATGACCGAGTAGAAGTCTTTAGTAATTCGTAATTGTATTTTTAGTATCGCCCGGACTGAAGATTGAACATCCAACCTCCAGAAGACTAGCACTTAGAACTAATTATTATCCATTACGCCATGGTTCTGTTCGAAAAACCGTATAGATTCCCGAGTTCGATAGAAAGAACTTTGAGTTCGACACTGAGGAAATTTAAGAAGGCCGGAGGTTACATCGGCGGAAACGTTGTGATAATATCACCCAAGATGAGAACAGTAGCTCGAATAATCCAAATAATAAAAATTACATTTAGTGGTGTCGAGTTATTTTTCGCTGTTTCACAAGTAAATTTTATGGAGGATTCGATTGTGTTTTTGAGATTTTCAATTTGTGTATCTTCGAGTAGAAAAATAAGAATGTTATTAATATATCTAAAGCATTCAGTGTTTGGAGGTAATCTAAATTTGAAAATCCAGACTCTAGGAACTCTAAGAATAGACAGGCTAGTACTCCACTCAAAGGGTTGCCCATAGGGAGTCCTTATTTTTGCTTGTAGAACTTATCGTCAAATTGAAAATACGTCATGTTGTAAACCCCACTCGTGTGCACAGTGGTGGTTGTCAACCGCTAAGGTGTGACACCCCCTTGTCGCGGTGCCAGGTTGTGACCCCCACTCGTGCCGATCGTCGTAGTGGCAATACAGAAATTAATAGATCCAAATTCCTCTAGGCCGGGATGGCGACGACGATGATGATGATGATGATGACGTCGCCGATCTTGTCGTCTCGTCCAGCTACAAATACACTCCAACGTTGAAACTGTTTATATCTGCGAGCGATCACTGGGCGAACAGCAAACGGTTGGCTCTGTGAGAGCGAAAGATCATTACGAGGAGGACAAAAGGAAAAATCCAATGTTCAACAACTCGGTCGGGTATTTTGTATAGAAGAGTAATTATTAATAAAATAAAAGAATTGATTTTACATTGGATTGATGTCTATCGTACTCGTAAATAACTTTTAGCAAAAAGTTGTGTTTTCTTTAAGTTATTTCGTTGATTCTCTGTGTGCGCGAATTCTTTACACAAGTCGTTGTTTAGTCACAAGTCAACATGTGAAGGCGATGGCGGGGATTTCGTCCGGTTTTCTTTTCTTCGACGCACGCCATCATCAGCGCGCGCCGGGGTCCGTCCGACTCCGTCTCAATCCAACTCTGACTGGCTCTGTACTCCCGTGCGTGAAAAACGCACATTATTTTATTGAAGATGTCTATCGTCGCACTCCCCCTTCTCCGCCACCTTTCTTCCTGCGTGTCTTCCTCTCTCAAGAAGGGTTGGGACGGGCGCTTCACTTCCTCCTTCCCTAAAAATAAATGGAATTTTCTTTCTATCCCATTGTTATCGCCAAAACAAACGCTTTCTCATTCTGTCACACGACTGGAGATGATCTGTGACCGGGCTCGTAATTAACGATGACATGCCAAGTCAAAACAGCCCTCACAAAATCGTGAATCCAAAACATGCCATTTACCCCAAACAATAATATCGGATTATTGGCACTTCAAAATTAAATATAGGATTATGGAATTTCATAATCTCTAATTCTCATCTGGCAACTGTCTCCTTGCCTTCGGAGGTAATGGATTCTGACCAACAAACACGACCAAACGAGACAAACTGGCGCCTCATCCAGTCGTCTCAATAAGTTCGTTTCTACGTCAATATATACTAGTTTTATATCTCACCTCGTCTCGACGCAGAGCATAGCATCACCACCAAAGTTGCATGCTATATAATGTGTATATTCAGTGAAATTTTCACAAAAATTAATATATAATTTTGTTTATATTTAGAAGATATATATATATATATATATATATATATATATATATATATATATATATATATATATATATATATATATATAAAAACACCATTTCTCATTTTGTTTTTTAATCTCGTTTCAGAACACTGACGATTCCTTTTGGGTATAGACTTTTTAAAAATTTAAAAAGTCAGCCCATCTGGATGAAACCGCGGTAACCAATGCAAATCTGATATATTTAAATTCCCTTATATGTCCCCAAAACCTGTTTAAAATGTTCAAAAACTGAAATATGGAGATATTTATTAATTGATGTCTCTTACCTATTTTAAAAATTTCACGAAAACTAGAGGTATCTGAATTTTTTAAAAACATAGTTCACCCCACACAAGGCAAGATGCCACTGTAGACGTGAGGGGCTACTGAGAATTAGGGTGAAAGTTTAGGGTGTCATCCTCAATTAGGAGCTGTGTTGCGAGATGCTTGTTCACATTAGCTTCAAATGTCTGCATGTCGGTACAGTCGGGGAAACAGGAAGCAGGGTGGGAGTTCCAAAGGCCGGTAGCTCGAAGAAAAGAAGCTATTGGAGTAGAAGGCTCTCAGGCATCTGGAGACCTCCATAGTGAATGGATGGGATTTAAATGATTGTCGGGTTTGTCGAGTGTATTTACGTCGAGGGGGAACCAGAGAAGCAGGTTCATCGGAGCACATTCTATTGAAGTACTTGCAAAATACAACATTGCGGCGATTGTACAGGGGCTGGAGCTTGGTTGACAGTGAGGGACCTATCAGATTAGCGACTCCTGTCTAAGAGGGAGAGACTAGTAGATGCTGCACCAACACAGATATGACAACAATACTCCATGCATGGGCAGCTGGTGGCTTTGTAGAGATATAAGATACTGTCAGATATGAGAAGTTTTCTAGCACGGTAGAGGGAGCCTACTTTATTTGCAGCAGCCTTGGCAATGTCTTCAATGTATTTGTTCCAATTCATGTGAATGTTAAGCCGAGAAGTTTGATCGTTGGTCTCGCGTTATTTGCCATGATATTCCGTGCTTGAAGAGTTTTTTGTAGTTATTGAAGAAAAAGAGCTTTGTTTAGCAGCATTAAAAGTTACCATCTATTTATGACCCCATTCTACTACAGACTGGAGGTCACTTTCTAAGGATTCAGCCATTGCCTCGGATATGTGCGCGCCCATTTTGCCCATATGACGAGAGTAGAGCGTGGTGTCGTCAGCAAATATACACATCTCAGACACAATGTAATGAGGGAGGTCGTTTATGAAAATCAGGAACAATAAAGGTCAAAGGATCGATCCCTGAGGGGCACCAGCATTTATGTTATGTTGTTTGGATGGACGTACATCGAGGACACCCGGGATCTTTCATTTGGTTAGGAAGGATCTAATTAGATTAAATATTGGTCCAGTAATACCATATGAATTAATTTTTATTAGAAGACTTTTATGCCAGACCCTGTCAAAGGCGTTGGATATATAAAGCGCTACCGCCCTAGCGTCACCTGCCTTGTCCAGTGTATTGTATATGCGTTCGGAAATGACCGTTAGGATATCCACAGTAGACCGTGCTTGCTTAACTCCACACTGATTGTCAGAAAGAAATTTAGCATTAACGAGCTAACGGCCTATGGCTAGATTGATTAAGGATTCAAAGATTTTAGCAAAGAGCGGGAGTAGACTGATGGGACGATACTTCTGAGGCTCACTTCTATCTCAAGAATTCTTGAAGACTGGTACCACAGAGGCACTTTTCCAGCTATCAGCAAAGCAAGGTTCAGCAAGGCATTTGTTGCAGAGTTTGAAGAGGACAAGGACAGTTCAGCAGAGCATTTTTTTTTATTACTATTACTGGTATAAGACCAGGTATCACATGCTTTGGAGGTGTCAAAGTTTTTATGATGTACCGGACATAAAATAGGGTGATGACCATATCATGAAGTGTGGCTTCAGTCCGTAGTGGAAAATTTGGGAGGGAGTGGTTTGCGAAGTCCAAAGTGGAGTTTAAGGCGAAACTCTGGGCAAGTAGTTCAGCCTTGTCAGTTGCCGTGCAAACGACCTCATTGTTGTTGGATAGCGGGAGAATTGTTGATTGGCCATTGTTCACCGCACTATTGATGATTTTCCAGAAATCACGAGTACCTAGTTTCTGAGACTGAATGCGTTTTCTGGTAATCTCTGTATACATTCTGTTTGCTTCACCTATCACAGTCTTACAATTTTTTCTTGACTCTATAAATATCTGTCTATTTGTAGTTGACTTAATGTCGGCCGAATTGTCGGAATGTCTGCTGCCTCCTAGGCAATAACAGCTGCACATTTCGAGGTGAACCACTGTGGAGAGTGGGCTTGCTGTAGAATTTTCGCATGTGGACATGTGCTACAATGCCTGCTTTGACCAATTCGGTTACCTCATTTGCGCACTGATCAACAGGGAGAGAAAAAGTTTCACTCCATCGGGTATCTCTGATGTGAACTTTGATGGAATCAAATCAGCCTGCTTGTTTTGAGCAATGGCTCATCAGTTTTGTGACGAGATTTTCGGGTAATATCAATCATTATCACAAGGTGATCAGTGTTCCCGAACTGGCTATGGGTATTCGTCACACAAGCCTCGAGCAGTGAGGTCAAGAACAAGTCAAGAAGTGAGGTTTGTTGGTCCACACGAACAGAGAGGCGGGTCGGGAAAGTGACAGTCTGTGTGAGAGAGAGAGAGAGAGAGAGAGAGAGAGAGAGAGAGAGAGAGAGAGAGTGCGCTATGGAGAAACTATACTGGAGTTACCAGCTGCGTCTGTGTAGCTAGAGCATCTGAGCCAGTCACGGTGATGTGCATTAAAATTCTGAGATACATGTATTTGGGCACTCGAGTCAAGTGAGAGCGCTGTATCTATGCTTTCAGAGACAAAGTTAAGCAGGATACTGTCCTGGGTCGAAGAAGAACGGTATAAGAAATATAAGTAACTAACGCTGTGCTGTAAGGTGAATCTAAAGAACATGTAGGTTTTATTATCTGATTCTAGCATATATTCACTCGTCAAGGGGAGGGTATTCCGAACATGAAATCCTATCCTGTGCTTATGTTTGTCAGAGTCTTTACGGTAGAGTGGGAGGTATTCAGTCATGTCAAAATGGTGTGAGGAGATTATGGATTGTATTTTTTTTCACTTAGTGTTAGTATATCCGTGGAGTTTACTAGGAGAAAGGTCATTGATATTGATTCTAAGCCCCCGGATATTTGTGAATGCTAGCCTCAAGGGCGGATGCAAATATGTTTTCTGGTGGGTGTCTGGTTTAGATTTGATTCTTTTACTTTGTATTGTCATTTTGGTTTTAGATAGAGTGGGGAGAGCAATGTAGGTGCTTGTTTGGTGGCAATAAGCTCACACAATCAGACGATTAACCGAGACTTGGTCCATGGGAGTTGTGGCATCGGAAAATTCCACTGAGGATAACTACAGGTTCCCTTTCCATGCGCGACATGACATGTACAGTTACCCACGATATTATACAACTGTTGATGGAGCAGCCGTTCTTAGCGCTACCTAAGAGTTTGGGTTCCTGCATCACCAGTCGGGAACAGCAACCAGAGAAGCTGTGTAACCTGAACAAGAGCGACCCAGACTAGTCATGTAAGACTTAGTGACAAAAAATTCCCCCAAGTTGCCCAGATAGAGAGAAAGAGTTACAGCATTTATTGTTCTAGTCAGGAAACAAGGCCAATCACTGAGGGGGTCTTTGGGTTGTCCTTGCGCTTGTAACTCTGCACCTGGCTAATAGATAAAGAAGGAGTGCGAAGTCCGGGAGATTGGCATAGCCCATCTACTCCTTAAGCAATTTTAGGTTTGCAAACCGGATATTGTGTTCGAGACTCCAGCTCTAGAATGGTTGTCGATCAGTGCTAAGGAGGCTTCTCCCCCAACGGTTTGCTGCCTTGACACGAAGGGATTCCGTTCTTTTTAACTCCTTTCACATAAAACTAAATTGAATTAAATATAGCAAACATTCGTACCCATTACGCCTATCAGCTCTGCTCCAAACTTTATAATGATCGGTTAATTATTTTAAGATTTAATCCTGTGGCACATAAATATAAACAAAAATATAAACAAAAATATAAACAAAATAAATTTTCTTATTCATCTTTATATGTATAACGTATACGTTATACATATAAAGATAAATAAGAAAATTTATTTTGTTGAAAGTTAAATCTATAAGTGATACGAATCACTTATAGAAATTAATCCTGGTGTAGATCTAAAAAGCAAAAATGTTGAACGTATTTTCAAACGGTTCGAATAAATAAAAAAAAGAAACAAAAAGATGGAAGATAAAGAAGAAAAAAAAAACAAAGAAACCATGAAAGTATGAAAACAACTGATGAAAATATACGGATGTAAGATATGAAATTATAGATATCACATAAGTAAAAAAGAAACTAAGTAATGAAACAAAAAAACTCTAATCGATTTCTTTATCTGATTTTCACACAAATCGTATGACGTAGATATCGTTTGAGATATCAACTGATATCACATTTCAATATTTGCAAAGTCTCAAGTGCTGAAACTTATTGAAGAAACAAGTCTGGTTCCTATGGTAACACAGTATAGCAACTATTGTTATATCAGTCTTTGAGTGTGTAGAGTTCGTCGAAGAGAACTATTGGTAACTGTGTTTAGTTAAGCGAGTCGGAAACTGAAGTCTATCACTTTCTAGAGTTCTGTGTTCAACAATCTTCCTGGCACTACAATTCTATTACCAAAGATTCATTCTGCCTTTTCGCGAAAATCACTTACATATGTGTAATCGGCAGGTTACTGCAGTAAAACCATCTTTGTGTCCTTTTCTAAGCAAATATTTAAAAATATATTCCCATTGATGAGGAATTCTATTAGCGCTTCCGTTTTTTGGCGCATGCGCACAGCCAGGGGGGCAGTGTTATGCAGTCTTAACAAAATTATAAAATATATTTTTATTTATATTTTTATGAAAATATAACAAATCTTTTTTAAAAAATCTGTTTTTTTGATTGATATAAATATAGTTTTTAATTAATTTTAATTGATATAAATAAAGTTTTGAATTAATTATAATTGATATAAATAAAGTTTATCATTAATTATAATTGATATAAATAAAGTTTTGAATTAATTTTAATTGATATGAATATAGTTTTGAATTAATTTTAATTGATATAAATAAAGTTTTGAATTAATTTTAATTGATATAAATAAAGTTTTGAAATAATTTTAATTGATATAAATAAAGTCTTGAATTAATTTTAATTGATATAAATGAAGTTTTGGATTAATTTTAATTGATATAAATAAAGTTTTGAATTAATTTCGGCAATATTCTTTACTGTATACGTTTTTATTATTCTTTTTAAATACTTTAAATTATGTTGCTGTTTCACAAAATACAAAAGACATTTGCTTTAAAAATTAGTATTCAAATATTAAGCTATTTTATTATATTTTCATAAAAAATCAAAAATACTATGTTGCTGTTTCACAAAATACAAGACATTTCAAAACTTTATATCAATAAAAAGAATGCATTTCAACATATTTGATTGATAAAATTTTTTAATTAAAGATTTGTTATATTTTCATTAAAATGCAACTTATTTTTATTATACTAAAAATACAATTCTAAATTTTCCGTTAAAAAAAGTTTCTTTTATCATTTATGATCATCCGTCATGGTTTGCATATATCTTGACGATCCTTTTCGGAGACGGTGTGATAAAAAGCGCAATTCTTCAGATTTCATAGTTAAGTAAAATACATGGAGATCCTAGTCAGGGAGAGTTCATCTACGAAGCAATTGCTCCAGTTACCCTGCAGAGTTTGAAAAGGGGCTGTGGTGGACTGCAAAATATCTGGCTAATGACGATTAAAGCTGCTAAAAACAATGGAAATCGCTCCAGACAAGGCATGAAGCCACTTGATGTTAATAGCTAAAACTGCCACTTCAAGGTAAAAAAAAACAAACTAGCCAACGATAAATGTTTTATGGATAGATTCTAACCCAGAGAACAGCAATTCTTACCCATTTGTCAGAAACATCGCTCATGGAATATGAGGACTAAAGAACAAAATAAGTGAAGCGAGAGTTACGAGGCTACCGAACACAACCTGACCAAAAATATCTAACCAAGTTATCCAGGATTTGCGAGAAAACGACAAGAGGATTATCTCATCATCACCGTACTTTTACTCTGTTACGAGATGAGCTCATAAGATAGTTATTTCAAGATTTTAAAATAAAATGAAAAAAAAAAATTTTTGAGGTAGTAAATTTGAAGAAAAAGAAAAAAATGGTAGAATTTACGTAGCAATATTGGGTCATGGGTGTTTCAAACAGAATTTTCCACGTAAAGTTAGATTAAGTAAGAAAACGGTATTTTCCGTCAGATGTTAAGTTAACGCATACAGGAAGTGAAGTCGACGTGACAAAGAAGCGAGATTAATTCTGTCTGTTGGGTGTCGTTTTCCTCACTTCTATGAGAGATGGTCCGGAATCAATCTAGATGCAATCATCTAGATGTACCTTCTGTAAAAAACAAACAAAAAAATCAAACAAAAAGCAAACAAAAAACAAACAATAATAAAACAACAACATGCAGCCTTAGAGAAGAAATGGAGTGTTTTTAATGGCTTCACTTATTATGTTATATTATGAAGGGCCCTGAAAAGAGGATAAGTTTACTAATATTGATTTAAAACATGATAACGATTTGAAACATGTTAAGGACATTATAAGTTTAAAGCCAGTTTAAAGGCTTAAGAACTATTGTTAAAATGTTAATTATTCTGCATGTAAATGAACGCTAAATCTTCTGAGAGGCCCGGCCAACGTTTCTAACTTTCGCAGTGAGTTTCGTGTTTAGATTTTTAGTGGTGTCTCGAGAAACGCTGACCTCGGACCTGCGCGATTACAAGTTATAAAAGTATCTAGAAGAAGAAAAGTAAAGTATAGTTACACTATTTATGATAAGAAAAAAAACTATAATGTTACAAAAGAAGAAAACACTTACCCTGTAAAAGAAAGAAGAAAAAGAAGAAGAAGAAGAAGAAGAGAGAGAGAGAGAGAGAGAGAGAGAAAGACAGAAAGACAGACAGACAGATAGAGACAGGTCAAATCGACATACTACTACGTGTCAGAAACACAGCAAGACTTCAGGTGTTTACATGAGGCGCTGTCGTCCGGGTAATCTACTGGAGATAAGAATTGGTTTACTGTAAAGGTACGTTTATAAATACCCAGGGATTTTCTTATAAATTCTAATGTACAGAATTGAAACTTAAGTATTTAAAAGTAATTTCGCGGAAAGATTGTTTTTACTGTTCAAAGGTAATTTGTATAGCATAAAAAAGCTAATTGCTTCAATTATTACACCTACACAGAAATTTGTATAGCGTAAAAACGTTTTTTGAAACATTGTCGGAACCCAGCACCTTGTGTGGATGCTTCCATTCCTATTAGTTCAGGGAGATGGACTGCCGCACCCTGGGATGACTATACAACCACACAAGACACAGATGTACTATTTTTGAGCATCACGTGCGCGCTCCCAGCCTTTTAGTAATGCACAATCTTTAAGTCCAATAAAACCAAAGAATCTCGCCGTTCCATTAGCAATATTTATTTAAACTTTATTATAGCCCCATGATCCGCGCTGCTGTTTTGTAGCGGGTGGGTGGGATGGACGTGGTTTGTGGGATGAACCCCACCAAACAAATGGACAACATATCTAGTTTTTGACAGAGCAACGACGTAAATCATTGGCGTTTTAAATACGAGACTACGACAAAAAAGCGCACGAAGAAGGTTTGAGAGTATAAAGGCCCAAACATTGTGAGCATTGCAGAAGCGAAGATGAGGACGACAGTCTGAAAGATGTAAATTATGTAAATTCCCATATCTTATTCTTCTAGACTAAATGGGCACACAAACTGACAGACATACGTATCTTATATAGATGCTTTATATATTGTGTGCATATATTTAGAAAGAAACCTCTGAGATTTCGTATAGATCGAGTTATCAATGAACACAAAAATATAATCTAGGTTCCTTTTGCCTTCGACTTTATTAAATCTCATTATACGTATATTGAAAAAAGCGATTAAGATTAAACAAACAGAGAGAGATAAAGAGAAGAGGGAGAGAGAGTCGGAAAGAGAGAGAAAGAGAGAGAGAGTTAGAGAGAGAGAGAGAGTTAGAGAGAGAGAGAAAGAGAGAGAAAAAGAGAGAGAGAGAAAGAGAAAGAGAGAGAAGGAGAAAGAGAGAGAAGGAGAAAGAGAGAGAGAGAAATGGAGAGAGAGAAAGGGAGAGAGATAGAGAGAGAGAAAGAGAGTGATAGAGAGAGATAGATAGAGAGATAGAGAGAGAAAGAGAGAAATAGATAGAGAGAGAGAGAAAGAGAGAGATAGAGAGAGATAGAGAAAGAAAGAAAGAAAGAGAGAGAAAGAGAGATAAAGAGAGAGAGAGAGACAGAGGGAGAGAAAGAGAGAGATAGAGAGAGAAAGAGAGAAATAGAAATAGAGAGAAAGAGAGAGAAAAAGAGAGAGAAAGAGAGAGATAGAGAAAGAGAGAGAGAGAGAGAGAAAGAGAGAGAGAGAAAGAGAGAGAGAGAAAGAGAGAGATAGAGAAAGAGAGAGAGAGAGAGAGAGAGAGAGAGAAAGAAAAGGGGGATAAAATAGGGGAGACAAGTTTAAAGGGGAGACGATTGTGAAGTAAATCCCCAAACCAATGTTGCATATATAATCATGTGTCTCTATCAGGAGAGTAAATAAACAAAAATCCCTTTTTGTAAGTCATCTTAATAAGAACAGAACTTAGTAATTGATCTGAAATAGAAAATTAGATATACATTTAGTAGCGGAACATAAAGCATTTTCCAATATATGATGACATTGAAAAGCGATGTATTTCTATAAGGGTCGATGATACAGAAAAAATAATAACATTTTTGGAATCAGCAGAGAAAATTTATTGAAAAAAAAAACAATAAAAAAACCCAATAAACAAAACTTTTGTAAAAAAATTGTTACGTTGTGTTATGGGCCACTTTTGGCGTTTTCTTTCTTTGCCATCTGATAACTTCCTCAAAACTGTATCTATTATGGGAAAATGTGCTCAGGGTAGAAAATGGCTTCTCAACAGCCAGTCAAATAAAGAAAATGTATGGTAATGTTTGCTATAGTACTAACATGTCCCAAGTTTGTATGAGGTACTTTACGTATGTTACAAGAAGAAATACCTCGGTTAATAGGGCCACCAATCTTAAGAGTTTAAAAATCACCGTAAAGAAGATAATCAAATATTTTTTCATCAACACATATCTATTAGATGAAGTTAATTTACTCTTACATCCATTTTAACTTTTGATAATACACAGATCCCTCGTACTTTTCACAGATGTCACATATCAACAAAATGATATGCTAAGGTCACAAATGTTAAACAAACATAAAATGAAGTACTACAATGTTTAGACATTGTCACACCTGGAATATTCCAAAACAACAACCAACACTCCACCTTAATGGGAATCATGTACCACTCTCCTGCTACATTCGATAAATATGTAAAAATGTAGAATTTGAAATATTTGAGGGTTTAAACTGAATTGGTTCTTTTTTAAATCTTAAACAATTATGGGCCACTTTTGGCGTTTTCTTTTTTGACATCTGATAACTTCCTCAAAACTGCATTTATTATGTACAAAATGTGCTCAGAGTAACAGTCAGTCAAATGAAGAGACTGTATGCTAATGTTTCCTATAGTACTAAGATGTCCCAAGTTTGTATGAGATACTTTACGCATTTGGAAACATAAATACCGTAGTGAATAGGGCCACCTATCTTCACAGATGTCACATATCAATCAACTGATATGCTAAGGTCAGAAAATTGATTAAAAAACAGTAAAAAATACAATAAACAAAACTTTAAAAAAAATTGTTACGTTGTGTAATCTGTGTCTTTATCGGGTGAGTAATTTAAATAAAATCTCTTTTTGTATGTATAAATAGATAAAAACAATGCTTCAAGCAAACTACCTTTCCTTATTATCTCTTTTTGTATGCCTTAAATTGTTAATTTAATTATAAATAAATGTTATTTATTCTCTATATTTAGCGAAGACGGCAATCTGTGTTGGTGTCTACGCATCAGTTTTCAGCGATTGATCTCCTACAAAAATCAATGACATATATTGTGACAGCTCGTTGCTAGGGATGTTTTAGCTTGTGTTCTTCATATATTTTGATAGATAAAAACAACGCTTTCATCTATATTATAATATAGTGTGTGTGTTCGTGTCACGCTTACATAAAAAGCTCAGTGCATGCGTGCCGCACCTAGATTTAGAAAAGCATTCAAGTCACCTAATTTTCGTCAGATTTCCAAGTATTTCCGTTTGGTGTAATGGTTAGCGACGTAGGATTTTGACGTCTGTTTTTGACATCGGCCCGACTGGTTTATAGTTCGATCCCAACCACCCTCTAAGATGTTTTTTCTACATCGAAGGGGAGGCAGGTAGGGAAGAGATGACCGGGAAGACACATATTAATACGATAGCGTGTGTTATTTTGTGTGTCACGCTTATATCAAAAGCAACGACCTTCCGAATCTGTGTATGCTACTCATGAATTGGAGCCCAATTTAATTTAATCTAAAGCATTTACAAAGTAAGGTTTAGTCGTCGAAATATTACTTTCACTAGAAATATTGTATATAAAGAAGTTTTGTAAATTGTTTTATGTATTGTTCATTTTTTAAAATAAATATACAAGTAAAATCTTATCATATTTTATTCAAACATGTTTAGGTTAGGAACAAGATAATTAGTATTGAAAAAATAATTTCGTGTAATTTACTCGGGTGGCGCTAGTTATTATTATTATTATTATTATTATTATTATTATTATTATTATTATTATTATTATTATTATTATTATTATTATTATTATTATTATTATTATCACTACTACTACTACTATTATTATTATTTGTACTCACTAGGAGTTCTCACACAGATCATCGTCAGTGATTGCTCACCGACAACAACCAGTGGTATTTCCTGGAGTCTGAGTGACAACAAGCCTCCCCAGATTTCCAGTATTCTTCACCTCTTTTCGATAGCCACCGAAAATAAACTTGCAGTATCACAACAGCCGTTTACCATTGATTTCTCGCTGGTAAGGACTATTATTATTATTATTATTATTAGTAGTAGTAGTAGTAGTAGTATTATTAGTTTAGAATTAATATATTTCTTATTTGCATGAGATTACTACAAAACCCCGACCCTAACCCTGTCGTCAATAACAGTAACTACATATTTAAATCAAATATTTCTTTGTTCAAAATAAATCAAGCAAAAATAAAATTGAATTTAGGTCGAATTGTCCAGAATTATTTGGTTCTCGTTCTTTCTTTCTATGATATTGGATCAGTCGCAGGTTTACACATGAATTTCAGAAAGAGAGGTGTGTTAACAAAAGTAACGAGACTGAGCATATGTTGACAATTTCAATGAATAAAGGGAGAGAAAAAGCGAGTTAAAGTAACAAAAATGCCCCTATTCACTTGCATAGGGTCTAGGGGAGATCCGAGATGTAGCTCCCCCAAAAGGGGGACTCTGTATGAAAACAATACCTCTATAGTCACCAAAGGCAAACACCCATCTCTTCACCCCAGAAAGGAGTAGGTAAAGAGGGGGAAGGGGGAAAGGAAATAAAAAAAATACATAGCTAATGTATGAATGTATGCTGGCTGGCATAGACGCGTCAATAAAGAAAAAGAAAATTTAACATTTGAAAAGTCACGTGGTTAGAGTTGAGACCGTAGATAATCAAATATAAAATGAAATAAAATAAAATGAAATAAAATAAAATGAAATATAAGATAGAATATAGAAATATAAATTATTGATTCCTTGAGGACCGAGAAAAGGAAGGAGAGAGGGAAGTGGGTGGGAGAGAAAATTATAAAGAAAAAGGAGGGTGAGAAAAGAGGAAGTAAAAAACGCACATCTAATGTCTGCTATTTTTTGAAGACGCGTCCACATCCGGTTGATTTTCGTTAGGCTCTAAACTTGTTTTTTTTTCCTTTTGATAATTTGTCTTAGTTTTTTTCTATTTTTTAATTC
This sequence comes from Sepiola atlantica, assembly GCA_963556195.1. Classification (NCBI taxonomy): domain Eukaryota; kingdom Metazoa; phylum Mollusca; class Cephalopoda; order Sepiida; family Sepiolidae; genus Sepiola; species Sepiola atlantica. The sequence continues at coordinate 137,731,809 of OY744515.1, forward strand.
TAAGCTTTACTTTTTTTAAATTTCATCTTATTGTTATTAATTTCTTCATATTTACTTCCCTACCAGCGAAAGAAATGTTAGACTACAGATCCGAGTAAAACAGCAACAACAACTCACACAAGAGAGCTTCAGCACATGCTTGAAAACAGAACGTCTGTCCTAAGAGACGGTTATTTAGTTGTGTAAACGCATGTGTTGATAAGCTGAAGTATTTGTAAAAGGCATCCTCGGGGCTCTATTTATTTTTCAAAGAGGGTTCACCTTCCTATCACATATGTTGGAATTTATTTAAGCCCCTTCACAGATTGGCTGTCAGGCATTGCAACCCCTATTCCCTATGGTGTCACGTGAGCCAGCCCTTAAAAACCCTTGCACACGACTTCCCGCCTCTTTTTCGACGACTCCGCTCAAGTCAGCAACACATCGGCTGGTATTCTCAGTGACAACATCCCACGACGGCAGTCACAAAGAATGACCTTCCGCAGTTACCGGAAGTCTATACAGATAAGTTCTCGCGAACCACGTTTTCGCAAACCCCCTCTGAAATTCACTATGCCTAACTGAACTTTGAACACTCTGTTTGTAAATATTCTATGACTGCACCTTTCTCTTTCTTAGTAAAATTGCTGTGAAACTACATTCTGGTGTTTTGTGTTCCTTCTCTCAGGCTTTCGTCCTATATCTCTCTTTTGATGATTTATATGCACATTGTTACCCCATTCTCACGTGCGAGAATTGAACTTTATTTACAGGATTATTTTAATCCCAACACATACAGCGCCTGCTATTCCAAAATGGCCACCGATTTGATACTGGCTAGGCTCAAACATCGTTTAACTTCGGTGATTTAACAGGAATTGGTGTGTCAACGTTAGTATATCGTACATCGAACAAAATACCCGTATAGTCTCGTCGTCAGCATCCGTTCGCGAATTACAGAGTCTGAGACGACGTGTAATAACTCCACCAACTAAGTAAAAAAGACTGATTACGGACATTATTCATAGTTACCAAACTCTACGCGAGCCCCAAATTACTCAAAGTCGGTTTTTAATGTGTGGAAAATTCAGGTCCCCAACAAGGGGCAATATAGTTGGGAACAAAAATCTATATAATAATACACTAAGACATTTCATGTTCGTAGGTACGTTATCACTTCTCACACTCATAAAAAATGAATCGTCCGATCAGCAAAGATGTTTCTTGGTGATTAATCTTACTTTACCCATTTTAAAATGAATTGTTCCCAAATCAAATTATGCCGCCCTGTCGACTAAAACAGTACACTTTTAAATGAATACCCTTCAAAAAGTGACATTCGTTTGATTGATTCGAAGAATATTTAGCTGACAATTATTTTTTACAGTAAGAGGACAGAATATTTATTGTTTTAAAAAACAATTAGATTGCTACAATTTTAAATAAATAAATAAATACATAAATAAATAAAGAAGGGACATATTCGTTTTATTTATTAAAATAATATTTAGCTGACAATGCTAATTATTTTTACAAAAGAAAAAGAAATCATTTTTCCTAATAGAATAGACCCTGACAGAGATTTATTATTTCAAAAGGAATATTTTTATTAACAGTAAATTATACAGATTGATGTAGAAAGCACCATGGAATTTCCACAAGGTCACACTAATACCATTAACATTCTCTCGACACTCCCTCGAAAACAAGCCATACGAGATAAGCAATAAATCCATGCTCTCCCCTAAAAAAGAGGGAGGTAGTGTCGGATCTCATTACATTTTTATTCTAATTTTCGAAAAGTAATAACAATGAGAATGTCTTAATCAGGGACAATACATTAAAAGTTCATTTGTTGTCAAAATAAGTGTTCAGAAAGTAACGGGACTGAAGATATATTAACCAAGAAGAACGAATTAAAATTTATCTTTTACAACTACGAAGTGTTTAAAAAAGTATCGAGCCTGAAGATGTTTTAAACAAGGACAATAAATTAAACATTAATTTTTTGGTCAAAATGCGAAGTATGTTACAAAAGAAATGAGAGTCGAGGTGTATTAATGAATGAAACGTTCTTTGATTTTCAAAATACAAGGTGTGTTAAAAGATTGAACAAGGGAAGTGACGATGGTTAAGCGGATATCGACACGGACTGAAGACCTAGGTGTTCCAAGTTCGAATCCAGTCAGTTCCGCAGTATTACTTTCACTTAGGGATGTTGGCAACCTTCTCGTGGTCCTTCCCGTAAGTCTAACTGTCTAACTAGAAAAAGAAATCGGGGAAACTAATGCCAACACCAGTGTGTTAAAAGACTGAAGATGTATTAAGAAAGGGCAACGAATTAGACAGTATACGTTATTGTAATTCTGTGCGGTTTTGTTGCTGTGACAATTTTTCTCTTTCCTTTCCACTTGAATCAATGGCTTATTTTTGTCATACTTGTAACGCACACTTTTTTGTCATACTTGTAACACACACTTTTTGTCATACTCGTAACGCACACTTTTTTGTCATACTTGTAACGCACACTTTTTTGTCACACTCGTAACGCACGTTTTTGTCATACTCGTAACGCACACTTTTTGTCATACTTGTAACGCACACTTATTTGTCATACTCATAACACACACTTTTTGTCACATTCGTAACGCACACTTTTTTGACATACTCGTAACGCACACTTTTTTGTCATACTCGTAACGCACACTTTTTGTCATACTTGTAACGCACAATTTTTTTTCATACTTGTAACGGACACTTTTTTATCATACTTGTAGCGCACACTTTTTGTCATACTTGTAACGCACACTTTTTCCATACTTGTAACGCACACTTTTTTGTCATGCTTGTAACGCACACTTTTTTGTCATACTTGTAACGCACACCTTTTTTTGTCATAGTTGTAACGGACACTTTTTTGTCATAGTTGTAACGCACACTTTTTTTGTCATACTTGTAACGCACACTTTTTTTTCATACTTGTAACGTACACTTTTTTGTCATACTTGTAACGCACACTTTTTTGTCATACTTGTAACGCACACTTTTTTGTCATGCACACTTTTAAACTCTTCTATTTTCTTATCTATGCACCCAGCCAACGCCGAGTAACACTTCAAGTTTCAAAGAAATGCGATTATAACTAACATTAACTTTATAATTATAATTAACACTTCTATCCGGTCATGGCTGACCGAAGGAAAACAGTCTACTCCCGTGGATTAAATAAAGGGTTCAGTTCAGAATTTTTGCTGAAGAGTTCGACATAGAGATTCTCAAGTTCAAAAGAAGGTCGCAGCTTACATCGGCCGAAAAGTTGTAAAACCAAGATGAGAATAGAAGGCAGAATTATCGAAGTAATCCAAAATCACGTTTACTCATTTGAATTGACGTGAAAAAGTAGAACATTTGAGAAACCCGACGTAGACGCGTTGCACAGCTAGTAGGTATATGAACAAGTAGTGACTTCGACTGTTGACATAAATACCGACTTTCGATGTCCGCTTGAAGCATTTTTTATTTTAACATAGTTCACCCCAAATAAGGCAGGCCGCCACTGTAGATGTAAGGGGCTAGTGAGAAAAAAGAGAGAAGAATTTTTTTGGGGGGGGTCAACCTAATTTAGGAGCTGCACAGCGAGATGTCTGTTTACATTAGTTTTAAATTTATGCATGTCAGTATCGTCGGGGAAACGGGGGGCAGGGAGGGAGTTCCAGAGGCCAGCAGCACGCGGAAAGAAGCTATTGGAGTAGAAAGCTCTTCGGCATCTGGGGCCCTCAACAGTAAATGGATGGGATTTAGCTGATTGTCGAGTTAGTCTAGGGAATTTACGTAGAGGGGGCACCAGAGTAGCCAGTTCATCAGAACATACCCCATTGAAGTATTTGTAAAACAAGCAGATAGATCCCTGGAATACACCAGCATTTATGTCATGTTGCTTAGATGAACGACCATCGAGGACAACCTGGATCTTTCTTTTAGTTAGGAAGGATCAAATTATATTAAGTAATTGCCCAGTAATACTGTATGAGCGTATTTTCAGGACAAGTCCTTTATACCATACCTTGTCAAAGGCCTTGGATATATCAAGAGCTACTGCCCTAGCTTCTCCTGCCTTGTCGAGTGTATGATACATGCGTTCAGAGATAGCCCCACTGAAGAGGCGTGATACAGTTCAGTTTTGTTGTTGAGCGATTTTTGTTGACCTTTTTATTTAAGCACTTTAAGGAATGCTTTAGTTTAGCTATATATGTTACGCATACGTTTTAATCCCTTATGATTTGTCATCCATGCACCCGTGCAACGCCGGGCAGCCCTTCAAGCTTCAAATAAAACCATGTTTTATCTATTAGGGTTGACGTGCAAAAGTTGAACATTTGAGAAACCCGGCGTAGACGGATTCTTAAACTAGTTGGTATATGAACGAGTTTATAAGAGAAATGGCAACGGGGTTTCCATTGACAACAGGATAAGCAGCGGATGAAATAAAATGGAAGAAAGACCGGACAAGCGATCAATTAATCAATAACTGGACGTGGAAAGGGGACGGATAGAAAGAAGAGAAAGAGATGAAAAGAGTCGTCGGCGTCGCTTCTATAAAAGATGCCTGATTACAGCTTATCAATATAAACAATTTTGGCGGCAATATTTAACAGAACTTCCGGATGCAACGCCGTGTCTATTGGCACACAGCGATATGACACCAACAATAAAGTATACTGTTAAATTGGAAGTAGTAACTTAGTTCCATAGAATTCAGTATAGAACATGCGGAATTGAGCGTGCATTACTGTTGTTGTTGTTATTATTATTATTATTATTATTATTATTATTATTATTATTATTTGTACTCACTAGGAGTTCTCACACAGATCATCGTTAGTGATTGCTCACCGACAACAACCAGTGGTATTTCCTGGAGTCTGAGTAACAACAAGCCTTCCCAGATTTCCAGTATTCTTCACCTCTTTTCGATAACGATGCGGTATTGCAACAGCCACTTACCATTGATTTCTCGCTGGTAAGGACCATTGGTCTTCTCTGGGATTTCGGTGGCAATAAACCTTCCACAGGTCCCAGCATTCTCCGCACTTTTCCAGTGGAGGTCTGACTTGTGCTGTACCTCCTCGGTATTATTATTATTATTATTATTATTATTATTATTATTATTATTATTATTATTATTATTATTATTATTATTATTATTTGTACTCACTAGGAGTTCTCACACAGATCATCGTTAGTGATTGCTCACCGACAACAATCAGTGGTATTTCCTGGAGTCTGAGTGACAACAAGCCTTCCCAGATTTCCAGTATTCTTAACCTCTTTTCGATAGCCACCGCAAATAGCCTTGCAGTATCACAACAGCCGTTTACCATTGATTTCTCGCTGGTAAGGACCATTGGTCTTCTCTGGGATTTGGGTGGCAATAAGTCTCCCCAAGGTCCCAACACTCTCTGCACTTCCAGTGAAGACCTGGTTCGTGCTATCCCTCCTCGGTATTCTCATCCTCCTCGACCCTATGCAAATATTTTGTCTCGTGTCAGCCTAGGCCGGCACCATTTATTTATTTTTTTGGGTGGGGTGGGGAGGGAAGGGGAGAGCTTATAGTGTTTCTTGTAACTTCTGTTCCTTGGTTCATTTTTGTGTGGTGATAGCTGAGGGCGGTGTAATTTATTTGGGGGAGGGGGAGATTATGAAATGATGTTTCTTTCAGTTTCTGTTTCTTGGTTCGTGTTGTGGTGTTCTTCGTGTGGTTTTGTTTTCTCCCTGTTGTAAATTCATCATCACCATCATCATCATCATCATCATCATCATCATCATCATCATCATCATCATCATCATCATCATCATCATCTAGGGGTTACGGGAAGTTAAGTGCAAAATCAATCTATGAAAAATCTCGGGGTTTAGGTGATGTAAGTGTAAAACCAATCCATATAAAAATCTGGGGGTTAAGGTTATGTAAGTGTAAAACCAAACCATATAAAAATCAAGGGGTTACGGTAATGTAAATGTAAAACCAATCTATATAAAAATCTGGAGATTAAGGTGATGTAAGTGTAAAATCAAACCATATAAAAATCTGGAGGTTAAGGTGATGAAAGTGTAAAACAAAACCATAGAAAAATCTTGGGTTTAAAGTGATGTATGTGTAAAACACATCTATCTAAAATCTGGGGGTTATGGTAATGTAAGAGTACGACCAAACCATATAAAAATCTGGAGGTAAATGTAATGTAAGTGTAAACCAAACTATATAATAATCTAGGGTGTAGGTGAAGTAAGTGTAAAACCAATCCATATAAAAATCTGGGGGTTGAGGTAATGTAAAACCAAACCATATGAAAATCTGGGGTTAAAGGTAATGTTAGTGTAAAACCAAACCATATAAAAATCTTGGGATTAAGGTAATGTAAGTGTAAAACACAACCGTATAAAAATCTGGGTGTTAAGGTAATGTAAGTGTAAAACCAATCCATATAAAAATCTGGGGCTTAAGGAAATGTAATTGTAAAACCAAACCATCTAAAAATCTTGGGCTTGAGGTAATGTAAGTGTAAAACAAATCCATATTAAAATCTGGAGGTTAAGGTGATGTAAGTGTAAAACCAATCCATAATAAATTATTGGGGTTAACGTGATGTAAGTGTAAAACCAATCCATATAAAAATCTTGGGGTTAAAGTGATGTAAGTGTAAATTCAATCCATATAGAAATCTGGGACTTAAAGTAATGTAAGTGTAAAACCAATCCATATAAAAATCTGGGGGTTAAGGTAAGTTAAGTTCTAAATACATTCATGAAAAATTTCGGGGTTAATGTGATGTAAGTGTAAAACCAATCCATATAAAAATCTGGGGGTTAAGGCAATGTAACTGTAAAACCAAACAATATACACATCTGGGGGTTAAGGTTATGTAAGTGTAAAACAAATCAATATAACATCTGGGGGTTAAGGTAATGTAAATGTAAAATCAATTCATTTAAAAATCTGGGGGTTAAAGTTATGTAAGTGTAAAACCAAACCATATAAAAATCTTAGGGTAAAAGTAATGTAAGTGTAAAATCAAACCATATAAAAATCTAGGGGTTGAAGTTATGTAAGTGTAAAACCAAACCATAGAAAAATCTTGGGTTTAAAGTGATGTATGTGTAAAACACATCTATCTAAAATCTGGGGGTTATGGTAATGTAAGTGTACGACCAAACCATATAAAAATCTGGAGGTAAATGTAATGTAAGTGTAAACCAAACTATATAATAATCTAGGGTGTAGGTGAAGTAAGTGTAAAACCAATCCATATAAAAATCTGGGGGTTGAGGTAATGTAAAACAAAACCATATGAAAATCTGGGGTTAAAGGTAATGTTAGTGTAAAACCAAACCATATAAAAATCTGGGAGTGAAGGTAATGTAAGTGCAAAACCAAACCATATAAAATTCTTGGGATTAAGGTAATGTAAGTGTAAAACACAACCGTATAAACATCTGGGTGTTAAGGTAATGTAAGTGTAAAACCAATCCATATAAAAATCTGGGGCTTAAGGAAATGTAATTGTAAAACCAAACCATCTAAAAATCTTGGGCTTGAGGTAATGTAAGTGTAAAACAAATCCATATTAAAATCTGGAGGTTAAGGTGATGTAAGTGTAAAACCAATTCATAATAAATTATTGGGGTTAACGTGATGTAAGTGTAAAACCAATCCATATAAAAATCTTGGGGTTAAAGTGATGTAAGTGTAAATTCAATCCATATAGAAATCTGGGACTTAAAGTAATGTAAGTGTAAAACCAATCCATATAAAAATCTGGGGGTTAAGGTAAGTTAAGTTCTAAATCAATCCATGAAAAATTTCGGGGTTAATGTGATGTAAGTGAAAAACTAATCCATATAAAAATCTGGGGATTAAGGCAATGTAACTGTAAAACCAAACAATATACACATCTGGGGGTTAAGGTTATGTAGTGTAAAACAAATCAATATAACATCTGGGGGTTAAGGTAATGTAAATGTAAAATCAATTCATTTAAAAATCTGGGGGTTAAAGTTATGTAAGTGTAAAACCAAACCATATAAAAATCTTAGGGTAAAAGTAATGTAAGTGTAAAATCAAACCATATAAAAATCTAGGGGTTGAAGTTATGTAAGTGTAAAACCAAACCATATAAAAATCTGGGGGTTTAGGTAATGTAAATATAAAACCAATCCATATAAAAATCTGGCGGTTAAGGTGATGTAAGTGTAAAACCAAACCATATAAACATCTGGGGGTTAAGGTAATGTAAGTGTAAAACTAAACCATATAAAAATCTGAGGCTTAAGACAATGTAAGTGTAAAACCAAACCATATAAACATTCGAGGGTTAAGGTAATGTAAGTGTACGACCAAACCATATAAAAATTTACGGTTAAGGTTATGTAAGTGTAAAACAAAACCATATAAAAATCTGGGGGTTAAGGTAATGTAAGTATAAAACTACTCCGTATAAAAATCTACGGATAAGGTGATGTAAGTGTAAAAATAAACCATATAAAAATATGGGGGTGAAGGTAATGTAAGTGTAAAACCAATCCGTATGAAAATCTGGGGGTTAAGGTGATGTAAGTGTAAAACCAAACCATATAAAAATCTGGGGATTAAGGTAATGTAAGTGTAAAATCAAACCATATAAACAACTGGGTGCTAAGGTGATGCAAGTGTGAAACCAAACTATATAAAAATCTGATGGGTAAGGTAACGTCATTGTATAACCGAACCATATAAAAATCTGGGGGTTAAGGTCATGTAAGTGTAAAACAAAACTATATAAAAGTCTGGGGGTTAAGGTAATTTAAGTGTAAAACCAAACCATATGAAAATGTGGTGGTTGAGGTGATGTCAATGTAAAACCAATTCATATAAAAATTGTCGGTTAAGGTAATATAGGTGTAAAACCAAACCATATAAACACCTGGGTGCTAAAGTGATGTAAGTGTAAAACAAATCCATATAAAAATCTGAGGGTCAAGGTTATGTAAGTGTAAAACCAATCCATATAAAAATCTGGGGGTCAAGGTTATGTTAGTGTAAAACCAATCCATATAAAAATCTGGGGGTCAAGGTTATGTAAGTGTAAAACCAATCCATATAAAAATCTGCGGGGTCAAGGTTATGTAAGTGTAAAGCCAATTCATATAAACATCTGGGGGGTCAAGGTTATGTAAGTGTAAAACCAATCCAGGATCACTCTTACTACTAATTAAATGATAACCAGAGTCTACTCACATATCATTGAACGGCGAGGAAACAAAGACTGTGAGACATCAATAGCTGCAACTAGTTAGTTCAATTTTACCAAATACGGTTAGATTTCAGAAAGTATTGTGAATTTTATTAACGATTCCCTGGGTTGCATTTTAAGGAGTGGTTGCTCACCATGTCTTGTATGTCTTTACTGTTGTAAACCAAACGTATCATAGCTTCCAACAATAATACTTCACTTTTGGGAGTTGTCAAAGGAAATATTTAACAGAATTTGATCTGGATATCGATACTATACTGAGAGTTTAATTTTCTTTTAACAATTGAATGGAGAAGATAGTTAAAGGGGAGATGCCAAAGGAGGCATAACAAACAAATAATAATAATAATAATTTGATTTTCTTTTAAAAGTTGAATTGAGAACATAGTTAAAGGGGAGATGCCCAAGGAGGCATAACTAAAAATAATAATAATAATAATAATTTTATTTTATTTTAAAAGTTGAATTGAGAACATAGTTAAATGGGAGATGCCCAAGGAGGCATAACAAACAAATAATAATAATAATAATTTTATTTTATTTTAAAAGTTGAATTGAGAACATAGTTAAAGGGGAGATGCCCAAGGAGGCATAACAAACAAATAATAATAATAATAATTTGATTTTCTTTTAAAAGTTGAATTGAGAACATAGTTAAAGGGGAGATGCCCAAGGAGGCATAACTAAAAATAATAATAATAATAATTTTATTTTATTTTAAAAGTTGAATTGAGAACATAGTTAAAGGGGAGATGCCCAAGGAGGCATAACTAAAAATAATAATAATAATAATTTGATTTTCTTTTAAAAGTTGAATTGAGAACATAGTTAAATGGGAGATGCCCAAGGAGGCATAACTAAAAATAAAAAAAATAATAATTTGATTTTCTTTTAAAAGTTGAATTGAGAACATAGTTAAAGGGGAGATGCCCAAGGAGGCATAACTAAAAATAATAATAATAATAATAATTTGATTTTCTTTTAAAAGTTGAATTGAGAACATAGTTAAAGGGGAGATGCCCAAGGAGGCATAACTAAAAATAATAATAATAATAATTTGATTTTCTTTTAAAAGTTGAATTGAGAACATAGTTAAATGGGAGATGCCCAAGGAGGCATAACAAACAAATAATAATAATAATAATTTGATTTTCTTTTAAAAGTTGAATTGAGAACATAGTTAAAGGGGAGATGCCCAAGGAGGCATAACAAACAAATAATAATAATAATAATTTGATTTTCTTTTAAAAGTTGAATTGAGAACATAGTTAAATGGGAGATGCCCAAGGAGGCATAACTAAAAATAATAATAATTTGATTTTCTTTTAAAAGTTGAATTGAGAACATAGTTAAAGGGGAGATGCTCAAGGAGGCATAACAAACAAATAATAATAATAATAATAATAATTTGATTTTCTTTTAAAAGTTGAATTGAGAACATAGTTAAATGGGAGATGCCCAAGGAGGCATAACTAAAAATAAAAAAAATAATAATTTGATTTTCTTTTAAAAGTTGAATTGAGAACATAGTTAAAGGGGAGATGCCCAAGGAGGCATAACTAAAAATAATAATAATAATAATAATTTGATTTTCTTTTAAAAGTTGAATTGAGAACATAGTTAAAGGGGAGATGCCCAAGGAGGCATAACTAAAAATAATAATAATAATAATTTGATTTTCTTTTAAAAGTTGAATTGAGAACATAGTTAAATGGGAGATGCCCAAGGAGGCATAACAAACAAATAATAATAATAATAATTTGATTTTCTTTTAAAAGTTGAATTGAGAACATAGTTAAAGGGGAGATGCCCAAGGAGGCATAACTAAAAATAATAATAATAATAATTTGATTTTCTTTTAAAAGTTGAATTGAGAACATAGTTAAAGGGGAGATGCCCAAGGAGGCATAACTAAAAATAATAATAATAATTATTTGATTTTCTTTTAAAAGTTGAATTGAGAACATAGTTAAAGGGGAGATGCCCAAGGAGGCATAACTAAAAATAATAATAATAATAATTTGATTTTCTTTTAAAAGTTGAATTGAGAACATAGTTAAAGGGGAGATGCCCAAGGAGGCATAACTAAAATAATAATAATAATAATTTGATTTTCTTTTAAAAGTTGAATTGAGAACATAGTTAAAGGGGAGATGCCCAAGGAGGCATAACTAAAAATAATAATAATAATTATTTGATGTTCTTTTAAAAGTTGAATTGAGAACATAGTTAAAGGGGTAATGCCCAAGGAGGCATAAAAAACAAATAATAATAATAATTTAATTTTTTTAACAGTTTAATTGAAAAGATAACAAAAAATGATAATAAATAAACTTTAATAATGAAGACAATTTAACCGTGCAGAGGAAATCTCGGACTATTCAATAAAGACAAACTTACATGTCATTTAGCAGATCTACAGAAAAAATCTATTTGGAATAATAGACCTTTTTGATTATTCCGCTGTTGTTGGGGTCGGCAGAAACGCAATCATGATATGTTTTTCGCCTTTCCTCCAACTCGCTGATTCAAAACATCTCTAAACCAAATACGACAAGCGAATGAGATGTAAACAGTGCATCGCCAAAGATGTCCCCCGCCGTCGATCCAAAAAGAATGGCTGAGTTTGTCTTTAAAGAATCAGTAAAATCTAAAACCTATAAAGAAGATTCAATCGTTTACGCTTACTTGTTGATATGCGTCATCGCATTTCCGCGAGAAGACTTGTCCGTCGGACCATCTGTCACGCTTTTGTTTGCTAATTAGTCACTACTTATCAAGGCCAAAAGCCACTCGAGGATAAGAGTTGATGAGATAGATGGATTGTCAGTTGAATGATTAAGAATATTATGAGAGGATTTTTTATACTAATGAGTCACCACTTACCAGGACCAAAAGCCCCTCGAGGATTAAGTTTAATGAGATGGATGGATTGTCACGAGAGGATTCGAAATTATACATAGAATGAATTGCGTTTGATTACTTGCATGACAAGTACTTGTTTCAATGTTGTAATATTCAGGGAAGCAGTGCCGTGGTAATGAGTTCTTACGACGGAAAACCCTTTGAAAAGAAGCTCGGTTCATGGAAATTTTGTTTGACGCAATGAAGAAAATAATTTTATTTTCGTTGTAGTAGAAGGTAGAGTTCTTGTTGTGAATGTCTTATAAAGAGATTGGAGTTTAGTTGAGTTGCATCCGTCTTCCATCACGTTTTAATTTTGAATATTGGTGTTGTGAAGTGAGAGATTAAAGTGACTAGTCAAACTTGTTCTTAGAGAAATATATATATATATATATATATATATATTTGTTATCGTTTATTTATCTATGAACGTATACGTTTCGTCTCTTTTCAATCGAGACTCATCAGCATAGAAGTATGACTATTCACTACCGGTCACACGATTCGAAACCCTGGATTACAAGTATTTTTCAACCCAAATCCAACGTCGCTAACCGATCGGCCAATTCTGAATAGCTTATAAACAATGATAATTTTAACACATTTAAAGCGGCGAGACATACAGGCATTCAACTTCTATAAGGGACGGAATGATGCATATAAAGCAAGTGACGTCACGCTGTGTTAGTACTACCATTTACAGTGCTCTACTTTTTTACGAGGAGACACTTTTATATTCTTATGCTAATTAGGCATATCGCCATAGCCAGTATCACTAAACCTCACTCCTTCATTAATTCCGTATGAATCAGATGATTCTATTGTTGGCATTGGTTCTATTGTTAGCATTGCTTTCCCCGATATCTTTCCAGTTAGAATTCTTTCTAGAAAGACATCGGTACTTACAGAGGGGACCACGTGAAAGTGTTTCTGTGGAACCAAGTGGATTCGAACTTGGCACACCCTGTTTGTCAGTTCGTATCGTTAACCATTGAGTCACCTTTACATCCCACTGAAACGTAAGAGTTTATGTCCCGATAAGATCTTATAATTCTGATGGTTTCATTTTGAGAATTATCTTTTTTCACTATTTTTTAGTATTCTCAATCTCTTTCTTTTTTCTGTCGCTGTTTCTTATTATTCAATTTTCTCCACATTTTTCTTGTTTTCTTTTTAATGAAAAATGGTTTCGTTCTCTTCAACTCTTTCAAGGTTTTTCTTTTTGAATTTGCATAATGCATGAACATTGTTCTTTTTAAGCAATTTGTACAAGTCTTTTCAAATTCTTGGTATTTTTTTAGTGTTCTCTTCTACAATACCAGCTTTAAAAATCTTTTTGGTAAATATTTGTTCACTCGTTATACTGGTTCTATTTCTGTATTAATTGGGTTCTATTTCTGTATTAATTCTTGTTGTTGTATAAAGTCAATGCAGGTATTTAAAGACATATTTCCTATTTGTAGTTGTTCTATTATTTTATATCGATGTGATGCATTGCATATACCTTCAATTAATCTTAATTTAATTAATTGTCTGTTCTTCTTTTTTTCAAATTCGCAATATCTACTCGTAGACGGCGTAGATAACACTGATTTATAAAGAAATTGAGGCAAGCACAAAAAGTACCCGTTTTTACCTAATTTGGGGGTGCTGAATTCAAATTTTAAATCCGTTTTTACTCATCACCTATAGTTTATTTAGATATGCATAGTCTGCATTTTGTGCATATACGGTACATACAGGCGTATATCCATTCAGGGCTAATTCTAATATTGTGAGACTTATGGCTTTTAAAAAAGTTATTATGCACTAAATGTAAGTGATAGCATTACATTATATTTATATTGTTATATATCAAGACAGATTTTGGCAGTTAAGAAGTTGCTAAAGTCTTACGAGGATATGAGGTGCCGAATGTCACTCAAGATTCATTTTCTCCATTCCCACCTCAACTTCTTCCCGCCAAACCTTGGATCAGTGAGTGACGAGCACGGAGAAAGATTCCACCAAGACATTACGAAGATGGAGAGTAACTATCAAGGCAAATGGAACCCTGATCTGATGGAGGACTCTGCTGGATGCTCCTGCGTGACATCCCGGAGGCAAAATACACCAGATCTTCTAAGAAAACACACTTTTGACTGTCTGTGGTACTATGAATTGTGTAATTGTGTCATCCAAGTATATTTATTCAATCAGTGTTCTTTATATATCCTGTTTTATCTGTTATAAGCTGCTGCAACTCTTGAAATATGCACATTTATTCTCTGTTTATACTAAAATTAGACTATTTAAAAGCCAGAAAACTAAAGGGGATAGAGTAAAGCCATTTATAAATTTGAATTCAGCACACCCAAATTAGCAAAAAACATCTATCCCCATTTTTGCCTCAGACCAATTTTTTTTGTTGTAATTTACGATTTGTTCGTCGCTTTCTTGTTTCATCGATATGAACCATATTCCTTCTCATGATCTGACTTATTTTTTCGAAAGTCAGGTGTTTCAGGTTTTTGGGATACTTTCATGATGGATACTTTCATTATGGCATCACATCCAGCGGTAGCCCAAAATAAGACCGTTATTCTATTTTCTTCCTCCGTTACTTTGTTGTCTTTTAACTTATAAGTTCTTGCAATAGCAACAAAACACCGTAGCCATGTATCGACAAAGTCGTACTCCTCGAAACAATTGAAATCCTATCAACGACACCATTATAGTGAAGTATAAGATTGACCTCGTTACTGACTAGCCAAGCCTCTTCTTCCCTTGTTTTCAGAGGGAGAAATATATATATATATATATATATATTTAAATAAATGTTACTTATTTATTACCTACAGACATCGATGTTTCATGCTTACGCAATCTTCAGTGCAGTTAGCTAATTCCCGACGGTCGACAGGCGCGAACTCCGATCACAAATCGCCACTGATTCGCAGTCAGGAGAGTTACAAGTTGACCACCAGAAATTAGCTTAGAATCTAGGAGGAATTTAACTTTCTAAATACCAAGTCGGCGAGTATTCACAGCAAACGGCGTAGAGTGATCGACAACATCAACAAATCGTGTTGGATCTCGCAATTGTTTTTAGATGGAGAAACATATATATATATATATATATATATATATATATATAAATATATATATATATATAATTATTAATGACAATATATTTATTAGCATATACTGTTAGTGCCCTTTTACTTTGCAGTCTCTGTAAAAGATTCAGCTCGATGATTGTCAATTAATAACAACAGAGCAAATATAATTCAGGTTCATATTATATTCCAATTACCATGTTTTTATTTTATTATTTTTATTTTTATTTTTTCACATCTCCAAAAAACATAACATTTCTGTGAGATATATTTTTTACGGTCCGTTTCATTTGGTCTTGTGCCAAACAACGTTTTTATGTCAATATCGTCTCTGCAACATTACAAAAGCATCAGAAAAATTCACAGAGTAAAAAGTTCTTGGTTTAAAGTGTCTTGATAAAAAACTACACTATACAGTGGTTCATTTTTGAGTGAACCCAAACAAAAAAACAAATATACGCCATTTTAAAAATATTTCACAGAAATGTTATGTTTTTTTAGAAATGTGAAAAAATAAAAATAAAAATAATAAAATAAAAACATGGTTATTGGAATATAATATGAACCTGACTTATATATATATATATATATATATATATATATATATATATATATATATATATATATATATATATATATATATATATGAGAGCCACAGACTATCAACTTCATAGTTGTTCGTTCGATCCCTGGCTTTGGATTGGTGTTGGTCTAGCAACACTGAAGAGTTGTGATACGACGGCAAACGTCTGTCTGGTGATGACTATATAAGCCTACTTTCTCGGGTTGAGTACTGTCGTTAATAATATTGCCTGCTACGACTATACAAAAACTCTTTGTAAATAAACAAATAGAGCTCTGTAAAATGTCTTTTCATATGGTCCACTCGGATCATTCTTTCCTCATCCCATGTGTGTGACTTTCAAAATAAAATTATTTCCAAATCTTCACTTTTTCTGAAGACGTTCGCCAACACGAACGAAACCGGTCAACTCTCTTGTTTTTGTTTTTCTCCTGCACTTTAACCTGTTTTCCGTGTGTCATTTTTCACACATTTTGTCCACCACGGCATTTCATTTTCATGAATTATCGTGTACCTTACCTCATATATATATATATATATATATATATATATATATATATATATATATATATATATATATATAAATATATATCTATATATCTATATATACCTTTTTACTCTTATGCGTATTAGGCATATCACGTAGTCAGTATCACTACAATTGGGTTGGCAAGTAAGTTCTCGTCGTTTTTTAAAATTTAAAAGCTAATTAATCAATAATGTATTCTCGCTTGGCATTTACAACATTTTTCCAACGTTCAAGATTTTCTAATACTTCGTTGGTTTAACTCAAAATGCAAAACATATCAAGAAATAACGAAATAAAAGAAAAGGTGTTGAAAATGTTAATTTGTTAAAACTTGACATTCCATTTTAATGATCTGAAAATAAACAAAAATAACTGAAATAAACTCGAAATAAAAAGAGATTAAGAATGATATGGCACAACGATTTGGGGAGCTACAATTCTCCACATTTGGGGGCCCTTTTACCAGACTTAACGTTGCCCTTTTTGAGAGGGAAGTAAAATCGACAACTGTGTTTTCGCATCCAGAATCGTAATTACTCGGCACTTCAAACATGCCAGCACACCAGAGAGACCCCGTTATGTTTTTTGGAAAACTAAAGGCCAGTGTCAGATCAATCCAGTGACAGATGCGTGTGATGGAATCAGTGATCAGATTGACTGTCATCCGAGATACATTGAAAACGGGAGACAGCGGTGATTTTAATTTTTGTCTATTTCCTTCTCTTTCCCTATCTTTCTCGACCCCTTTTCTCTCTGGCCCCCTTATGATGGCGGGAGAATATTTTCAGTCGGCTTTTTGAATCAGCATGCGCTTTTCGAGTTTCTAATTATGGTTCTGTTTGAAATGAAATAACAAAATATTTTTATATATAAAGTAAAATGCCTTGCTTATTTTTTATATTTTTGTATTTGAAGGTTTTATTATACTTTAATATATTTAAAATATATACGTTTAATATTTTTAATACTTTTAAATATGTTATAATTTTCTTTTTCTTTTCTTTTTATGCTTAGTTGATTTTATATCATGTTCGTTTTTGCTTCTTAATTTAGTTTAATTTATTTCATTCTCATAGTTTATTCTTATTTTTTTAAATATTTTATTTATTTCATTTTTTATATTTATTCATATGTCATTACTTTGTCAGAAAATAGCACAACTTATAATTATTATTATTATCACTATTTATTAATTTTATACGTAGTAGTATTTGTTATTATTATTATTATTATTATTATTATTATTATTATTATTATTATTATTATTATTATTATTATTATTATTATTAGTGTTCGTGTCATAATTTATTAGTATTATTATTATCATTAGTATAATTAATTTACTTTATATTTTAATTGCATTGCCTTTTTTATTTAGAATTTATTTCATTTTAATATATTAATTCGAAATCTCCTTAGTTTAATTAATTAATTGACCTGCCCTAATCGCTGTTTTCATGAAGCCGACGGTCCCAGCAAATGATTAATTCTCAGGAGAGAATTAAAAAACGCAGCCCACTGACGCCGCTCTGCAAATCGACCAAGTATTTGTCCGGGTATAATGAACCTTTTTTTATTTAAGAGATGTACCTATCGTTGCCAGGACCCTAACCGCCCTTCCAAAGATGTCCCCACGACGCATATCACAGAGTCTACATTACCCCGGCAAGCGATAGTACTACATTGTATGCCGTTCCCAGGACAGTCCAAACGAGAGTCCTAAGAGAATCGGTGTGTCAACATGGTTATTCCTTACAACAGAGCATTTCTTTATTACTATTACTGGGATAAGATTAGGCCTACATGCTTCGAAGGTGTCAAGTTTTTTTTATGACATCCCGGACATGGGAAGCGGTGATGATCAGACATCAAGTGTAGCTTTAGTTCGGAATGGGACACACCGGTTCCAATTAGATCACTGAAGTTAAGCAACGTTGAGCCTGGTCAGTACTAAATGGGTGACAATTTGGGAGCACTAGATGCTGTACGTGGCCTGGAGAAGAAAATAGGCACATCAGGTTCTATCATACCCCCAGTAAAAGATAGGGCAGATAGAGTATCTGATTGACTCCACGGATGGAAAAACAAGAACAACAATTTAACTGAAAAATTCAGTTATCTAACGTGAATATATTATAAAATTAGTTCTTAATTTTATTATTAGCGTTCTTTAAAATATATGCGGGAAATTATTGCCTTACAGAGTGGGTGGGTTTGCTAGTGTCATGATAAAGTGACTATCAAGATTAGATTTAACCAAAAAACGAAAATCCTGTTTCTGTTTCTTTGTTAAATTAGATTTAGTGAACAAGTCTGAAAACATCACATTTTGTCGGAGTTTTCTTTCGTGTTGTTATTATTTTTAGATTGTCTCGTGCGATCATTTAAATAAAATGACTAATTTTAAGGGGACACCGTCGACCCTACGTGAGTTTGGTGACGTTTCGTCTTTGCGCTTTTCGATCACCGTTTATTTTCATTTGCATTTTCAATTGCCAATTAATCCTTTCTTTTCTCGCATAAAAGCACGATGCGTATTTTCGTCATACTTTCCAAGGGTGAGAAGTGTCGAGATTATCTAACTTTCTATTTGGACTGTTGTCCATATCAACGGTGTTATTTATGGGATTCGAACGTGGCACACCCAGGTAATCAGTCCTCATCGTTATCCACTTCATGACGGCCACCTCCCGAAATAGCATCTTCATCACTAAACGCACAAATTGAGAGGACGCATGTTAAGAATCTCCGTCGATGTTTTCGTTTTGATCTGTTTTTTTTTGTTTGTTTTTACTTTCTTTTTATCCGTTTCTTCCCTGTCAGTGTCGGTATCGATGGCGATGTCAGGTAGTACAAAGAGATTTCTGTCTTCAAAACAAATCTCATTCCACACTCGAAGCGAAAGCAAAACAAAATCTGCCGAACCGGGAATCATAACAAGCAGGAAGCTACGTGTGCTCGGATTGTGAAATGCACTGCTTGTATATCTGCAGTAGAGTTCCGGCAGAGAAAAGAAACTCCGAACAAGTTTTTGACCGATTTTAATGCAATGCAAATTAATTTTTCTAACGAGCAAAATTTATTTGCACATGAAAAAAACAAAAACACACAGAGATCAAATAGTTCTTAACTGATATATAAAGTGTATTATTCATAAAGTAAATACGTCAACGAATTATTGATAAAACAATTTGACATTTCTTGTATTAAGCAATTAAAATTAACATTAAAAGAAATATTCTCACTAATAAGAAGAATATTTTGAAAACCTGGACAACGCAATTCATTTATGTTTTGTAAAATAAATTATTTATTTACTTTAAAAACTTGAGTACTTTCGGTGACATACACCTTTGTCAAAATTATAAGCATATTTTTTTCTCTTTTCTTTTCGTTTAATCATCCTTGATTGAGACATATTTATCGCGGTCAAGTTGAAATTCGTCTTGATGTTATCGACGATTAATGTTGATATGCCGCTGTGTGTAGCACGCGGTTACGTGAATAAGGTAGATAAAAAAGTCACACATGGAAACGTTGCTGAAATAGCAATGACTTTTCAATCTAAATATTCTCACTGTTTATGTGACACATATTTTGTTAAGGCCCGCCCAATAATTAAAGTGTGTGTGTGGTTTAACTGACCTGACCCGTGGTGGTGTTTTTCATACCAAGTCGAGGACACGTTCTCAACAATAGTTCCGACAGAGTCTAGGCCTTATGGCTAGGGGGCCTTTTCTCTGTCGGACTGAGGTATCTTTTTTTGCGGTTCTAAAAGATCCACTTTCCCTAGGTTTACTTTTTCGCGCTTTGAGTAGGGGTTAATTTATTGCAGGAATTACTGAGGTGCCCTTACTGGGGAATGCCGACGAGGCAGCTCATGCATTATAGTAGGTCAAATCATCATCATCATCATCATCATCATCATCATCATCATCATCATCATCATGGTTTGTTATCACCCGTTCCACCTTGTTTTATTCCTGGCTAGGCGTGCCTAAGTAGGACCTAGTTGGCTATCGAGGTCGTCTCACCACCGGGGTTTTAGCCTTCCTCTGTCTTTTCCATTGCCTCGAGGTCCATTCTGTCGCTCTATATGTCCACCTTTTGTCTGTGCATCTATTGCTTAATTCCTGAGGTGCCCTTACTGGGGAATGCCGACGGGGCAACTGGGCATCATAGTAGGTTTGAGTGCTCTGCTTTTTGGGCGCTGACTTTTCAATCCCCACCTCCCAACCTTGTGTCACATCTTTTATTGACAAAAAAACCCGAATCATAACCCTAACACTAACCCTAACACTAAACCTAACCCTAACCCTAACTCTAACCTCCCAACCTTGTGTCACATCTTTTA
>OY744515.1:137757545-137765045 GCA_963556195.1 Sepiola atlantica
AAGACCTATAACAGAAAAATGCAACATTTTAAGAAATAAAAGACAATTATTCGGAATATTTTCAATCACCTTAATTCTTTTTCATTGAATGTTTAATTTTTTATTTCAAATAATATTTTAAAATTGTCTCTCATCTCTCTCTCTCTCTCTCTCTCTCTCTCTCTCTCTCTCTCTCTATATATATATATATATATATACGGATACGCTCCGAAATAAATTCCTAGACCATTTCTCTGGTCTTTACAGAGATGACGGACTCTGCTTGTCAAGCAACCACAACGGCAACACACTAGATAGATTTAGAAAAAATTAAACAAACACCTTTCAAAAACTCGGTTACAAAATCACCTTTAAAACAAATTTAGACCAAGTAGATTTCCTAGATACCACACTGAACCTTACAAACAACACACACAAACCTTTCCGCAAACCCAATGAGACACTCCAATACATACACAAGGGTCCTGCCATCCCCACTGTTTAAAAATATTAGTCAATAATATTAGCCAAAGAATTTCAAACCTCTCATCCAGTCCCGAAATTTTCAACCAGGCAGCACCCTATTACAACAAAGCGCACCGCAACAGCGGGTTCAGAGAAGAGATCTCATACATCCCCACCCGAGACCAACCACGTGGGAGTCGCAATAGAAGGAGGTCGGTGATCTGGTTTTCTCTACCCTATTCCACCAATACCAAGACAATGGTAGACCACCTTTCCTCAACTTACTCGACAAATACTTCCAACCCACACACAACCTGCACACACTTTTTAACAGAAATCTTATTTCACGAAAGAACACTCGATATTTGTATGTTAATCACGGATCTTTCTTGAATCGACTCATCAGAAAACAAAAAAGTTCTCCTTCAGAAAACATACAGTAATGCACTAAAAAATCTAAAAAATAAACAAATCACGTTAATTACATCTCCGTTCAAAGAAACCGCTACACAAAAAGTGCAGACATCTTGTTTTACGAAGTAAAGCCATGAAAAATACGCACAACACTGAAAGTTAACAAAATGATTTTATAAATTATTCCTTAATCAATTTATAAATAATAACCATTATATAAAATATGGAAGTTAGAGTTAACTTTGAGAGAGAATCATTTCAAGGTATAGAGGTATAAAACTACATGGCGCTAAGCATAATGAAAAAAAAAACAGATTTTAAAGAGTCTATTAAAACTAAGTTGCGTATAAAATTAAATAGAAAAAATATATAAATTACAAAAGGAACATTCTAAGGTGATTTTTATGGTCTTTTCAAAGAAAAATATTATACAATGAAAAAATATAAAATGTTTCATCCATAAATGGTATTAAGATAACCAAATTATTAAATAATTAGTTGGCAATCAGCTGATACAATTGAATCACTGTTTAAAAAAATCTACTTATTAAATCTGTTTTAAAAGCTCTGTGTTCAAAACTCTAAGAGTATTGCTTCAATAATCTTACGAGTAACCATAAAAACTGAAAATCTATAACAAATTCAAGGGCAATAATTCATGATTAAAATCTGTTTTAGTTATTTCCTTTCTTAATTGAAAATTAAAATTATCAAGAAATGTAAATGATTATACCAGGGGAGAAACACAGAATGTATGCTTTCTATTTCATTTAAAATAAGTGTTTATTTTATAGTCTATATGAGAGGCATAGTAAATATATTAATGGGCCAAATTACATTTAGAACACATAGAACTAAGAATACCAGCCCAAATTATATTCTATATATCTCTTAACCCCCCAACCTTTTGCCAAATATAGAGAGGACATAACATAAACAGGCAGAAATTAGCAAAGAAAATCTAATACTTTAACTACATATGACGAACATAGTTATGATTTTATTACGTATGTAAAGTATCCTACGGGTTTTAAAATTTGACATGATATAAAATTGCGACACCAAAATATCACTGGACTCAATACAGTCTAAAACTTTCTTATATTATATATTAAGACATATGAGAAATGTTTTTTATTTTACTGGTCCAATATAAGTTTATTAGTTAAGATTCAGATTTAAATTACCCCTTCCCTGTGAACGGAGTGATATTGCTTTCAATTAAGCTGAAGGGATTCCTACATGACTCATAGTTTTATAGTAAAAATAAGCTCACCTACTTAATCGCTCAGGCTGAGAGAAACGAAAAAAAAACTCAGCCCAGATGCCAACGTATACCCCCTTTTATTACAAAACAAAACTCGCTAAAATATATATGTATTAAGTCCGGTCAATTTTTTATCACCACCCAACAAACACAATTTATACATAATTAGTAAATAATGTTTGTCGTATAAAACATAATTAACCATTATTTCTTCCTATTTATTTAACCATTTGTTAGTAATTCTGTCAGAATGGTTAACCAACTTGCAACCTTCACCTCAAATCCCACACCTCCACCCTCAAACCTAGATCCTCATATGTAATTCATCTAATAAACACTACCCATGCTCATATTCTAGTTTGTATCTTCTACACTTACAATTTAATTAACCTAGATATTTAATGTCCTTATCAAACCTTGAATGTGTGGATTTCTGCCCATGTAACATCTTAATAATCCTTAATTGTGGTAATAACATTCAAACCTCAGTTCATAGTACGTTTAAATCGAAAACCATTTTCGCCTGAGAGGAGAAAGCATGTACTTACATCGGTGCAAACAATTTTGTATCACCTCCCGCCTCTTGTTAAGTAAATTATCGTTAGATACTGTTATAGGATATGATTCCAGAGTGCAAAAATTGCATCTCTTGGATTAACTTGGTTTCTATTTCTCTGCTTTGCCTTGTATAGACTATTTCAACTCGCATTGTGTGTTATTGCTACATAATTCTCTGACCAATATAGCTAGAGTAGTTTGGGTTTTCTTAGAATCAGTGTAGGTACTCTGAAAAAGATGTATAGTTTCTGACCTATCTTTGAAACTACACCCAGTGGAACCAATATATGTCATAGTTCTATTTCTTTAAACAACGCTGCACTTATACACTACATCCAAAATTTAACATTTCCCATCAAAACGAATCAATTTACATTTCTGCAATTACATTGGGGTTCCACATAAGGATGTTGAAGGACATTACTTCCACCATTCCTAATTATCTTATTTATTTTAGCATTATTAGAAAGTACAATAGTTGATGCTAAGTTAATGGCGGTGGAAAATGATGATTTAAAATGCTTTTTATTGACAATTCTACTTAGTCTACTATCACTAAGGAACTTCTCTAGCATTCGGGAAAATTCTTTAAGTATGTTGCTATATATTTGTATGCTGTAAGATGGATGAAACCAGATCGACTTAATACGCCTATTATTCTTTTGAATACTTAATTTTGGACATGATCTTTCCTAGCATGACATCTAAAGTGATTCATAAGTTATGGTTCTCAGTTGGTTTGAAGTATTGTCTCTGGTGGGGCGCAGAAATTCACTATTAACTTACTTACTATTTACTTTTTAAAACTTTTAAATTTCGTATCATATTAAACATGTCCTGCTCAAAATAGCCTAGGTTAGCAATTTAAGCGATTTGATATTATGGAATTTTGCGTAATTTATTAGGATATTCGTAAGAAATATTTTTTTCTTTACATTTAGCTGTATAATATTCCGGAGGGTTAAATGTGCAAGTTGTCTGATTGTCAGATCTCTGTTTGCCTTCATTCATGAGACTCTGATGAAATAATTTACAATGTATTCTTTTCACAAAAGGAATTCACAGCCCGAATTATGCCCATCGTGTAAGATTTCTGGTTTGAAATTGCTATGTTCTTAGGTGAGAATGTTATTTCCTCCATAGTAAACATATTGCAAAAGTTTGGTAAAGTATTCAGCTCACTACAAGGAGCAGTGATAGATGTGGGAAAATATATGCTTTCATATATATATTATCTATTTTCAATATATATATATATATATTAACATAGGAAAGTTCATTTTTTTCTTTGACACATCTTTTAAAAAATTTAATAATAAATGAGGCTAACAGCCTTTAAAAGCATGTTCAGATGTAATATTTATTAATAAAATAATAGATTTTTTAATTTAATTTTTTTCATTTTATACTTTAATCTTTTGACTAATACATTCGCGAGACACCTCGCATCTTCAGGGTATGAATAGGAGTTGTAATATTTTCGATAGTTCCGTATGTTAGTCGAATAATTTATGTTGGGAAATGTGTTGTTATAACAGCTCATTCACTTTTAAACATGAGGTAACGCGCATGCACGCGAGATGTGTATAAACATAGAAAAGTTCATCTTTTTTTCTTTTTAAACATCTTTTTAAGAATTTAATAATACATGAGGCTAATGTAGAGTAGTAGGTTTTGACCAGCTGGCTATATTAAGAATGTGTGCAATGAGTAAGTTAGGTTTGGATTCGTGGTGAATGAAAATTTGTGTGTGGGGGGCTGTGTGTGAGTGTGTATGCGGAGACTGGTATGTGAGTATAACAGAGAGCGAAGAGAAAAATAGAGGTTAGTCATGATCTAGGTTGAGTTTTTGTTCAGTGAGGATAATTTTGCTTATTAAGGGGGATAGATTATGAACGCCATTTCGTTGTCTGATGGTGTTGGAGGCTGTGATTAGTGCGGTTTCTAGTAGTCTTCGCCGAGCTTTGTTGTGGATGTATTTGGTGATTTTGGCTTGTTCAAATTATAAAGCATGACTCTCCAAAAATTTCACAGCTACCCACAACAAAATCTCCCCGCTCACCTCACCAATTTCACCCTGATTACTTCTCTCACATTCTTACCCACCTACCCCTCCCACTTTCAAACCGCCTTCATTGTTTCAAATCTTTTCTAAAACCATGACATTACCCACACGCCAAAATCACAGAGCCCCCCGCTCTCCTCTCCTCTTTCCCCCACCCCTCCACTTCTTCACTAACAGCCTTCCACATTATTTCTATTCACCCCCCGTCCACCTTTTCACTCAGAACCATCCTCATTAATTTCATTCCATGCTACTGACTTCACTAAGCCCGGACCTCGGGCCTGCGCACCCAGTAGTGGCTACTACTTTTTCTCATCAACCCATCATGTTAACCCAATATTTTCACGTACTTGCATGACATTTTTCTTAAAATTATCATCGTGAGGAAGTCTTACAAACGAAACGTTGATGAATATATAAAAAAACATCCTTTTTGGTTTGTCCTTTTTCATTTCCCATTTCGTCGGATTACCTTCATCCTTCCTTTCTCATATATATATATATATATATATATATATATATATATATATATATATATATATATATATATATATATGTGTGTGTGTGTGTGTGTGTGCATTATAAGTGTATATATATCTGATCATCTCATAATATATATATATATATATATATATATATATTTATTTTTATTAATTCGTCATTTTTTTAGTATATATATATATATTAATTAAAAAAATAATATTAAATTATTTTTACCTACATACGCTAGCATTTCGAGCTTTGGCTCTCATCAGTGCAGGAAAGTGTTTGTCGAGTATGTTGAGGAAAAGGTGGCCTAGTAAGTTCAGGAAAAGATGACCTCCATCAATACCAAGACAAGTGTAGGCCACGTTTTCCTCAACTCACTTTACAAACACTTCACCCCTACACACAACCTGCACAAACATTTTAACAGAAATTCTATTAAGGTTAGCTACTCAACTACTCCATCCATATAGAAAATAATCTCTGCAGAGCCCAAAGCAATAGTAAACGCAGGCTGCTCATGCCAGGATAAAAACAATTGCCCCTAGAGGAGAATTGCATAATCGATTCCCTCGTATATAACGCCACTGTCACAAACCAGACTAGCGAGAGAGCAGAAAAAATATATAGGCATGACGCAGGGAAGCTTCAAGCAAAGATTGTACGCACACAGAAACACCTTCAGATATAAACACAAGACAGATACGACACTTGCGATCCGGATATGGCAACTTAAAGATGAAAAGTAAGAGAGAGAAGATCATAAATAGCTGTCCTCTGTGTGATGCAGAAAAATACCATATATTAAGAGCCATTATTGACCCAAATACAATCTGTTTGAATATTAGAGATGAAATCTTTAAAGGATGCATCTATATCAGACAAGCACTACTTATAAATTGGACTTACCGATACACATATAGGCCTAGCTAACCCAACTCTGCCCAATACATAACCCCATAATTGCCCCACTAAATACCGACTTCAACTCTGGAAAATCCTCCCAACTATCACCCCTCATAAATATAAATAAAAAAATAGGATCAAATATTTTAATCTGCCCATATCCACACCACTACTTAAGACCAATAATTTACACCACGTAAATATGAAATAATATTTTTTCCAATAATAATCTTTCTAGTTATTAAGAGGGTAACACCCCAATTTCACATTATTATTACTCCCATTAGTCTTCACTATATCTTAGTTGAAATGTTAACTCCCTATAACTCCTAAACAGATTCAATTTTGCCGACCTAATCCTTGCTCTTATCTCTAAACTAGTCTTAATCAGTATATCAATATTATTACTCCCATCAGCCTTCAATAAACCTTAGTTAATAATATAAAATCCCGAATACAAAATCATTCAATAACCCTGCAAAGTTACTGCCCTTTGACCGATTGACAAGCTGCCAGGATCGATCCCGGGTTGAATCTTTATTTAAATTTCTTTTTGGATTGATTTTAAGTCCTTTAATCCAGACCTTGAATTTGAATTTAATGTGTTTTTAGCCTCTTTATTATTTTTTCATAAGTATAATCCTTACACCCATTTTCTCTCTTCAACACTTTCTAGAAGACACATAATTAACCCTCAAAACAGTAACGGCCAAATATAAGCTCCTTATAAACATGATTCACGGGATTTGCATAGAAATCATTTTTATTTTAAAATCTCAACTGTTACATTTCACCTCCCCTTCTTTCAAACGTTATTAAACCTCCCTAACACTAATTTTAAACAAATATACACAACGCTCTAAACAAATAACACATACAAACGAGAGTGACACGTAACTTCACATTTCTGAAACAGGTGACAGCATAAGCCGAAGAGAGCCGGGTGCTTAAGTCCTTCTGAATTGAAAGCGACGGTACTAATGTTGTACTAATTTTTCTGTACCAAAAAAAAAAAAAAAAAAAAATATATATATATAAAATATATATATATATATATATATATATATATATATATATATATATATATATATATATATATATATATATATATATATATGTGTGTGTGTGTGCATTATAAGTTTGTATATATATCTGATCATCTCGTAATATATATATATTTATTTTTATTAATTCTTCATTTTTATTCATCTCTCTCTCTCTCTCTCTCTCTCTCTCTCTCTCTCTCTCTCTCTCTCTCTCTATATATATATATATATATATATATATATATATATATATATATATATATATATATCTATATATCTATATATATATTTAAATTCCCGAAACAGTTTTTCAT
>OY744515.1:137770045-137922545 GCA_963556195.1 Sepiola atlantica
AGTGATGAAAAGTAATGCCTTTTTAGTCTCCCTTAACTTTATAGGATGTATTTTTCGTCGATGTATATATTTTTTATTCATTTTATACGAACATAAAAGTAATCCATGGACACGTGTTTCTGCCTTACAGTCGTCATCATGTCCGGGCATAACGTCATGGCCCGGAGGTAAAACTCCGGTCTATAGACATTGATACTGAAGGTTCGATCCTTGTCTAAGTTAGCCAATTGTATGAATAAAAATGTTTATTTTAAACAAATTCGAAACATTTAATAATTGATATATGTATATCTAGTGAGTCTGATTCGGACTATTGAAAGGGTCTACCAAAGGATATCTAGACATGAGTTGTCTCTTATATTCAACAACACTTGCCTAAATGATATATATATATATATATATATATATAAATGGTGTAAGAGTTTATCGGAGAAAATTTTATTGACGAAACGTGTTTTATTAATAAGTTACGATTCTCTC
Organism: Sepiola atlantica; assembly: GCA_963556195.1. Lineage (NCBI taxonomy): Eukaryota > Metazoa > Mollusca > Cephalopoda > Sepiida > Sepiolidae > Sepiola > Sepiola atlantica. The sequence continues at coordinate 137,770,526 of OY744515.1, forward strand.
AATTATAAATTATATCAAACCTAACATATACAAAATAAAAAAAACCCCTCTTAATTTATTCCGAATTGTTTACAGATTGTTAAAACTATTTATTAACCATAGAATAATACAGTTTGCCACAAACAACTTTATCCTATATTCCAATAATCTGTAATAGTATTTTATTTATATCCTCTCCAGGAAGTTAGACACAAGGTCAAGTGTGGGTTTGAATGAAGTGTTTCTGTGGAACGAACTAGATTCGAACCCGGCTCACATCGTCGTTATCCACTTAGCAATGTAATGGTATAATTCAAGTCTATCATATTATTTAAACTATGATTATTCATTACGCCACGCGTCGAAATGTTATAGGTGAAATTTGACCGTCTGGAAACACTTCTAAAGATATGATTTCTAGCCGAGGGTTATGGTATATTAACTGTATCGCATTGTGGCGTAGTTCAACGTAGAAGGAAATGCCTTCCTAGTACTGTACGAATACAACATGTTACAGCATTTTCCCCATAATTTAGTGGACCATTGGATTGTTTTTCGAGTTTGGGCACGGGTACCACCATGGCTTGTCTATAAAGATTTGGAACTTTTCCACCTAGCCATATATTTCTATAAATATTAAGAAGGTACTCTAAAGATAGTGTTTTTTTTCAATAATATTAAGGTTCATCGCCAGGACCAAGTGACAGTGCTTCGTTGTGTTCTGTTCTTGTAAAGGGTTAGGGTTAGGGTTAGGGTTATGGGTTAGGGTTAGGGTTAGGGGTTAGGGTTAGGGTTAGGGTTAGGGTTAGGGTTAGGGTTAGGGTTAAGGTTAGGGTTAAGGTTAGGGTTAGGGTTAGGGTTAGGGTAAGGGTAAGGGTAAGGGTTAGGGTTAGGGTTAGGGTTAGGGTTAGGGTTAGGGTTAGAGGTAGGGTTAGGGTTAGGGGTTAGGGTTAGGGTTAGGGTTAGGGGTTAGCGTTAGGGTTAGGGTTAGGGTTAAGGTAGGGGTTAGGGTTAGGGTTAGGTAGCGCTTGATATATCCAAGGCCTTTGATAAGGTCTGGTATGAAGGGCTTTTTCTAAAACTGCACTCATATGGTATTACTGGACAAATATTTAATATAATTAAATCCTTCCTAACAAAAAGAAAGATCAATAATGACCGTTCATCTAAGCAACATGACATAAATACTGGTGTACTCCAGGGATCCATCCTTGGACATCTACTGTTCCTGATCTTCATAAATGACGTCCCTGATGTCATTGAGACTGAGATAGGAATATTTGCTGACGACACCACACTCTACTCTCGTCATGTGGGCAAAACCGACGCGCACATATCTGAGGCAATGGCTGAATCCTTAGAAAATGACCTCCAGTCTGTAGTGGAATTGGGTAAAAAATAGATGGTAACTTTTAATGCGACAAAGACAAAGCTACTTTTCTTCAAAAACTACACGAAACCTCTTCAACCACCGATTGTCATGGCAAATAACACGTTAGCTGAGAGTTCATCATTCAAACTCCTCGGCCTAACTTTTACAGATAACATGAATTAGAATAAATACATTGAAGACATTACCAGGGCTGCTGCAAAGAAGGTGGGCTCCCTCTACCGTGACAGTAAACTTCTCACACCTGACATTATCTTATATCTCTACACTGCCACCATCCGCCCATGCATGGAGTATTGTTGCCACATCTGGGCTGGGGCATCACCCACTAGTCTCTCACTCTTATACAAGGTCAAAAAAGAGTCGCTAACTTTATAGGTCCCTCACTATCCACCAAGCTCCAGTCTCTGTCCCATCGCCGCAATGTTGCTCTCTTGTGCCTGCTTTACGAGTACTCCAATGGATTGTGCACTGATGAACTAGCTGCTTTGGTGCCCCCACGACGAAAATTCACTAGACCAACCCGACAATCTGCCAAATCTCAGTCATTCACTGTGGAGGCCCCCAGATGCCAGAGAGCTTTCTACTCCAAAAGCTTCTTTCCTCGTGCTGCTGGACTCTGGAACTCCATCCCTTTTCTATTTTCCTGGCGGTACTGACATGCCGAAATTGAAAACTGATGAAAACAGACATCTCGCTGCAAAGCTCCCGACTCAGATTGACCCCCACAACGTTCACCCTTTTTCTCAGTAGCCCGTACGTCTACAGTGGCGGCCTGCCTTGTTTGGGGTGAACTATGCTAAAAAAGGGTTACTTGCAGCATTATCTATTAAAGTTGGAATTGGTGTTTCTTTTATTCATTCTTTTTTAAATTTCAGTTTTTTTTTTAATGTAGAATTCTGTCAAAAATTGTTTGCCGGTATATAATTTATATGATTTATATCATCTATATGATTTATATCATCTATACCATCTATATCATCTATATAATCAATATTATTCATATCATCTATATCAGTTATATGATTAATATGATTAATATACTCTATATTATCTATATTATTCATATTATTTATATCATCTATATCATCTACATCATCATTATCATTTATATCATCTATATCATTTATATCATTTATATCACATATATCATTTATATCACATATATAATTTATATCACATATATCATTTATATCCTTTATATCATTTATATCATCTATATAATTTATATCATCTATATCATCTATATCATTTATATCATTTATATAATGTATATTATCTATATCATTTATATCATCTATATCATTTATATAATCTATATAATTTATATCATTTATATCATCTATATCATTTATATCATTTATAAAATGTATATCCTCTATATAGTCTATATCATTTATATCATTTATATCATTTATATCCTTTATATCATCTATATCATTTATATCATTTATATCATCTTTATCATTTATATCATCTATATCATCTATATCATTTATATCATCTATATCATTTATGTCATTTATATCATCTATATCATTCATATTATTTATATCACATATATCCTTGGTATCATCTATATAATTTATATGATTTATATAATCTATATCATTTATATCATTTATATCATCTATATCATCTATATGATTTATATCATCTATATCATCTATATAATTTATCATCTATATCATTAATATTATTTATTTCGTTTATGTCATTTACATCATCTATATCATTTATAACATCTATATCATCTATTTAATTCATATCATTTATATCATTTATATCATTTATATCATTTATATCATCTATATAATTTATATCACTTATAAAATTTATATCATCTATATAATCTATATCATTTATATTATTTATATCATCTATATCATTTATATAATCTATATCATTTATATAATATATATCATCTATATCATTAATATCATTTATATCATCTATATCATCTATATCATTTATACAATCTATATCATTATATCAACTATATCATTTATATCAACTATATCAGTTATATCATACTCTGGATTATCTATATTATTCATATCATTTATATCATCTATATCATCTACATCATCTATATCATTTATATCATCTATATAATATATATCATTTATATCACATATATAATTTATATCATTTATATCATCTATATAATTTATATCATCTATATCATCTATATCATTTATATTATTTATATCATCTATATCATTTATATCATCTATATCATTTATATCATTTATATCATTTATATCACATATATCATTTATATCATCTATATCATTTATATCATCTATATCATTTATATTATTCATATCATCTATATCATTTATATCATCTATATCATCTATATCATTTATATCATTTATATCACATATATCATTTGTATCATCTATATCATTTATATCATTTATATCATTCATATAATCTATATCATTTATATCATTTATATCATCTATATCATCTCTATCATTTATATCATCTATATCATCTATATCATTTATATCATCTATGTAATTTATATCATATATATCATCTATATCATTTATATCATTTATATAATGTATATCCTTTATATCATTTATATCATTTATATCATCTATATCATTTATATCATTAATATCACATATATCATTAATATCATCTATATCATCTATATTATTTATATCATCTATATCATCTATATCATCTATACTATCTATATCATTTATATAATTTATATCATCTATACCATATACATCATTTATATCACATATATCATTTATATCATTTATATCATTTATATCATCTATACCATTTATGTCATTTATATCATCTATATCATCTATATTATCTATATCATTTATATCATTGATATGATCTATATCATCTATATCATTTATATCATTTATATCATTCATATAATCTATATCATTTATATCATTTATATAATTTATATCATCTATATCATCTCTATCATTTATATTATCTTTACTATCTATATCATTTATATCATTTATATCATCTATATCATCTATATCATTTATATCATTGATATGATCTATATCATCTATATCATTTATATCATCTATATCATCTATATCATCTATACTATCTATATCATTTATATCATTTATATCATCTATACCATTTATATCATCTATATCATCTATATGATCTATATCATCTATATTATCTATATCATTTCTGTTTTTTACAATTCCTGCCATAAATTCTGAAGCTCTTAACTTCGAGTTAATCGCAGATGAACAGAAAAATGACGAAACATTAGACAAGGTAAATAAGGACACTTCATTAGAATTAAAGGCACATCCAATCCCTTTTGGAACTAAGACATTCTTATGCGACACAAGTACAGGTTATTCCATGCCTTATATACCACCTTCACTCAGAAAAAAAAGTTTTTGAACATTTCCATAACTTGTCACACCCTGGCCGACGAGCTACTATCAAATTAATTAGTAATCGTTTTGTCTGGCCTAAAATGCATAGAGACATAAGGGATTAGACTAAAGTGTGTTTAAAATGTCAAACTAGCAAGATGGGTAGACATACAAAATCTCCACCTGGCCAATTTATCCATCCAAATCTACCAAATTACATATCGACATAGTTGGACCACTGCCAGAAGCAAATGGCCATGCATACTTATTAACAATCATCGACAGATTTACCAGATGGCCTGTCATAACTCCTTTACGAGATACATCTGCGCAATCCGTCGCGAAAGCAATATTGCATGATTGGATAACTAATTTCGGTTGTCCATCAGTAATAACGACTGATCGTGGCGCTCAATTTAAATCAACACTCTTCGATGAATTTACAAAACTTTTGGGAGTGAAACACATAACCACGACGGCTTGTCACCCTTGTGCCAACGGAATGGTCGAGCGTTTCCATCGACAATTAAAGGCAGCTCTGACAGCCAACAACCATTCCGGAACATGGTTAGAAAACATTCCTCTAGTTTTGTTGTCTATTAGGAATGTGATAAAACAGGACTTAGGATGCACATCATCCGAAATGGTTTTCGGGACATCACTGACATTGCCCGGCCAGTTCTGCGAAAAAACGAATCATTTTCAACCATCTACAAACTTTGTCCAGAACTTAAAACAAAGAATGAATGATTTAATTTTCACGCATACAAGGACACAAACAAAAGAAATTTACATCCACAAGGACCTCCACAACTGCGAATATGTTTTCGTACGCATTGATGCAGTAAAGAAACCTCTTTGTGCTACATATTCAGGACCTTTCCAAGTGGTGGAGAGGAAGGCAAAATATTTCACCATAGTTAAAAATGGAAAACAAGATACGGTTTCCATAGATAGGATAAAACCGGCATACTTGGATTCATCGAAGAACAGCATGCCGAAACACCCTAACCTCCACAGGAACCGAAGTGTGCAAACAAGGTCCTACAATAACCAGCACACTACATAAACCTGAACTAATGACAAAATCCGACAGGAAAGTACATTGGCCTGCCAACCTGAAACAGTATGTTACATATTGAAAATATTTTTTCAATATTTTTCAATCTGAAGGGGGTTTTATCGGATTAACATCCGATATTATTATTTTTTCTCTGTTAACTCAGCCCTTCTTCGTTTCTAAGGAAGAAGACAGGACCTATTCTCGCCAAATCACGCTGTCAGAGGGTCCGGCCAATCAAAGACCAACAAATCATGCTTGACCACGCGAGATTTTGAGTGATATAAATGAAAGAACGCACTTCCTCTTTCCTCTTTTTTCCCTTTCCCAGCAAGTACACGGTCCTGTCAACGAAGTCTTTCTCTCCCTACGATCAGCGATTAAGACGATCCCATCAACAGACAAAAAAGGCATGAGACAAGAAAACACTGCCTGCTACTGTCTTTCAGTTACTACACGCCGTCTCCCCTTTCCTCCTCACCGGACACAGGACAAATAGTAAGCTTAAACTCTTTCTTTCTTTTCCTTGTTTTAAGTACCGTCTAACACAAATTCCTACCATTTCGTACACTGCAAAAAAGGGTAGAGAGACGGCTCATTTTCTCTAATATACGCGCACACCAAAACACGTGTGCTTTCCAAGAACAAACTTTAAAAGAGACATTTTATACAAACAGTAAAAGGGACATTTCCATGTACACAAAACTCAGACTTTCATTGAGGAATTTATACAATTTAAATGAACCACGTTAAATAAATTGTTATGTTTATATGAATTTTGAGTGCTGGCTTCTTACTTTTTGTGTTGGTTACTGGCGTATTTTTACTCGTTCTTTCATATTTAACGTTTAGAATTCGTTAGTACCCCCACATATTTGGTGACCAGTTAAATTTTTTTGTTCACAGATAATATGTTTTTGGAATAAGTTGCCAGATCAGATTAAGAACAGCAATAGCGTGGATCCGTTTAGGATGAGATTGGATGAATTCAGAGAAAGTGGTAGGAGGGAGAAATTGAGGTGGCACTTTTGAGAGTTATCAAATGAAATATTTAACAGAATTTGATCTGGATATCGATACTGTACTAAGAGTTTGATTTTTTTAAACAGTTGAATTGAGAAGATAGTTAAAGGGGAGATGCCCAATGAGGCATAACAAATAAATAAATAAACTCCAGTTTTTTTATTTATGAACATTTTCTATATCGTCGATAAATGCTTAGCATTTCGGATGAAAGAAGTCTTTCCGGTCAATTTATTTCTAGAGATTGAGATTCCTGGTTCCCTCAATGATTCTTGGTAACGTTCGAATACGAGTCATGCTAGTTGATATTATGTTTTTCCATTAGTCATTCTTTCTATAAAACTTTCGGAGAATTCAAATCCGGACAGAACTTATGGATTGATCTGATATCATTTTTATAAACTACACAATAGTGTCCACCTATTCCTTTCACCATATGCCACACAATTTGCGACGAAAGAACAATAACATTGTTTAATCATGAAGGGGGTCTGAAATATACCATAAGCTCTGATTGGTCGGCTAATATCACGTGCAAGTAGAGATGGGCACTTTTAAATAGTCAGCTTTTGGAGTAAACCGTTGGTGTTTATCAGTTGGTCTCTGGGGCTGCATCGCCAGGGAAATAATAATGGTAAGTTATGTTGAAAAAAAATTTATGGCGCTACGAACAGGATGGAGTCTACAGCTGTTGGGGTTGCAAAAAGAGCTCTCTTTAAGCGACCCACGCCAACAGGGTCTGGTATTAAGCAAGAAACAAATGTGGGGAGTAAATTACAGTCGATCTGGTCTCTATCGAAACCAGAACTGAAATGGTCACAGCCATAATAGTAGAATTGTACCCGTATTTATAGGTGCAATTACTCCCACTATTCCCCCACTCATTCCTGACTATAAAAGTAATTCCTTCATAGTCACTCATGTTGGCCACATATCCCCCAAACGCTGAGCACACAATCCCTAAGTACCACCCCCTCTTTTTTCCACAGTTACTAGCGGTCTATGGTGCAACTTATCGTCTCGGACGAGTATATTGATAAGTGTGGGTTGGTGCATCTATCACGCACACATAATGAACCAGTCTGCATCTATAGCCACGACGCCGTCCGCATCTGCATAGAAAACTAGACTAGCTTGCTTATCGTAACCTTACGGTATTCATATAATATTCTTATCTCCCGGAAATGTTTCTTTTTGAAACCAATGCAAACTTAATAATTCGTTTACTGCAATTTCAAAACTTATCAATCCTGAAACAGCTGAGCATTTCTGTTTATCTGATTAAGGTTAAATCTCACTAATATTTCCCTCGGTGTTCGCGCAATCTATGTACACATTCTCGCTAAGGATGAGAAATATTGATTTCCAAACGGAGTGCTCGTAGCTTCTTTCCGAGGAAAGATACAATGTCATTTGTTTGGCGTAGGAGATATTCTCATATATCTAGACCAGCGATCGACATATGATACCAAAGTGTGTGGTTGCTCGTGCTATCATCACGAGAAAATTGTTTGATAACTGCAACTGAATCAACGTACAATAATTAAATTAATAACGCAATTAATACAAATTAAATTATATTGATTTATTTTAAAAGCATCAGAATGTGATAGTATAAATGTTACGTTTTCGCTTACCGAGGCGTGTATAATTTGACAATTCCGTTGTTGGGTGTCCAGGTTTTTGATTGTCTGTAGACTAAATCACTCGGACGCTGATGTTAGTTTATAAGAAAGTTTATTAATGTACATTACTTGGACTATTCATAAACCTAAGACTTTAACATGTGGACTGGACTACCGCGTCAGATATAGAGAAAGAGAAAAAGAGAAAGAGAGGGAGAAATGGAGAGAGAGAGAGAGAGGGAGGGAAAAGAGAGAGAGAGGAAGGGAAATAGAGAGAGTGTGAGGAAGGTAAAGAGAGTGGATAGCAGAGGGAGAGAGAGAGGAAGGGAGAGAGAGGGGGAGAAAAGGAAGAGAGAGAAAGAAAGAGAGAGGAAGCGAGAGGGAGAGAGAGAGGAAGGGAGAGAGAGGGGGAGAAAAGGAAGAGAGAGAAAGAAAGAGAGAGGAAGCGAGAGGGAGAGAGAGAAAGAGTGAGGAAGAGAGAGAGAGAGGGGAAGGAAGGGAGAGAGGAATGGAGAGAGAGAGGGAGGAAGGGAGAGAGAAGAATGGAGAGAGAGGGAGGAAGGGAGAGAGATAAGATAGAAGAGGGAGAGAGAGGGATGAAGTGAGAGAGAGAAAGAGGGGGGGAAATGAAGAGAAAGAGAAAGAGAGAGAGAGGAAGCGAGCGGGAGAGAGAGTTGGGAAGGAAGGGAGAGAGAGTGAGGAATGGAGAGAGAGAGGGAAAAAGGGAGAGAGAAAGGAGAGGAGAGGAAGCGAGAGAGAGAGAGAGAGAGAGAGAGAGAGGAAGGGAGAGAGAGAGAGGAAGCGAGAGGGAGAGAGAGAGTGAGGAAGGGAGATAAAGAGAAAGAGAGAGATATGAAGAGGGAGATAGAGGGATTAAGGAAGAGAGAGAAAAAGAGAGAGAGAAAGAAAGAGAGAGAGAGGGAGGAATAGAGAGAAGAATAAGAGAGAGGGAGGAAGGGAGAGAGACGGAGGAAGGGGGAGAACAGTAGATATAGACAGATAAATAACTTTTTTGGCGTTTCACCTATCTACATTATACGCGCCTGCTCTTCCACACCTTTTACGCCTCCGTTTTGTTAAAGTGTCACCAGGAAGAGACAGAATTATCCATTCCCGGAAACTACCTGATTTCATTGACTTCCGTTTCTGGGATCACCTATGACACCTAAGTGTCGCTCAAACTTACAGCCTTGTTTATGTAACATAAATGATTTAAATGTTCATACGATGATAGAGTTGAGTTCAAAATATTTCGGTTTAAATAAACTCAGTAAGTGGATGGCTGCTGCTGATGGTGTGAATATGAGCAGTTGAGTTTGTAAATATTTTTCTCTCACAAATATGTTCAAGTAGTGATTATTTAATGCGAGAAGTTTGCGTTGTTCAAACTGCTTAATATCGTCGTATGGATATCGTGGTTCCTATGATGATAAGATTTTAATCTTTGAAAAGCCTTAGCTCAAGGAAAGAATAATAAACATGTTTTTTCCGAGTACACCTTGCATTGAACAATCGGAGTTGCAATAGATTTGTCATTCGTACATGTTTATCCCTCTTCTTTTATTTATAATTCGAAAATTTAAGATTACCTTGTGCCGGAACTTTTTATTTACCTGACAGTATTTACTGTCTTGGTATATATATATATATATATATATATATATATATATATATATATATATATATATATATATATATATATATAATCCCCCAAAATACAAAATTTATGACATCATGTAATAATTTATTAAAAATTCAACATATAAATGTTTGTTGATGTTTAATTTTTGGAACATGATTACATAATATTGCTTATGTCATAAATGTTGTATTCTTATGAGTTATGATATATGAGCTCTGTTGGACATACAATCCTAACTATTGAGCTAAATTACGACTGCAGTAGTCACTAGTATCTTAGAGATTTGGATTGCTTCACTTTTTATATCTGTAGAATTGAGGTGAGATATTTTCTTGTCTCATTAAGATACAACTAAAGTTAAACTATTTACTTCCTTTAACATATATCATGTAATATATGCATGGCTATTCACTCACATACCTTTATAGTTATTTTGTTTTAGTTGAGATTATATTTGTTATTATTCTTTCATTTCTTCACGTGTTCATTGGTTCAATTCTGGGTTCTATCTGTCTTCTACTTTTCAATTTATGGAGAGTGATATTTAAGCTTCCTCAGGTTTGCCCTATTGGTAAGTCATTGGTTGGTTTGTCTCACTCGTTGGTCTGAAAGTACGTATTTAATATTGGTGGTCAGAGATAATGTTTATGATTTTGATCGGAACCGAAGATGAAATGAAGAAGAAGAATCGATAACGAGCGTAAGTCTTTGGGCTTTTAATATTTTTAATATTTCTGAAGTTAAATTAGTTGTCTGAACAATTTGGTTGGATATTTTTTAATTAGTGCTTTTATTTGTTATATATGTTTTCTTAGTGTGTCTTCGTTTGTCGTCGTTGCTATGTGCGTGATTATATATGATAAATTCTTCTTAATTGTACATATCTAATAATTATGAATTCAACCTTAAACATACACATTTAAAAAATATAAAATATATTAAACGATTTTATAAAAATAACATAGAAAACCAGTCCAGCATTTGTATATCTGCTTTAAGCCCTAAAATACGACTTCGTTTTTTCAGTTACACAGACCTACTTGTTATTTTGAGATACACCCCAAATACGGGTCTTACGAATTAACATTTGTACAAAGTCCAGTGCGGGCGACGACTTAGTAGATAGTAAATAAAATATATGTGCGCACATATATTTTATTTACATGATGTCATAAATTTTGTATTCTTTTGGATTATATATATATATATATATATATATATATATATAACTTTGTAATATAGTAGGAAAAATCCCAGCAGAGAGCTCGATTAATTAAGAATTAAAGTTAAAAATTAAGAGCATAATATTTATTTTGGTACAGAAAAATTAGTACAACATTCGTACCGTCGGTTTCAAGCTCGGAAAATCTTAGCCATGTTAGAGATGACAACAGAAGCTGAAGAGAGCCGGATGGCTAAGACTTTCCGAGCTTGAAACCGACGGTACGAATGTTGTACTAATTTTTCTGTACCAAAATATATATATATAATTTTTATAAATAAATATTAATTATTTATCACCCACAGGCATCGATGTTTCATGCTTAAGCAATCTTCAGTGAAGGAGGCTAATTTCCGACGGTCGACGGGCGCGAACTCCGGTTACAAATCGCCACTGATTCGCAGTCGGGAGAGTTTCCAGTTGGCCACCAGAAATTAGCTTAGAATTTAGGAGGAATTTAACTTTGTAAATACTAAGTCGGCAAATATTCACAGCAAGCGGCGTAGAGTGATCGACAACAACAACAGATCGTGTTGGATCTCGCAATATATATATATATATATATATATATATATATATATATATATATATATATATATATATATATATATATATATATATATATATATATATATATATATATATAAGCATATGTACACGCGTGCGTATTTAAAAAAGGCGATTGCAGGCAAATATTAGGTGCTATTTGACATAACACTAAATGAAAGTGAATTTTTTGGAAATACATACTTTTTTGGTGCCCCCCCCCAATAACTAAATTTTATAGTTCTTTTATTATTTTAGAAATTCTAAATGTTCATCATATGAGTAGATGATTTCAGAGAGCTGCCATTGTTTCAAATATGACGGGCAATCAAGGGCATTAATCGTAAAGTTACTCGCATTTGCCGCCGGGGGGGGGGGGGCGTGTTTATTAAGATTTCAAATTGAACAATTTATGAATAAATAAGGCAAAAATGCATTAAAAACAGAAGAATTTATTAAAACAGAACGGGTTATGGTTAATGATGGTTGTTCCGTGACGGACAAATCGCCTAATTAAGGGTATCAGAGTCGCAGCACCTCTGGGCAAAATGGCGTCTCTCAACTTTAAAAAAATGCATCGATTGAAAAAATGTAATATCTTAAAAAATAATGAAAAAACTATTGCGTAACATTTAGTTACAGTTTTTTCTTCACCTTAACAAGTAAGTATTTCTTAGAATTAGAATTTTATTTTGCATATTTACTGGGGAGTGTTATATCAAGAAGCACGACATATTGTTATTGTTGTTGGAATCGGAGACTAAGAGATTTTGTTTCGTTTCTATATCGAACGAGTATTATTGTACGTTTATATTTTGATGGTTTTACAGATTTTCTTTTTAAAATTTCTATTCTATATTTCTTTAACTTATCTTGCGTTTTAGTCATATTCACAACTGCATAATCATATTTATGTTATTTGTATATACACATGTTGCACGGATGCACAGTATGCCCACAGAACTGAAACATTCAAAATGGCGTACTAGTAGGTTCCCTCACATGTGAGTTTGGTTCTTTTCTTTGACGAACCGGCGCGCGCCGAGGTGGCGTGCATCGACGAAAACAGACCGGACGACATTCTAGCCACCACCTTCGCACAGAATTCGCACACACAGAGAACTAACGAAATAACTTAGAGAAAACACAACTTTTGCTATAGACATTTACGAATACGGTAGACATTAATCCAATGTAAAATCAATTCTTTTATTTTATTAATAATTACTCTTCTATACAAAAAGAAACCCCGACCGAGTTGTTGAACATTGTTCTTTTCCTTTTGTTCTGCTTTGAATGATCTTTCGCCCCCACAGAGCCAATCGGTTGCTGTTCGCCCAGTGATAGCTCGCTGATATAAACAGTTTCAACATAGGAGTGTGTTTGTAACTGGACGAGACGACAAGATCGGCGACGTCATCATCATCATCGTCGCCATCCCGGCCTAGAGGAATTTCGATCTATATTTTTTATTGTCACTACGGCGATCGGCACGAGTGGGGTTCACAATCTGGCACCGCGACCAGGATATCACGACCATCGGCAGGAAGTGGGGTTACTATATATATATATATATATATATATATATATATATATATATATATGAAAATTTCTTTGAGAAACCAGTTAACAGACACGTGAATTCATATCAATAAATGAAAATTTATTTAATCATTTAAAAACTTTTTTTTTTATAATTCCAAATTTTCGGTTTTAACAAACCATAATCATGGTAAACAGACATTGTATTTTTTCTTTTTTTTCTTCCATGGTAAAAATCTGACGGCGTGGCCGAAGATTTACTATCTTCTCCGATGTTATTGGCAATTTTTCTGTTTTTTAATATATGTCCGGTGATTGTAGTTAATGCCCTGATGGCCTGAGATGAATAATATAAGTGTTACTACAGTTTTAAAAACGTCGTTAGTAGATATATTTGAAAATTTATTTGAGAAACCAGTTAACAGACGCGTGAATTCATATCAATAAATGAAAATTTATTTAATCATTTTTTTTCTTAATATATATATATATATATATATATATATATATATATATATATATATATATATATATATATATGGTATGTTTAAGAAGGCTCAGGACAAAGCAGAGTGCCGGGTAAGTTGTAAGCTGGGAGGAACAAAAATAATAAATCGAAGTGGGACTTACTATTTTTTTTCTTAAAATCTTACATGACAGCAAGTTTGGTGTTGGCTGTTTGTGTGTTGTCCGGATGATTATTAAAAATCATTTATTTAATATTTCGGGGAAATCTTCCCTTTGTCAAAAATAATAAACACCAAAGGAAAAAGCCCTTTTTTGTGAATTCTCTACACAGACGGGCTGATGCTTTTGTTTGGGGAGGAGCATAGTTCATATAACATTTATTGCAGTTTCATTTCCCTTGGATCTATGTGTGTTCCTTCCATCTTTATTATTATTTGTACTCACTAGGAGTTATCACACAAGGCATCGTCAGTGATTGCTCACCGATAACAACCGGTGGTGTTCCCTGGAGTCTGAGTGGCAACAAGCCTCCCCATATTTCCAGTACTCTCCGTTTCTTTTCGATAATGATTTCGCAAATGACCTTGTGTTATCGCAATAGATGCTTACCATTGATTTCTTGCTGGTAAGAACCATTTGTCTTCTCAGTGATTTGGGTGACAATAAGCCCCCCCCCCCTCGGGTCCCAGCATTCTCCGCTCTCTTCCAGTGGAGGTCTGGTTTGTGCTGTTCATCCTCTGTCTTCTCATCTTCCTTGACCCTCTAAAAATATTTTCTGTGGTGTCAGCCTAGGCCGGCGCCATTTTTTTTTTTTGGGGGGGGGGGGGGGAGACAGCTTATGACATTTCTTGCAGTTTCTGTTGATGCGGTGGTGTTTTTCTTGTGGTTTTGTTTGCTTCTTGTACTTTCATGTGACTAGTTACCATTCGTAGCTTATGTGGGTTGGTTTCCGCATTCGAGGATTTTCCTTAAGATTGCAGCTGTTTTGATCATTGCCGTCCTTTGTATGGTTTCAGTGATCATCATCATCATCATCATCATCATCATCATCATCATCATCATCACTACTACTACTCTTACTACTACTACTACTACTACTACTACTACTACTACTACTACTACTATTGTTGGTGTGCGATTCTCTCTAGGTTATTTACTGCTCTACTGGGTCTTGACAATGAAGTCTCGCCTACTTTCCACAGTTTAGAGACGCTACACTTTGTGCAGCATGTGAGCTGCCACTAGGATGATCGATGACTGTTCACTTCCAATGATGTCAGATCTAATTTGCCATGTTAGATCTTTGCGTTCTTTGAGATCGTACAAGTGTATCGAATACGAAGCGTGTCAGTAGCTTTTGCTGCCTGGTGGATTCTCTTTCTTTCGGATACTGAAACATATATGCACCTTCAGTCTTGATAATGCTACTGTCCGTTTGTGTAGCTATGTCAGTTCGTGCGCATCCTGTGTATCTTTCAACGCTGGAGTAATGTGCGATTAATTGCGTTTCAGCTTCTTATCCGTGCGGCCAGTTATGTTCCGAGTCATGTTGATGGTTATACTAATTGTTGATGTAAAATATCACGCTTTTTCTCTGCATACCCCCACTGTACCCATCGTGCCAAATTGCCATGACAAGTTATGTACTCTTGGTTGACAATTATCTTCTTCTTCTTCTTCTTCTTCTTTTTTTTTTTTTTCTTTTTCTTCTTCTTCTTCTTTTTTTCTTTTTTTCTTCTTTTTTCTTTTTTTTCTTCTTTTTTTCTTCTTTTTTCTTTTTCTTCTTCTTCTTCTTTTTTCTTTTTTACTTTTTTCTTCTTTTTCTTCTTCTTCTTTTCTTTTTTTCTTTTTTTCTTCTTCTTCTTCTTCTTCTGCTTTTTTTCTTTCTTCTTCTTCTTCTTCTTTTTTTTCTCTTTTTTTTCTTCTTTTTTCGCCTTTATTTGTCTTTTTTCTTCTTCTTTTTCTTTTTTCTTCTCTTCTTCTTCTTCTTCTTCTTCTTCTTTTTCTTCTTCTTCTTTTTCTTCTTCTTCTTTTTCTTCTTTTTTTCTTTTCTTCTTCTTCTTCTCCTTTTTCTTTTTTTCTTTTTTCTTCTTTTTTCTTTTTTTCTTCTTTTGTTCTTCTTTTTTTCCATCTTTTTTTCTTCTTCTTTTTCTTCTTCTTCTTCTTTTTTTCTTCTCATCATCATTACTGTTCTTCTTTTTAGTTAACTACTTTTTCTTTTTCAGTTACACTTCATGTGTATTTTGACCCTGTCTTAAATTAATATGATTAAAGGGGCACACACGATAGTCCACCATGATGTTTTAAATACACAAGCTAATAAATAAAACAGAACACGCACATTTCACCGGAAATAAGTATTTTTGATATTTTGATATTCTACTGAATTTATATTTCTCTAAAACCAGGAGTAACTTGCTTCCCCCTACACCAAAATGTAGCACATGGTCGGAAGTTGAGAAAACATATTTCTCTGAAGAGTCACTCTGGTCGGTTAGAAAAATAGCTATGAACAGATCCATCAGAAATAACCAACTCTCACTCGCAGATGAATAGGTAATGCCTGGGAGGGTGCATTTCCTAGAACCAAGTCCAACCATTCCTTACTCCGATAAAGAAAAGTATGATTGTTAAAATCTGAACCGCGGTTGTCAGAATGATACCAAGGACGGGCCTCATCTGGTATGACAATTGGCCCGAACCAGAGGTTTGCTTGAACAGAGTAAAATTTAAAATAATTAAAAGCGTCTTTACTCAGTCTCCGTGCACACTTCCCGTTGACCGGAAAAGTTTAAGTAGATACAATACCGTATTCTGAACAAGAGAAAACGCGAGTATGGTCCAACTATGGTTACCATGTGCGAGTAAATATCCCATACAGCAGATCGATGAATACATATCGAGTGGGGAGCGTCACTTGAATCAGTACCCGCACAATATTCGTATCGATGATGTCGCACCACGTGAAAGAAATATGCTTCTTTGTGCGTGCAAGCACTTCAACAAGTGACGTAATCAATGTGTCCTCAGGAAACGAACAACTCGTCAACATTAGAGATATATTTAGTACATTGTCAGAAGTTGGAGTTAGGGTTAGGTTAGGGTTAGGGTTAGGGTTAGGGTTAGGGTTAGGGTTAGGGTTAGAGTTAGGGTTAGGGTTAGGAGTTAGGGTTAGGAGTTAGGGTTAGAGATAGGGTTAGGGGTTAGGGTTCGGGTTAAGGTTAGGGTTAGGGGTAAGGGTTAGGGTTAGGTTTAGGGGTAGGGGTATAGGTATGGGGTAGGGGTATGGGTAGGGGTAGGGGTAGGGGTAGGGGTATGGGTTAAGGGTTAGGGTTAGGGTTAGTGGTTAGGGTTATGGTTAAGGGTTAGGGTTAGGGTTAGGGTCAGGGTCAGGGTTAGGTTTAGGTTTAGGTTTAGGTTTAGGTTTAGGGTTAGGGTTAGGGATAGGGTTAGGGGTTAGGGGTTAGGGGTTAGGATTAAACTGAAGTAGTTACATCCGATGCTTTATCAGGACATTATGCGTCCGGAGAAGGTTCAGTGAATGTCATCCCGATGAAGGACAAAACTACAGATGTATTATTTGGATTATTCGGACTACTATTCTCATCTTAGTTATTTAATTAATAACTCAACGTTTCGGCCGATGTAAGCCCGAAATTTTCTCTATGTGAATCCTTTCGTACTTGGGAATCTTTATGTTGAGCTATGTTTGCCCATAATTCAGGTGTCTATCCACGTACATTTTACCAACATTCACAATGTTAAAATAAGGTACACTATGCGCTATATGCTAATTAAACCAACTGTTTTTCCCGGAGAAAAGTTGTGGAAAGTGTTTTTTAGATTGTACAAATATGACTTTGCACATATATAAACGTGTTGATTTCGTGGAGCCTATTTAAGGCTATAAAACCGACATATCTATTTACGGCGAGTGAGGTTCTGGTCTATCGGTAAAAGAAAGCTTCTTGAAAAATAAAAGTCTGATGATCACCCAACTGCTAATTTCACCTCTTTCTCTCTGCACTTCACTCTGCTCACTGAGCAACAACACTCTTCAATCAAAAGAGTAGAGTTTTTATACTGATAAATCCACACCCTATGCAAATTGACTTCCAACCAGAGCCATCTAGCGGTTAGAGACCACAAACAGTCAATTTACAAAGAGGATAACTCAATTGGCAACTAAATCACAGAGGTGACAAGAAGTTTAATCTCCCAGACCACACTTTCAAATGTGCCGCTACACACGAGTCAAACTTCTCATTCATGAGGAAATTCATATTTATTTTTTGAAGTAAAGTGATTTTTGTGAGTGGTAAAACACAAATATGAATAATAAATTGGATAAAAATTCGTCTGCATAGATCAAAAAATATAAATCCACCTGAAAAAAACTACTTTATAATAAAGAGGTAATTAATTGTAGTCGCTGTGCGAAACATCTATTGAATGTTTTTGTCCCAATGTCGGCTGGCTGAATGCGATGGACATAACTATACTTTCCAAAATGCCCATTATCTTAAACAAGACCACAAAAGGCAAATAGTTACTTCCCTTTCAAATACAAAACGTTTAATCATTATTCTTAGGTGTAAATCCGATTCCATCAAACATTTTCTCTCTCTCATATTTTTACAGCAAACATTAAAAAAAACATTGCAATCGGTATGGAAAATCAACTGTTTTGATGTTATTTAATGCCAAAAAACAATACCTATTTCACACGATTAATGATTGATTGTAATTATATTTGTTGATCTATGCAGAAGCATTTTCATCCAATTCATTCTTCATATTATAAACCCCACTTGTTGGGACTGTGGATGCATAACTTACCCTTCAGTATTATTGTAAAATCAGAATAGATCGGATAGCCGATAAGCCAAGGTGTAAAGTGAGACTCTAAAACTGCTACACCTAGAATCATTAATAAAATTTTAACTCCTTTCTGCAATCAAACAATATTTCGTACAAATAAAATCCAGTTCATGCCAGACCTTTCTATTAACCATTTAGATATAAAATCTGAAAAAGTTTTCGTTTTATCACCATTTAATCAGTTCTGTAATAGTTTAGTAGAGATTACATTGGAGATAACTTCACACATACAAATCAGTTCGGTGATAGTTTTAGTAGAGATTACATCGGAGATAACATAACTTCACACATAGAAATCACTTCGGTAATTGTTTCAGTAGAGATTACATTGGAGATAACTTCACATATAGAAATCAGGTCGGAAATAGTTTCAGTAGAGATTACATTTAAAATAACTTCACGCATAGAAATCAGTTCAGAAATAGTTTTAGTAGAAATTACATTGGAGATAACTTCACACATACAAATCAGTTCGGTTTTAGTAGAGATAACATTGAAGATAACTTAACACATAACTTTACAGATAACTTTACAACTAGAAATCAGTTCGGTAATAGTTTTAGTAGAGATTACATAAGAAATAACTTCAGAGATAAAAAAGTTCGGTAGTAGTTTTAGAAGAATTTACATAGGAGATAACTTCATGTACAGAAATCTGCTTGATAATAGTTTTAGTAGAGATTACATTAGAAATAATTTTACAGCTACGAATCAGTTCGGTAATAGTTTTAGTAAAGATTACATTGGATATTACTTCACAGATAGAAATCAGTTCGGTAAAAGCTTTACTAGAGATTACATTGGAGATAACTTCACACATAGATATCACTTCCGTAATAGTTTTAGTAGAGATTACATTGGAGATAACTTCACACATAGAAATCAGTTCGGTTATAGTTTTATTAGTAATTACATTGGAGATAACGTCACACGTAGAAATCAGTTCGGTAATAGTTTTATTAGAAATTACATTGGCTATAACTTAACACATAGAAATCACTTCAGTAAAAGTTTTAGTAGAGATTACATTAAAAAAAACTTCACACATAGAAATCAGATCGGTAATTGTTTTATTAGTAATTACATTCGAGATAACTTCACACATAGAAATCAGTTCGGTAATAGTTTTAGTAGAGATTACATTAGAAAAAACTTCACACATAGAAATCAGTTCGGTAATTGTTTTATTAGTAATTACATTAGAGATAACTTCACACATAGAAATCAGTTCGGTAATAGTTTTAGTAGAGATTACATTAGAGACAACTTCACACATAGAAATCACTTAAATAATAGTTTTATTAGTAATCACATTTGAGACAACTTCACCTAAAGAAATCAGTTCAGTAATAGTTTTGTTAGTAATTACATTGGAGAAAACTTCAAACATAGAAATCAGTTCGGTGATAGTTAAGTAGAGATTACATTGGAGATAACTTCACACATAGAAATCAGTTCGGTTACAGGTTCAGTATAGATTACATTGAAAATAACTTCACACATATACATAAGTTCGGTAGTAGTTTTAGAAGAGATTACATCGGAGATAACTTCACACATACAAATCAGTTTGGTAGTAGTTTTAGTAGAGATTACATTGGAGATAACTTCACACATAGAAATCAGTTCCGTAAAAGTTTTAGTAGAGATTACATTAGAGATAATTTAACACAAAGAAATCACTTCGGTAATAGTTTTATTAGTAATTACATTGGAGAACTTCACACATAGAAATCACTTCGGTAATAGTTTT
This sequence comes from Sepiola atlantica, assembly GCA_963556195.1. Lineage (NCBI taxonomy): Eukaryota > Metazoa > Mollusca > Cephalopoda > Sepiida > Sepiolidae > Sepiola > Sepiola atlantica. The sequence goes on from OY744515.1 coordinate 137,791,052, forward strand.
AGTAAATATTACATTAAGGATAACTTCACAGATAGAAATCAGTTCGGTAATAGTTTTATTAGTAATTACATTTGAGATAACTTCACACGTAGTAAAATAGTTCGGTAATAGTTGTAGTAGAGATTACATTGAAAACAACTTAACACATAGAAATCACTTCGGTAATAGTTTTTGTAGAGATTACATTGGAGACAGCTTCACAAATAGAAATCACTTGAATAATAGTTTCATAAGTAATTACATTTGAGACAACTTCACCCAAAGAAATCAGTTCGGTAATAGTTTTGTTAGTAATTACATTGGAGATAATTTCACACATAGAAATCAGTTCGGTGATAGTTTTAGTATAGATTACATTGGAGATAACTTTAAACATAGTAATCAGTTCGGAAAAGTTTTAGTAGAGATTACATTGGAGATAACTTCACACATTGTAATCAGTTCGGTAATAGTTTTAGTAGAGATTACATTGAAGATAACTTCACGCATAGAAATCATTTCGGTAATAGTTTTAGTAGAGATAACTTCACACATAGAAATCAGTTCGGTAGTAGTTTTAGTACAGATTACATCGGAGATAACTTCACACATAGAAATCAGTTCGGTAATAGTTTTAGTAGAAATTACATTGGAGATACCCTCACAGATAGAAATCAGTTATGAAATAGTTCTAGTAGAGATTACATTAGAGATAACTTCACACATAGAAATCCGTTCGGTTACAGGTTTAGTATAGATTACATTGGAAATAATTTAATACATAGAAATTAGTTGGTAATTGCTTTATTAGTAATTACATTGGAGATAATCTCACACATAAAAATCAGTTCGGTGATAGTTTTAGTAGAGATTACATTGGAGATAACTTCACACATAGAAATCAGATCGGTAATAGTTTTAGTAGAAATTACATTGGAGATACCCTCACAGATAGAAATCAGTTTGGAAATAGTTCTAGTAGAGATTACATTAGAGATAACTTCACACATAGAAATCAGTTCGGTTACAGGTTTAGTATAGATTATATTGGAAATAACTTAACACATTGAAATCAGTTCGGTAATAGTTTAATCAGTAATTACATTGGAGATAACTTCACACATAAATATCAGTTCGGTGATAGTTTTAGTAGAGATTACATTGGAGATAACTTCACAGATAGAAATCAGTTCGGTAATAGTTCTAGTAGAGATTACATTGGAGATACCCTCACAGATAGAAATCAGTTTGGAAATAGTTCTAGTAGAGATTACATTAGAGATAACTTCACACATAGAAATCAGTTCGGTAATAGTTTTAGTAGAGATTACATCAGAGATAACTTGACGCATAGAAATCAGGCCGGAAATAGTTTTAGTACAGATTTCATTGGGGATAACTTCACACATAGTAATCAGTTCGGTTTTAGTAGAGATTTAATTGGAGATAACTTCACACATAGAAATCAGTTCGGTAATAGTTTTAGTAGCGATTACATAAGATATATGGGGACATATAGAAATCAGTTCGGAAATAGTTTTAATAGTGATTACATTGGAGATAACTTCACACATAGAAATCAGTTTGGTAATAGTTTTAGTAGAGATTACATAATAGATAACTTCACATATAGAAATCAGTTTGAAAATAGTTTTAGTAGAGATTACATCGGAGATAACTTCACACATAGAAATCAGTTCGGTAATGCTGTCTACTAAACTATTACTGAACTGATTTTTACTTGTGAAGTTATCTCCGATGTAATTGCTACTAAAACTATTACCGAACTTGATTCTAATTTCCGAGTTTCTCAATATTTATGCGATGGTAACACATCTAATGAGTATTCGAGTGAGAGGCTTATGTCACAACAGAATGGGATACATTTTTCATGTAGCCATTTTAATTCGATAAAATTAGTTAGACAGAATCTATTTTTGAAATCAATTTGTATGCTAACTTGTTTAAACAGTCTCACATTTTTATTTTTTATTGAAACTTATCATGGTTATTGATGCATTTTTTAATGTACGGTGCATTAACATAAATTGCATAAAGAATAGATTGTATAGACAGTTGATGGAGCTTTGAGATCTCTACTTATGTAACGTGATGGGTGGTGCGCGGTGATAAACGCCTTGTTCATAATAATTAAACTAGTGTAAATGGAGAAAAAATTCCGGTGGTTGAAAAGTAATTCACGTTTACATCGGGTTCTTTGTTGTCCGAAAAAAGTAAACACAAAATAAATACGTTGCTGGTCAAATCTTTTCTTATATTTAATTATTTGTATGTAAAACACACAATTGTTATCTTCTTGGATGTATTATTATTTTGTTGACGATTTGGTCAATGTTTTCAATACCTAATCAATACAAGAGTCTTATATAGATACGCCCAAGTGTGTCAAGCCTTTGTTTGTCTATTCTGTGCAAACCCAATCATCAGACTCGTGTGCCCGCTGTCTATGTCTATGTCTCTCTCTTTCTATCTGTCTGTCTCTGTCTCTCTCCCCCTCTCTCTCTGTCGCTATCTCTGTCTTTGTCTCTGTCTGTCTGTCTGTCTGTCTCTCTCTCTCTCTCTCTCAGTGTCACTCTCTATCCATTGTCTGTTGTTCCGTTTGTCTTTTCAAAACACACGTCAATGTCAGCCACACGTCAATGTTCCTTTGTTTTCAATTTCAATACACTATTTCAAATTCCAATTACTTTGCTTACTTTCAGGTTTATTTGATTAATTCTTACAATCATTAACCATTTTCAGATGATTGACGCCATACGAAAAGAATTCATACACAATTACTTTTTACAACGTTTCATTTAATCTTTCGCCATTTTCTTATCATTAAATACTATCGATTCAAGCCGCCCTCGTTTCATCTTAAGCTCCACATTTACTTGCGTGATCTTATTGCACTTTTACCGATTTGCTACAAGGGGATCGCACGGTGGCTAAGTGGTTCACGACGTGGACTGAAGACCTGGGTGTGCCGGGTTCGAATCCACAGACACACTTTCAGCAAAACCCATACCTGACCCTGTGTCTAACCTCCAAGAGAGTATTGATTTACTCCTCTCCAGGAGTTAGGCACAAGGCCAGTTTTTATCTTACTCCCACAAGTAAGATGTGACCCAAGGTAGGGTCGGGAAAATGGGGTTTAAAAATTGCCTGGGCAGCCCCGTCGGCATTCCCCGGTAGGGGCGCCTCAGGCAGTAAGCAATAAACTTACTCCTCCCCAAAGAGGGGAGGCGAAGCCTGGAAGGGTGGACCTCCTAGAACTGCACAGGACAGACCCATAGACCAGCGTAAATCAAGCCCCGAAGGCCAAGACAATACCAGTCTATGGGGTGCAGTATCCATCGGAACAGATAATACACTTTGATCTTAGCCAAAAGGCCAAGAAGACGGCACTGGAAGTTCCTTCCAAGAGAGGAGGTAAATCAAATACCGATTAGCTACCGATTTTTTTGGGGTGCAATTTTACTAGCAAAGTGTTTTCTACCGTCATATATTGGCATGAATAAATACATGAACAATTCGCGTGTTCATCTATTTGACTTTTCTAAGTATTTAAACACAGTGCAGTACAATCATATTCCCCTGTAATATGTAATTCTAAATAAATATAACAAACATGCAGACTATCTGGGACAGGACGAGTAAAATTAATTCCCCCTAACAGAACCGTTTTGCACCACTTTTATATCCCCTTACGAAAATTATAATCTTATGTCTAGAATACTTATTCCAATTTTGATCAAAATCCATTACATGATTTTGATTCTCGAAAATGTTTGAAATTTAAGAATTAAGCTTAAGGGGTATTAAGAATGAATTGAAATCAGAGAATCTTGCTTAATTGGTGTCTAATGACTATGCATCATATTTAATGCAAATATGAAATATTTTAATTTTGAAATAGATGGTTAAGCCATATTATGCGCCTAAAAACCTTTAAAATACCCCACCAAAAATTTGAGTACTTCCACCCCATTTTCGTACTTTTGTATGAAACTAAATTAAACTAAATATAGTCTGCATTACCCATCCTTATGCATAGCAGCCGTGATCAGAATTCATAATGATCGGTTTAGGAGTGAGTCCTATATATAAAAATATATAAAAATATACATATGCCTAACTTTATATGAATATAGATATCGAGAAGATGGAGAACACAACAGCACGTTAAACATCAATATGATTGACCAAACAGCGCAATTGTCTGCATGAAATTAAGGATTGTTAGAAAAGAAATATAAACCTTAATTATAATAAAAATGCATTTTAAGAGTTCGAAAGCAAAACGCGATAAATATATATATATATATATATATATATATATATATATATATATATATATATATATATATATATATACATTCCCGAAACAGTTTTTCATGGTAAACAACTGATGACCCCTTAAATAATGTTAGAAGCAAACTAATATAATAACTGTAAAAACTAAATTGACTTACATGAGTGATTTTCCACTGAACAACCTGGGACTTAGAGTTTTTATTTATTTATTTTTTAATTATTTTTTCTTTTTTTAGTTTTAATAGTTGAGAAACTTCCGAGACTATATATATATATATATATATATATATATATATATATATATATATATATGAAGAGCTCGAATGCAAAACGCGATAAATCCAATTCGTTTAAATTGAGACATGAAACAATAAAAAAACGAATATATTAAATCTAGCCTTTGACTAAAAGCTTATTTTAATTGAAAACAAAACTAAATGATGCCGGTATTATTCTTCTATCTAATATATAAAGTTAAGACGAGTTTCCCCCTGTACCTTCTCGGAGAATAGGAAAATAATCACATGCATCACAGGCTACTAAACTCACCATTACATTACACTTATTCCCTCGAGCGTGTTTTAGTACATTTGTTATTATTTCTTTCCAGCTAACACTAAATATTACATTTGGCCCACCATCTACGACTCTCCGTCAAACCAACTCCATATAGGTGGTAGCAAAAACTTTTCTCCCTAACAATTCTGTACTGTCACTCCACCCGTCGACACCGGGAACAAATAAACACAGTTTAATTTTCACAAAACACCCGTTCTTATTTATTATTTGCCTGGTATTAATTTACTACATAATATAAAGCAATACGGAAAGACTTAATGACCGCTCCCGTTCACTCCGATGATTTTCCACGAATATCAGATTACGTTATTTCTATGTCTACCTATGACTTCTATATTTATATTCATTCCGAAATTAAGCGAATGAAATTAACGAGCACAGTTCCTGCAACATTTAATCATTCAACATGGCGGCTACAATTTCTTGATCGAATCGACTTCCTATTTAATTCAATAAGCGCCAAGATACTCGTAGACCCCGATACATTTACATTTTCAAAATCATACACCTTTAACACGCATATTATAGAAAACTTGCCCAAATCCATTTATTTCATCAACTACAAATGACCTAAACTGTGTCATTGTTGAACTTTATATTTGGTCGGCAGTAGCCAAATCTTAACATAACACGCACGCCAATAAACAAACTTAGCTTAAGTGGCCTATTTTCACATGTTTTTTTAACTCGAAACCGTGGCGAAGTCGTTAAGAAAGCAGGTTTTATGATCGCCAGTTTTAGCGTTCGATCCCATTCTACTCTACCATTTTTTTAAATTTAAAGCATTCGCCAACACGGTAGAGGGGGGGAACAACAATAGACCGTTTCTTTTTCTATTCGCCGTCATGCAATAGGTAGTACTTTCTCCCGTGCAACGTCGGGCGACGAGTTCCGCTAGTATTATATAAAACATGATTTTTAGATATGGTCGAGTGTTGAAATGCAACGATTTTTGTAGTGACAGTTTCGTAATTTTAAAAATGGTGTTTATCGCCTTTTGCATTCGAACTCTTTGAACAGCTTGAATGCAAAACGCGATAAATCCAATTCTTTTAAATTGAGACAGGAAACAATAAAAAAAACGAATATATTAAATCTAGCCTTTGACTAAAAACGTATTTTAATTGAAAACAAAACTAAATGATGCCGGTATTATATTATATAAAACATGATTTTTAGATATGGTCGAGTGTTGAAAGGCAACGCTTTTTGTAGTAACAGTTTCGTAATTTTGAAAATGGCGTTTATCGCATTTTGTATTCGAACTCTTAATTTCTAAATATATGCGTCTTAATAAGATGCCATTAATTCTCAGGGAAGACACCATTCTGTTCAACTTACTTGCAACAAAAACACATTTTCGACCAAGTCGCAAAAAAAATGCTCACCTCAAACTGATGTTAATAAATTTGGTACGATTCCACGGGTGGAGTCTTGTAAACGCCCATAAAAAATAAGAACAAAAATGTTCGGATGTAAATCATCCGGAGGACTTTTCGGCAAATATCGAATAGACTTATATTACCGGGCGAGACTTTGCAAGTATACATCAATGAAGCTAAATAGTTGAAATAAGAAGACGTCGGTCGATATCGGCTTTAAATAGATAGAAGGAGATGTATTGTTTTCTTGCTGGGGTTTGGGAAGTAATATATATATATATATATATATATATATATATATGGGAAGTAATATATATATATATATATATATATATATATATATATATAAGTAATATATATTATAAGTAATATATATATATATATAAGTAATATATATTATAAGTAATACATATATATATATATATATATATATAAGTAATATATATTATAAGTAATATATATATATATATATATATATATATATATATATATATATATATGAATAGATTAAAAGATAATAATCCGACGGTATGAAACTAAAATGGAATAAGCGGAAGACCTAAAAAGCTCAACGTTTCACCCAAATGTTATATGGGCTTTGTCAAGAGCGAACGAAAAAATGCAAAAAAATAACAGAAGACGAGAAAGTCTATAAATTATGAAAAATATATAGTGGTAGGCTTTATGTAGAGAGGGAAGATATGTAAATATGTATAGAGTCAAAGATAAATACAAAGCAAAAAAAATTAAAGCGCATATAACATTTGGGCGAAACATTGAGCTTTTTAGGTCTTCCACTTATTCTATTTTAATTTCATATATATATATATATATATATATATATATATATATATATATATATATATATATATATATATATATATATATAAGTAAATTTCGCGTAAAACAAATCATAGGATACATTTCAGAGGAAACACTATTTTAATCAATGAAAAGGGCGGGTGGAAAAAAAGAAAATTGCTAAAATTTTCCTTAAGGCCTTATTGTCTGACCTTCTAAGAGGAAACGTCAGAATGATAAATTAAAAACTAAGAAAATCGAATGAGATATGAGGGGAACAATTGAGAGAAAAAAACAAAAAAACAAAACAAAAAAACGTAAATCTCTCAACGTTATGGTGGATTTTAATCATTAAAGATCTCCAACTGATGTTTGAAAATCTTTTGTCTACACAGGCTAGGTCGAGAATTGTTAATAACTAATGCCTCAATAATATTGATACGGTAGTTCGACCTGGCACTGTGTAAAACAGAAAACCAGCCATCGGAATACTTGTCAAAAGAACTATTTGTATTAACCTGGTTTTCTTTGTTTTTATATATATATATATATATATATATATATATATATATATATATATATATATATATATATATATATATATGTGCATCATAAGTGTGTCTATATATATCTGATCATCTCGTAATATACATATATTTTTATTTTTTATTAATTCTTAATTTTTATACATAAATATATATATATATATATATATATATATATATATATATATATATATATATAATACTTTATGAATAAATATTAATTATTTATTACCTACAGACATCGATGTGCAGGAAGTTAATTCCCGACGGGAGCGAACTCCGATCACAAATCGCCACTGATTTGCAGTCAAGAGCGTTACCTGTTGGCCACCACAAATTAAGTTAGTAGGAATTTAACATTGTAAATATATATGTGAAGCAAAATTCTCTCTATGTGTGTATGTGTGTCGCGGTATCACAGTTAAACGGTTGATCTAAGAGTCAAACTAACATCTCGATCTGGTAGGTTATCGATGTCAGAAGTTCTTGAACATTTTTAAAAACCTATTATTTAAGATTAAAAGTGAGTCAAAAATAGCATTAAAAACAACGTCTCTGCCATTTTTAGCGTACCCTTTTCTATCCGACTGAACAACATCCTGCTAATAATCTTAACATTTTCACCACTATATAAACAAAAATATAAACATATTAAAACAAGTCCAGGTTACTTTTTACCACCCAAATATCGTAGATGTACGAAAGAATGACCACTGGTGTCAAGTAATAGTCGGACGATATTTAGCCTTTTTATTCAAAGTTAAACACTTGAGAATATATCTAGATTTACTAACAGCAAACGTGCTCAACTAATGTTCTCTAGATATATACCTTTAAGGTATCGGGTCAATATACCGAGTGTAAGTAAACAGGTTAGTCATTTTGTTTTACGGCATATAAATCCTTTTCGGATTATTTAATGCCGAATACGGTGATTTTGGTAAAAGATTTTATGCGTTAAGTTCTATATATCTTTTAAATATTTATTCATGGTGTTTCGTTTGGTTGTTTTGTACAAGAAAATTGTTTTTGTTTTCGGCGTTTCAGAACATAATTGAGTTTTGCAAAGGGAAGAGGGAAAACACGATACCATCAATGTTTGGTTCATTTTTCGATCAGGAAGCCCGTATCTTCAGACAACCTGATCTGGTAACACCAGGTAAGTAAGCAGAAAAGGTACGTAAAACTTACCTACCGATTTAGATGTACATTCAAGTCGTGTTTATGACAGGTCGTGTTTATGACAAGTCGTGAATATAAAAAGTCGTGTATATAACAAGTCGTTTATATAACAAGTCGTGTATATGACAAGTCGTGTATATAACAAGTCGTGTGTATGACAAGTCATGTATATAACACATCGTGTATATAACAAGCCGTCTATATGACAAATCGTGTATATAACAAATGGTGTATATAACAAATCGTGTATATGACAAGTCGTGTATATAATCAGTTGTGTATATAAAAAGTCGTTTATATAACAAGTCGTGTATATGACAAGTCGTGTATATAATAAGTCGTGTATATAACAAGTCGTGTATATAACAAGTCGTGTATATAACAAATAGTGTATATAACAAATCGTGCATATAACAAGTCGTGTATATAACAAGTCGTGTATATAACAAATCGTGTATATGACAAGTCGTGTATATGACAAGTCATGTATATAACACATCGTGTATATAACAAATCGTGCATATAACAAGTCGTGTATATAACAAGTCGTGTATATAACAAATCGTGTATATAACAAGGCCCGAAACACAGTACTGTTTAAACAGCTTTTCCCTGTACCAAAACATGCTGCCACTGTATCATATGCAAGAATAGAATGATCTGCCAATATTGCTGGAATTATAGTATGAGGTTCCTTTAAAGTTGCTTGAAAATAAACAACTAATCTTTCTTTAACATATGATTTTATACAAATTAGCTTTTGCTTGTATTGTTCCAAATCCTAATAAGCAAAAATCGCATTAACATATAACATATGATCTTCAAATAGAGGTTTTGATGATATAAACTGCTTCACAATGGTAATATCAGATTATTGTGCAGCATGCTATATCAGTTGCATCCAAGCAGAAATCTACCATCCTTCCTGCAGATGACATAGATGTTTATGCGTTTTTTTATTACAATTGTAGAAAAAGCTGACATAGCAATCGCTACTTAAAAAGCTGACATAGCAATCACTACTGAAGAAGTTTACATAGCAATCGCTACTGAAGAAGCTGACAGCAATCGCTACTTAAATAGCTGACATAGCAATCGCTATTGACGAAGCTGACATAGCAATCGCTACTGAAAAAGCTAACATAGTAATCGCTATTAGAGAAAGCTGACATAGCAATCGCTACTTAAAAAGCTGATATATCTATAGCAATTGAAGAAGCTGACATAGCAATCGCTACTGAAAAAGCTGACATAGGAATCGCTATTGAAGACGTTTACATAGCAATCGCTACTGAAGAAGTTTACATAGCAATCGCTACTGAAGAAGCTGAGAGCAATCGCTACTAAAAAGGCTGACATAGCAATCGCTACTTAAAAAGCTGACATAGCAATCGCTATTGAAAAAGCTGACATAGCAATCGCTACTGAAAAAGCTGACATAGCAATCACTACTGAAGAAGTTTACATAGCAATCGCTACTGAAGAAGCTGACAGCGATCGCTACTTAAAAAGCTGACATAGCAATCGCTATTGACGAAGCTGACATAGCAATCGCTACTGAAAACGCTAACATAGTAATCGCTATTAGACAAAGCTGACATAGCAATCGCTACTTAAAAAGCTGATATATATATAGCCATTGAAGAAGCTGACATAGCAATCGCTACTGAAAAAGCTGACATAGGAATCGCTATTGAAGACGTTTACATAGCAATCGCTACTGAAGAAGTTTACATAGCAATCGCTACTGAAGAAGCTGAGAGCAATCGCTACTAAAAAGGCTGACATAGCAATCGCTACTTAAAAAGCTGACATAGCAATCGCTATTGAAAAAGCTGACATAGTAATCGCTACTCAAAAAGCTGACATAGCAATCGTTACTAAAAAGGCTGATATAGCAATCGCTATTAAGAGGTTTACATAGCAATCGCTACTGAAGAAGCTGACAGACATCGCTACTTAAAAAGCTTACATAGCAATCGCTATTGAAGAAGCTTACATAGCAATCGCTACTGAAAAAGCTGACATAGTAATCGCTATTAGAAAAAGCTGACATAGCAAACGCTACTAAAAAAGCTGATATAGCAATCGCTATTGAAGAGGTTTACATAGCAATCGCTACTGAAGAAGCTGACAGACATCGCTACTTAAAAAGCTGACATAGCAATCGCTATTGAAGAAGCTGACATAGAAATCGATACTTAAAAAGCTGATATTCCAATCGCTTTTGAAGAAGCTGACATAACAATTGCTACTGAAAAAGCTGACATGATAATCGCTATTGAAGAAGTTTACATAGCAATCGCTACTGAAGAAGCTGATAGAAATCGCTACTCAAAAAGTTAACATAGCAATCGCTATGGATAAAGGTGATATAGTAATCGCTACTGCAAAAAGCTGACATAGTAATCGCTACTGAAAAAGCTGACATAGCAATCGCTACTGAAATAGCTTATATAGCAATCGCTACTGAAAAATCTGACATAGCAATCGCTATTGAAGAAGCTGACATAGCAATCGCTACTGAAAAAGCTGACATAGTAATCGCTATTGGAAAAAGCTGACATAGCAATCGCTACTTAAAAAGCTGATATAGCAATCGCTATTGACGAAGTTTACATAGCAATCGCTATTGAAAAAGCTGACATAGCAATTGCTATTGAGGAAGCTGACATCACAATCGATACTGAAAAAGCTTTAATAGCAATCGCTATTGACGAAGCTGACATAGCAATCGTTACTCTAAAAGCTGATATAGCAATCGCTATTGAAGAAGCTTACATAGTAATCGCTACTGAAAAAGCTTACCTAGCAATCTCTATTGAAGAAGCTGACATAGCAATCGCTACTCAACAAGCTGACATAGTAATTGCTATTGAAGAAGTTTTCATAGTAATCGCTACTGAATAAGCTGACAGCAATCGCTACTTAAAAAGCTGACATAGCAATCGTTACTTAAAAAACTGACATATCAATCTCTATTGAAAAAGCTGACATAGTAATCGCTATTGAAAAAGCTGACATAGAAATCGCTATTGAGGAAGCTGACATCACAATCGATACTGAAAAAGTTTAAATAGCAATCGCTATTGACGATGCTGACATAGCAATTGTTACTTAAAAAGCTAACATAGCAATCGCTATTGAAGAAGGTGACGTAGCAATCGCTACTGAAAAAGCTGACATAGTAATCGCTATTACAAAAAGCTGACATAGCAATCGCTACTGAAAAAGCTGACATAGCAATCGCTATTGAAGAGGCTGACATAGCAATCGCTACTTTAATAGCTGACATAGTAATCGCTACTTAAAAAGCTTACATAGCAATCGCTATTGAAAAAGCTGACATAGCAATCGCTACTCAAAAAGCTGACATAGTAATCGCTATTGAAGAAGTTTTCATAGCAATCGCTACTGGATAAGCTGACAGCAATCGCTACTTAAAAAGCTGACATAGCAATCGCTACTTAAAAAGCTGACATATTAATCGCATTTGACGAAGCTGACATAGCAATCGCTACTTAAAAAGCTGACATGGTACTCGCTATTAGAAAAAGCTGACATAGCAATCGCTACTTAAAAAGCTGAAATAGCAATCGCTACTGAAAAAGCTGACATAGTAATCGCTATTGAAGAAGTTTTCATAGCAATCGCTACTGAATAAGCTTACAGCAATCGCTACTGAAAAAGCTGACATAGCAATCGCTATTGATAAAGGGGACGTAGCAATTGCTACTAAAAAGCTGACATAGTTATCGCTACTTAAAAAGCTGACATAGCAATCGCTATTGAAGAAGCTGACATAGCAATCGCTACTTAAAAAGCTGACATAGTAATCGCTATTAGAAAAAGCTGAAATTGAAATCGCTACTTAAAAAGCTGATATAACAATCGCTATTGAAGAAGCTGACATAACAATCGCTACTGAAAAAGCTGACATTAATCGCTATTAGAAAAAGTTGACATAGCAATCGCCACTTAAAAAGCTGATACAGCAATCGCTATTGAAAAAGCTGACATAGCAATCGCTGCTGAAAAAGCTGACATAGTAATCGCTATTAGAAAAAGGTGACATAGCAATCGCTACTTAAAAAGCTGACATTGCAATCGCTACTTAAAAAACTGACATAGCAATCGCTACTGAAAAAGCTGACATTAATCGCTATTAGAAAAAGTTGACATAGCAATCGCCACTTAAAAAGCTGATACAGCAACAGCTATTGAAAAAGCTGACATAGCAATCGCTACTGAAAAAGCTGACATAGTAATTGCTATTAGAAAAAGGTGACATAGCAATCGCTACTTAAAAAGCTGACATTGCAATCGCTACTTAAAAAACTGACATAGCAATCGCTACTTAAAAAACTGACATAGCAATCGCTACTTAAAAAACTGACATAGCAATCGCTACTTTAAAAGCTGATATAGCAATAGCTATTGAAGAAGCTGATAACGATTATGAGCAACTTGTGTTTTGTCCTTAAATGTTATCATATGTTTGCGCGATGTTGGATTCCTCTTAGTTTATGTGTGCAATTCGAATAGTATCGCACATAATATTCATAAATTACTTCATTTTTTCTGTCAGTGTGGGGCCCATAGGAGCCATGGGACATAGCGTAAATAAGCAGAGCTCTTAATTTATTCAACGTGTTGTTTTAGATCATATTGTACAGGAAGTCACATATCTCTTATCGATGTAAAACGCATCTACAGGTTTAAGTCTCTGGTTTAATTATTCTGTTGAGAATAAGCCTTGCCAAGACCTCCCCTCCAATTGACAAAAGTGAGATGCCTCGATGGTTGCCTTTATTCTTATACAAGTGTTGAATTAATTCATCTTTGAAATCCTGAGGGACATTTCCACCTTGCCAGATCTTCACAAAGAGACTGTGCAGCTTCTTCACTAGTTTCTGCACACCGTACTTAAACACCTCAGGAGGATAGATGTCTTTCCCTGACCTTTTGCCTGACGACATTTGCCTAATAGCAACGCAAACTTCATGTATTGCTGGAAGGAAAGAGAGTTCAGGAATCTCAGGTCGTTCAGTGATAGATGAAAGAATTTCTTCATCAGTTGTGGAAGTATTGTTTAGGACCGCTTCGAAGTGCTTTTTCCAGCGATTAAATATATCCGTTCTATCATTTACAGTGTGCCATCATTTGCAGATACGGGAGAAACGCCAGATTCGTGCGGTCCAAAAACTTTCTTAATACCTTCATAAAAGACTTTCAAGTCTTTTCTGTCAAATGCTTCTTGCATTAATTTTGCATGTGAGGACCACCATGCCTCTTTCATCTGCCGTAATGCTTTCTGGACTTTACTTTTGCATTCCTTGTACAATTTCCTCTTTAGTGTTGAGTTATTATCATCAATCCAGGTTTTATGAGCCTTATGCATTTCATTGATCAACTCCTGGTCATCGAACCAGTCCTGATGCTTACGGACAGGCAATCCCAAAACTTCCAATGCAGATGTGTGAATTACGTCCCGCAAGGATTTCCAGGAAGATTTGATATCATCGGTTATCTCAACAGAATCCAATGAGCGATCAAGACGGACCGACAGTGCTGCCCGCTGAACGGTATTCTTTAATGGTAGAATGTTTATCTGTTTAGGGACAGAGGAGCGTTTCACTCGTCTGTGCTGTAAACGAAAAGACGTTTTACTTCGAAGCAAGGCATGATCTGAAAGATAGCAACTTGTATGGAACGAACGAGTGATACGAAAGTCCCCAAGGTCACGTCTCTTGGTGATAATGTAGTCAATCAAGTGCCAATCCCTAGAACGAGGGTGCATCCATGTAGTCTTGTGGGAGTTTTTCTGTTGGAATACAGTGTTGGTAATGCACAGATTAAGCTCTCCACAAAAAGACAACAAACAAAGATCATTCCCATTCATACGACCAACGCCATGATGACCCAGAACACCACGCCATGATGTACTATCCACAGCCACACGTGCATTAAAATCACCCAAAAGAACAAGTTTGTCCTTGTGTCAAACATTAGTGATAATTTCTCTTAGTTGCTGGTAAAATCATTTTTCTCCTGCTCTGGTGTGTTCAACGTGGGAGCATAACAATGTATTAAAATAGCACGGGTATCACATTCAAGATCAAGGGTTAATGTCATTAAGCGATCTGAAAACCCCTTTGGAAGGGTCGGCAATGACTTTGCAAGATTGGACTAAATAGCAAATCCTACTCCAGAATGTCGAGGCTCCTCTGGGCCTTTGCCACTCCAGAAAAAGGTATAACGACCCCTTTCTTCTGTCAGTTGTGAATTTCCAGCCAGGCGAGTTTCACTAAGGGCGGCAATATCGATGTCAAACCTTTTAAGCTCAAGTGCGACAAGAGCCATCCTACGTTCTGGCTGAGTATCATTGTCAAGTAGAGTACGGACATTCCAAGATCCAAAATGAAAGTTTTTACTTCTTCTGTTATTGGGACTGCATGTTGGATACCCAGACAGCTGCAGTTGGCTGCCAAGGGTAATGATGAGCAAACATATGTTTAGGGCTCCTTTTATTGCCCCCTCCCAAGCATGGGGAAAGCAGTGCTATCCCTAAACAGGGCTGCTTTGTCACCGATAGAGGACACGAACTGCACAATTGCTCAAATATTTGGGCAGAACAGCCATCACCCACCGGTCGCCAAAGTGTAGAGATCGAGCTAAGAACTTCCAGTAATATCCTTTACCTGTTCCCGTCGCCTTACCCTATCGCCTGTGGACTTTTTTTGTGTGCAGGACTTTGGTATAAACTTCAGTTGTCAAGAAACCCACACAAAAGATTTGTTTATAGTAGTGAAAGCCTGTGTAAATACTATCCACACTTTTTGGACCCTTTCATAAACCCAAGTCGGTGCAGAGAAATCGCCACAGATTAAGCAAGAAAAGACCTCAGGTTTAACACCAGAGTTTTCCATCTCCTAGATACCTGTCTTAACAAAGACTAAGGGAGGTATCTTGCCCAGTGGTATTAACGCGCCCCCAGACACTATCATGGGAATTTTCATAACCCGGCACCATATATATATGTCTATACATATATAGATACAGACCAATACCCAGTGGCAGGGGGTTAGATTAGTGAGGGCCGGGACATATCTGCATGCCAGCAGGCCCTGAACACTGCACCTCTGGGGTTCTAACCTACTCCATGATCTCTATTAGCCTGGGGCCGCAAGGCGCCCAGTTACCATAGTGTACCACGGGGAGGTCAGACTAGTCTTGTCTAAGGATAGGCTATATACCAACAGGGGAGACTTACTCACTCGGCTCCCTTTTCGCTCAGCTAGTAGGCTATCTGGCGGCTAAGCAAAGAGTAAGAGTAGGAAGCACATGCAACTACAAGTACGCTCCACTGTAAGACTAGACGCATCACGCAGACCTGTGGATAACTCCATCACACCATATATATATATATATATATATATATATATATATATATATATATATATATATATATATATATATATATGTATGCCATAATTTTAAAACTTACAAAATAATAATGTGCCGCTGTTACTCACTGTGTTGCCTAGAATATATATTCCAACATCCATAATGGTCTTTTCATTAGTTTAGAAGAATATATATATATATATATGTATGTATATATATATATATATATATATATATATATATATATATATATGGGAAATGAAAACCGGATTACTCTCATCCTTCCTTTCTCATATAATATATATATATATATATATATATATATATATATATATATATATATATATATATATATATATATATGTATATTTATAATAATAATAATAATAATAATAATAATAATAATAATAATAATAATAATAATAATAATAATAATAATAATCTAGGTAAAACATCCACAGAATTTCAACCGGTTTTATAAAAAATAGAGCTTTTATATATGATTATTTTTATTTACTCAGTGTCGCAGATTTTGTACATGTCTGTGTAAATAAAAAAATGATATATATATATATATATATATATATATATATATATATATATATCCAAGCAAGCGTTGTTGAACGTCACAGAACCTTCTCGTTTGTAAATCTTCTTCGGGAGGTTCTCAAACCCTCGAGCTATCCTTCTGATTCTAGGTGACAGTCCGTAGAGTATTTCACCGATTGTTCTTAATTCGGCCATTCATTTCGAGCGCTTTCGACTTTCTTAGTCGTCTTCAGGAGTAGGTTTTTTAAAATAAGAAGACTTGAGTTAATGTTTTATAGGTATCGTTAAGGGTGAATGAAAGAAAAGAGAGGGTGTGTGGTTGAGTTGATTTTATTCTATCTAATAATAATAAATAATAATAAAACCAAATGCACAAACAGATTTGAGTTTGTGAATCTGTTTGTGCATGAGAATTTCGTTGTAATGTTTTACAGAAGAAAACAAAAGATTACAGTATGGATACGACGTTCAAAATTGTCGATAACTCCGACATACTCATCTCTTGTCTTTTGGAACTGACTGAGTGACTGTATACCGTCTCAACGTAAATATTCGCGACGCACCCGACTAGCAGCAAAATCCCACCCCTTCATTGTAGAGGTCTCCAGATGCCGGAACACTTTTATTCCTCTGTCCGATTGCCTTTGAAATTCCCTCCCTTCTCCCTGTTTTATTCTACTGTATCAACATGTAGATATTTAAATGTAATGTGAACAAAACATCTTACTACCCATTTCCTCATAGCCTCCTATAAATCTGCCCCCAAATCGAAGTATCTTCTTACGTCTTGACGCCAATGTTCTGTTTTGAGTAAATAAATGTCAAAGAAAGAAACACCCGCTGTTATAAGCCAAACTTTTACTCGAGAACTATCCATTCGCGACACTTGTTTGTGACAGTATACATTCAGGAAAGAAGTACATAAAACTAGTCATTTTAAACTAATCTGTGGAACACATTACCACAGGACTGCTAGTAAGTTGACTACATCATGGTGGTTTTCAAGTCAAATGCTAGCAAATTATAGTTAATCCACCTTCTTAAATAATAAAATTCTGTCTAGTATCAACTATCGTCTACAATCCCCAAGGTGATTGTCTCACAGTCCATCTGACAAACTCATCAACCCGTATCCTCAAATGGCTTTTGGACCTTGATAAGCAGTAACCTATTATGTTGGATAATGGCCCTGTGAGGACGGACGCATCTTGAAATGAGCGTGTGTGTTGGAAATCGTTTGGTTTGGCTTGCGCAATTTAGTGCGGGTGGACCCTTACAGTCGAGTGCAGAATGGGGCTGTTCTCACAGTCGGAGCTCACAGACGTTGACAGGGTCACCACGTTGACAAGATTAAGGGTCAATGTGCACCTGCGATAGGGGTTCTGTGACGTCACGGGCTTTTGTGTGGGAAGCTATGTTTTGCCAGTCTGGGTTTTGGAGGCGAGCCGAACAGACGTGTTTCTCTATGTAGTCCTCAACATGATTAGGGGAATTAAATTCCTTTATAGAATACAGGCGTGCGATCTCTTCGTCTCCCTCCTCGAATGGATAAGGACTTAAATTAGGAAGTAACTACGATAAAGTAGGAATTTGGTCTCTCCCTCAACGTCAGTGAAGCATCTCCGTGGCCGACAGAAATTTAACGACTAGAAATAAACAAATGAAAACTTAAAGATGGTTGCCTCGTGAATTTGTGTTATAAAGGTTTTGTTGCAGACACGACGGACGGCAAGGTTAACGGCAGAAAGAAAGAAGAAAGAATTCAACCACTGAACGACATCGAGACGGCACCCCTCAGCGACGAGGAAAGAGAGAAGGTACGAGAAATTAAAAGGTATGCAACATATACATTTTTGGTGTTAAAACTGACCAGTTGTTTAAGCGAGAACTGCCACAGCCTATTCCGGGATGGGTATACAAAGAGAGATCTGCCACGGCCTATTTCGGGAGGTATGCAACAATTAGTATTCCGGTAGTAACTGAAGATGTCGTATATTTCAATCCGCGATAAAAAAACATCAAATATTTATTTTGAGCAGACACTCGTACACAGATCAGCGTAATCTCACTAACCCCAAATTTCAAAGTATACGTGTTATTGACATGCACTCAGAATTCGTCTGTTTAATAATACCTTTGTTTATTTGTTTTGAATTTTCTGTTTGTCTACTTAATATCACAACTCAAACAATATTAACATATACTATTGTAATCAAATGCAACCAAACTTCAGATTAGAAGAAAAAGCTATGAAAAATATTATACACTGATACATTAAAAATACTGGAAGCTATCTACATAAAAAACAACAACTTAAAATTAACAATACCACAGATGAAATAATGGCAACATTTTAAAATGCTTAACGTAATGTGATTTTGTTCTGTGATACAATTCCAGCGTTACTGAATTTAAATCGTCAACGACTTCCTGGAACAATGCGAAAAATGTTCTTTGTGCGTTTCTCCGCCGTCTTTTAAAAAATTCTTTTATTTCACCAGATTTTTAGTCCATTTACATTTGACACCCGAGGATGATTCGACGAAGAATCGAAAACGTTCGTGAAACCTATGGAACATTTATTAATTTTTTTGATTTTGATATAATCAGAAAAATTGAAAAAATAAAAAAAAGGTATACTTAAACAGACGAATTCTGTTATTTTTAACAATGTTTGCATAAACATATACATAATATCCATCGACGTATATGTTTCATGTTCACGAACAGTCATCAGTATGGGTGATGTAACTTTACCGCCGGTCGAACGACTCGATCCTCGGACCCGAATTATTCGATTTCGAGCTTTTTACCACTCGGCCGTAGTGCCAACCACATTTCAAATGCGAAAGAAATAAGTCTTATGTTTTCACAGTGCGAAACAGACAGTGTTCTATCTACCCAAGGGAGAGAACTCGCAACCTATCTTAATTTGAAAATTTTATTAGATCTTTTTCTTTATATATTATATTTCTTTTTTTATTACTAGCAAGTATATGCTCCCTACGGTCGTATATTCTTGCTAGGCCAGAACCATGATATCACGATGATCAAACTACATACATTAACACCCTTCCCTTCACAGGAAGACAATGACTAAGAGAATGATATTATGACGAACAGACACTGACCCCTCCCCCAAAAGAGGAGTTAATGCCTGGGAGGATGATATCATGACGACAGAATAGATAGTACACTACCCCGACCCCCTACAAACAGAAAAATAATCCTGGGACGATGATATCGTGAGGAACGAACATATATTATACTGTCCTCCTCCCTCCAAAAGACGAGGTAATGCCCGGGAGGAATGTATCACGAGGAATAAAAAGATACTACACTACCCCCTAAATAAGAAGATACAGCGTCGGGGGATCCCCCCCATCACACACAAAAAGGATGTTGTTATGCCTGGTCGGATTGTATGATGACAACAGAACAGATACTTCAATACCCCCTTTAAAATAGAGGAGGTAATACCTGGAAGTATCACTCCATAAAAGGAGAAGGTATAGTATGGCAAGTTTTATTGTACTCGTAAAATGCCGAAATGAGAAATAAGCTTAGAAAAATATAGTCGCCATCATGCGAGCTAAAGAAAGACCGATAACCTCCTTACATATTCTTTTAATTAAAAAGGACATGTATATAATCTTCAGTTATTGTTCTTCCTTAGCTAGCTTCTTATTCGACTTTTTTAGATGGCGACTACATTTTTCCGACTTAATTTTTATTTTACTTGTACGATTAAACTTTACATAACTTAGGGTTTTTAATGTTTTCTTTTGTTTTGTTTTTTACTAGTCCCGAAACGTATTTAACTCTAAATAATTTGACTGAAATAGGAATAAACGCCAAATGAAAGGAAAAATACCAATTTTCCTAAAGAGTAGGGTTTAATTAAATAGACAGCATGTCTGTTTTAAAAAAAAAAAATTTAATGAAATAAAAGTAAAGTGCCTTATTTATAGATGTCAAGCGTGAACACAGAGCCCCAAATTTTTTATAAATAAAATAAATTAAAACCTATTTTCTTTTTTATAGATGTGAAAATAAACGCAGACATCACAATTTTATCATAAATAAAATTAAGTAAAACGTATTTCGTTTTTATAGATTTCAAACGCAAAAGAAAATAACAGGAAATTACAACATGGCCGCCAGCGCGATTAAGGCATTGCATTAAAGTTCAATTTTCAAGTCTTAAAAAATAAATTAAAATTTTATTTCGGGATAAAAATACAATTTAAGACTAATTAATAAAGTTCATCCAAAATGTGTGCGAAAATCAAACGAAATAAGCGAGATATTCAAATAATCCCTATAGTACAATTGAACGCCAAATGGAAACGTCTATTTCGTCCATTTAGTTTTTAATTTTAACTATTTAGTAATTTGAACAAGTTTTTTTTAAAGTTATAAATATAAAGGAAGATGTAATACATGGGAGGATTACCCACCCCACTCCCTTAAAAACGGAGGAGGTAATTTCTGAGTTTACGGTCTTATGACAACAGAACCGATACTACAATTATAAATTTAGTTTAAATCGAGTGTTTTTTCATTCATTTAAAAATGTCTAGTCAGAAAAGGATATTTTTTTATTGCTCCTTGGCCTTTAGGCCAAGATCAAAGTGTAGTATCTGTTTTCTTAACATCAACACCGGAATTTTTCATCTAATTAACTTCTTTTTCAACTGAAAGTTTTCAAATGTTTTTAAATAGTTGTTTTAAAAATAAATAAAATCTCTTTAATTAATTATATTAATAATTATAATAATATTACCATCGAGTGAAATATTATAAATATATAAAAAAATTGACAATACCAATTATAAACGTATATTACATAATATTAATTTATTAAATACTTAAAAAGAAAATAAATATTCAATTGTGTAAAAGTTGGTTTTGTTTAAACGGAGTTTAGAGATTACTATAGATACTGTATCATTATATTTACCTTTACAGGTTTTGATGTAAATATACCGAGGAAAGATTCGCATTTATTCATATTTAGATTAGATTAGATTGGAATATAAGATTAGCCAAATGCAGTATTCTCCATTATTTCACAATGTATTTATTACGTTTAAAAAATTGTGACTGACGTACATTTTATATTTACGTACTATTTATATAAGATATTTCTCTCTGTATATTATAGTATATTTATTATAATTTTCTATCCATCTATCTCTCTCTCTCAATCTATCTATCTATCTATCTATCTATCTATCTATCTATCTATCTATCTATCTATCTATCTATCTGTATGTCTGTCTTTCTGTCTGTCTGTTTCTCTCTCTCTCTCTCTCTCTCTCTCTCTCTCTCTCTCTCTCTATATATATATATATATATATATATATATAACTTCCCGAACACGGCTCAACTTTATATTCTTAAAAAGGCTAATACCAATATTTTATTAAATAGATATAAAAATATTTTAATCAACATACGCCGGCATTTCAAGCTTTTGCTATCATCAGTGTAGGAAGTGTAAAATTTCAGACGGTCGTCTAGCACGAACCCAGTAGAGAATCAGCCTCGACTGCAAGCTCGCGTTCTAACCCCACGGCCACGAGAGATAGATAGATAGAGATAGAGAGAGAGAGAGAGAGAGAGAGAGAGAGAGAGAGGGAAAGATATATATATATATATATATATATATATATATGTTATAAAATGAAATACAATTTTCTAATTGAACAACGAACTTTGACTTGATTTGGGTTGCCCATATCAGGATTTTGGAATTTTAAGTGAGTTTATTGAACTTTTTATATTATTTGATTTATTTATCATTAGCATTGTATACTTTTCACTTCATCGATTATTGACACATTTCGCGACTGGATAACTTTGTCAGCTCCTTCAATTTCACGTATATGGACTGCTGTTTATAACTTGGAGTAATCCTCGGTTAACCCTCTGAATGTCTTTCCTGATTATGTTTTTCAAATTGTATGACCTGGATGGATTGTATAGATTCAACAAAAAGTATGTTTTTAGGGTTGATATATTTGATGTTATGTATTTTTATGTATTTGTGTATATAATTTTATATATTTTCAAAGCTTAATTTTATTACCTGTAGTAGTATAACTGCGGTAATGGTCCTCTGAAGAGAAGAATTATCTTTGAAAACTCATGAGCTAAGGACTTAAGGATACTTTGCTTGAACTTTGAATTCTAATAAAATTTGATTGACACCTTATTTTATTACTTCATTTTATATTATAATATTAATGCTCTATCCAGTATATTGAGCTTAAGTTTTTATTCGGATGTTTCACTAATTATAAGATATTAGTTGATGCTTATATCTTTTGTTGGATTGCTTCATATATATATATATATATATATATATATATATATATATATATATATATATATATATATATATATATATATATACTTCCGAAACAGTTTTTCATGGTAAACAACTGATGATCCCTTAAATAATTTAAAGGCTAGCGTAAATTCTTGGAAGCAAACTAATATAGTGACTTACAAAAAAGTGATTTTCCACCGAACGAATTGGGACTAAAAGAAAAAAAATGTTTAAACATTTTTATTTTTATTTCTTTTATATAGTTTTAATGGTTGAGAAACTTCCGAGACTCTCTCTCTCTCTCTCTGTCTCTCTCTCTCTCTCTCTCTCTCTCTCTCTCTATATATATATATATATATATATATATATAATAATAATGAAAAATAATTAGACCTGCAAATGGAAGCAAATCAATATCTGCAGTTGTTCAGAACAAGGAGCTTTCCTCTCCTCACAATAGGTGCAATTCTCTAAAAGTTTACCTTTTAGTTATAAATTTTCATATATATATATATATATATATATATATATATATATATATATATATATATATATATATAAATATTTGTTATTGTTTATATTTTTTATATTTTTTATTATTGTTTATATTTTTGTTTTATTGTTTATATTTTTATATTTTTTATATTTTTTATATTTTTATATGAGAGAGAGAGAGAGAGAGAGAGAGAGAGAGAGAGAGAGAGAGAGAGAAGAAGAAGTTAGATAAATAAAACGATAAGAAGGAATTTAAAAACAAACAAATAAGAAAGTAAAAATATGAATAAACACAACTCGCCAACTTTTCTGATGATGTCGGGCTTTTCTGAATCTATCCATTCTGCTAACTCTTCTGTTTCTTTTACCGCTATTTTAATGCATATAAATAACTTGTTTTAGCCGTTATCAGCGCGTGTTATTCATTCCCTGCGGGCAGCTTTATTACACGAAGACAAAAAGAAGTTTGCAATTATGTCACTTCATCTCCAATTATCATCAACTAGACTATGCACCGCGCATGGAATTCGATCTTTGATTTACCTGTAGATTTGTCCTCTTCATCACTGATGCTGGTTGATGTTATCTGCCAATAAAGAGAAGTGATTAGCATACACGTGTCTAAACGTGTTCCACTTGATGCTGTCTAATGTTTAATATGTTCGCACCATAAGCAATTCTGTTGGCGTATCGTGTAAGTTCGACGGTAGTCTGAACATATAGTCAGATACACTGATGCAATTAAACACGCTAAACCTATTTACTAAATACGACAGCAACAACATCAACATCAACATCAACATCAACATCAACATCAACAACGACAACAACAACATCAACATCAACATAACCATCAATATCAACAACAACAACAACAACGACAACAACAACATCAACATCAACATCAACATCAACATCAACAACAACAACAACATCAACATCAACAACAACAACAACATCTACATCAACATCAATAACAACAACAACAACGACAACAACAACATCAACATCAACAACAAAACCAACGACAACAACAACAACAACAACGACAACAACATGAATTTTAACAAATACATTGAAGACATTGCCAATGCTGCAGCAAAGAAGGTGGGCTCCCTCTACCGTGCTAGTATACTCCTCACACATGACATTATTCTGTATCTCTACAAAGCCACCATCCGCCCATGCATGGAGTATTGTTGCCACATCTGGGCTGGTGCATCATCTACTAGTCTCTCTCTCCTTCACAAGGAGTCGCCGACCTAATATTTCCCTCACTGTCAACCAAGCTGCAGCCCCTGTCCCATCGCCGCAATGAAGCATCCTTGTGCTTGTTTTACAAAAACTTCAATGGATTATGCTCCCTATAACTGGCTACTCTGGTGCTCCCTCGACGTAAATTCACTTGACCAACTCGACAATCAACTAAATCCCATCCATTCACTGTGGAGGTCCCCAGATGCCGGAGAGCTTTCTACTCCAATAGCTTCTTTCCTCGTGCTGCTGGCCTCTGGAACTCCCATCACTGCCCTCTGTTTCCCCGACTGTACTGCCACGTAGACATTTAAAACTAATGTAAACAGACATCTCGTTGCGCAGCTCCCAATTTAAGTTGACCCCCTTCCAAACCTCCCTTTTTCTCAGTAGCCCCTTACATCTACAGTGGCAGCCTGCCTTGTTTGGGGTGAACTATGTTAAAAAACAAAAAAATAAATTAACAACAACAGCGAAATTGACATAAATGCAATCATATTCCTCGCACAAGCGGACAAATGCAAAATTCGATTTTGTTGAAAAATGTAGACCTAATACAAGGTGTCGCCCCCTAAACGATGCAACTCATGGAATCGTTCATTAAAGTCCTAATTATTTTCTGCAACTCAAATATATATATATATATATATATATATATATATATATATATATATATATATATATATATATATAAATTTGGGAAAGTTCATTTTTTAAGCATCTTTAAAATATTAAACTTAAAGAAAGAGGCAAAATGCCTTCAAAAAACCATGTGTTAGATGCAGATATTTTTTATTAAAATCAAAATAATATATATTTTTTCATCTTGACATTTTTTCTAATAATTTCGCTTGGGGCAACAAGCCTTGCTAGAGATTTAAACAAATAAAAGGTATTAACCGTATTTTTTCCCCGTAAAATTCCTTCCTGGTCTTGTAGAAGTGACGTCCGAGTTTATGTGGACTTAACGGGGTAAATGACTCTTTTAAATTTGAGCTTAAATCGCGCATGATCAGCCCACAGTTCGTAAGGTAATATTTAGTTTGATTCCATCCAGAGTGCCCGTTTTAAGGGGTGTTGGTTATCCGCCATATAAGTAAACGATCTTGTGTCTAACTTCGCCCTCGTAAAATAAATAAATATGGACCGTTTCTCTACTTTATCTAAAAGTTGTATGTTGCAAAAGAAGCTCTTTCCTGCCTTGACAACGTACAAAATCGACTTCGAAATCTAGTGGGGGGTGATCTGTTCTCTTCCCTACAACCTATACAACACCGAAACCGTATCATACGTCTCAAAGGAATAAGATAGCCTCAAAATTTAAAACTATTGCTTATACCTGTCTTGGGACGTGTATTCGACTAGTTCATTTATAAGAATAAATGCATTGATATCCGATTATTTTTCTTTATTCAAACATTTTTTATTTTCACATTTAGTCTTCATTACATAAGTGTCTTTTCTGTTCTATACTCTTTCCTTTCCACTTCTTTATTTACCAATAAGTTACCACTAAGTAAGAATAAAAGCCACTCGAGGATGAAGATTAAAATCATATAGATTTCATGGAGAATATTATGAGTGGCTTGGAAATGACGAATGGAACGTATAAACTCTTCATAAAAAGTATTAGTTTATATTATATTAGAAGACGATCATATTGTAGCCCACAGGGTATCAAACATGCGGTACCGTGTCCCGCAGATGGGAAGTTCTTAAAAAGAAACTATGTTCATTGAAATTATGTTTGATGTTTGGCAAACGGCAGAGAAAGGGATGGTTCTTTGTGTAAGATAATGAAGAGTAGAAAAAATGAATCGTGGACGAGTCCATTGTGGGCGGGACGTCGAGAAGAAAGAAAGCAACTTGATAACTGTTAAAAAGGAGAAGGTTCGGCAGGGAGACTAAAAGCCAATATGCATGCGATAGGTAACATCCTAAACGATTATTATGGAGTATAGATTATGTATTCTATGTAAGATTTAATGAATAATATTGTTTGAAAATGATGAATGAAATGTACAAACTGTTTATAAAAAGTATTTGTTGATATTAGATTTGGCGACGACCATGTTGTAATCAACATTTTATTGTACAATCGTGACATTCTTTTGGTACACTCAGCTTCACAGAAACAGTCACCCCCCTAGCCCCGCTGGAGGGAGCAAAAGGCAGAACGTCCGCTCACTTCGATCTCAAAATACAAACAATAAAATGTTTATATTTTCATTTTCGTCTCAACCGTGAAATTATTTAAAAAATCGCAAACGCATTCCAAACGCGACGTTATAATGCAGGTTATAATCCTTATTTACGATACTACTTTTCCGATGATTTCGTAGTAAATTTCTTACATTCAGTTTAGCATGTTCCCTGGAAATAACATGGCAGAGTATAGAAAGAGGTTGGTTATTTATCTACCTCCCACAGCAGTAAGATGTAACACAAGGTCGGAAAGTTGGATTTGATAATTCAGCAGTCCAGACGAAGAGCACTTATGACCTTTAAAAATTGCCTGGGCACCCCCGTCGGCATTCCCCGGTAGGGTCGCCTCAGGCGATTATCAATAAACTAACCCCTTCTCCAGGGTGAGAAGGCAACGTCTGGGAGGGTGGACCTCCTAGAACTGCACAGGACAAACCCATAGACCGGCGTAAATCAAGCCCCGAAGGCCAAGACGATGCCGGTCTATAGGGTGTAGTATCCATCGGAACAGATACTACACTTTGACCCAGGCCAAACTTTCTTTTTATTTCTATACGCGAATATTGACCTGTCGGCTTGTTTGTCACACTTCAGGTTGAAAAAGCATTTCCCTGTGCGCATCGTATTTCAGATGCGCCCGAGCTTCACTGCAAGTAGGTATACCCGTCCATCGTTCGGCCACGCTTTAAATCGCTAATGGACGCATCTTCAGAGAATATTCGTTTTTGCTTTTCGCTGTCATATTAAAGAAGTTTGATCGACACATCCCCCGGCTTCCTCGTATGTAATAGAAAAAGAAAATTTGTCACAACGTCTGATGGATACTTTCTTTTATAAAAGCTACTATTCATTGTTACTATGGTGGCGAAGATGCCGGAAGAAAGAGTGTATAAACATTCGCACACATATATGCATACGTATAGTAGTCATACCACCCCATATATATATATATATATATATATATATATATATATATATAGTCTCGGAAGTTTTTTTAACCTTCAAAACTGGAAAAAAAAATTTTTTTTCGTTGAAAGATTTTTGTCTAGTAAGTCAATCAATCTACTGCAATCACTATATTAGTTAACTTCCAAGAATTTACTCTAATATAAATATATTTTTATATATGTTTTTTTTTATATAAGGGATCGTTTACCATAAAAACTGTTTCGGGATTTTAAAAAACAAAACAGTATTTCTTTATCATGGCATCCCAGCAGTGTTGATCAGACACCACCTCCCTATTTAATAATTATTTTTTAATTAAAAAGTTTACGAATATTTGATTTAGTTTTGCCTCCAGATTTGTTTTTCTAAAGTTATTAAATATAGTTTCTCCTTACCTGTGTTGTTCCTTTCAAAGTGAGTTTACTATTTTACAGAACATCTATTTCATAGAGTTAGATGATTCCATTATAATAACCCTCCCTTTCCCCCTTGGTTATTTTCTTTATCTACACATGTTTTAAAATTAAAAATATATATTTATAAAAATATTTTATATATACATATATATACATTTATTTATTTATTTCATAATGGACTATTTACATATGTTATACATTTTTATAGTAGAGTTTTGGATTTCTTTTATCAATTTCTTATGATTTATTTCATATAATTTAAAAGCGTCAGGATAGCGTGTTATTGCCTTATTTAATTGTCTAAATATTTTATTTTGATCTCCACCTTGTTTAAGCATTCTTATTACTAATGAAGTGACTATATATATATATATATATAGTCACTTTAAATTATATCATATCTTTGATAGTCAAAGCTCGATATACGATATAGAGCAATAGTATACGTAGATAGATGTGAGAATAAAGCTTAGATAAAATTCAATATTTATAAAATCATCAATTGTTCAAACAAGGATTGTATAAAAAAACTTTTTTCTTTCCTTAATACATGGATTTTCAAAGACATGCTCTTATAATCAGAAGAAAGTCGACGGATAGGTCAGTAAAATTTACTGTAATGCAGAGATTTGAAAATATAAAAATATAAAAAATATAAAAGATATAGAATATATAAAAAATATAAAAAAAATAAAAATATAAATATATAAAAATATAAAAATATAAAAAATATAAACAATTTAAAAAGTTTAAAATATGCAAAGAAAATCGTCACCATTGAAGAAGCATAGAAAGTTCGTTTAATCTAATCCGAGGATTCAAAGTATGAAGCAAGTTTAGGGTGATTAGTTGAAGGTAATCCAGACATTCGAAGTTGTGAAAGGTTCCATTCTAGGATATAGAGATATTCAGATCCAATTGAAAGTTCGTTGGCAGTGAAATAAATCACGAAATAAAATACAGAAGTATATGTCCTGAAAGAGTTGGTGAAAAATTGATAAAAAGTCAAATAGCAGAAGTGTCCAAATCCATGATTTTAGTATTTGTTCAAACTGGGAGCGAATAAGAATGAAAAATTGCAGCAAAAATATCTCCCACATTTCAAACTCTCATATGTTGTATTTCTAATGAACTTATACAAATGCAACTTATGTTTCCATATTCATCAAGCAATATTGTTTGGACTGGTAGTCCAGCCAAATCAGTGAATAAGCTGAAACTAATTGCAACACAAGATTTTTTGCACAATGCATTTCTATGAGGTGTCTATATAGACATATTAAAAGTCTAGAAAAATCCACCGATGTGAAATATGAACATTTAACATTTATCGATCTGGGAAAATATTGCGTGTTTATAACAAAGTAATGTAAACAACCTCGTTTTCATTTTGCCTATTTTTCTCGAATTTTGGATTAAATTAATTGCTGGTATTAAATGTATTTCTTGTTCTGAAATAAAATTCCAATTTACTTTTTAAACTTTTGAGAATTGAACTTTAATTCAATGTTTTAACTGTTGGTGGCCATATTGCTTTTCCATGCACCAACATATTTTTACGACGTAAAAGTTTTATTACATACAGAAAAAGTGTTTGATTCAAAGCAAAATTTGAACGTTTTTCTTACACAAAACACTTATTTAAAACCAAATGAAGAGGTTAAAACTAAAACATGTTGGTCGATGTTTAAAGAATTCCTTAGAACATAGGTCGAAAGTTTAGAATAACTTACTGAAATAAATTTATAGTCTATTATACACTGTTGGTTTTTACTGTCAATTTCTTTTTTTGTTACAAATTGAATAATGTCTAATGCAAGTATTGGAGACATGCATACTTTGTAATTAAGGTATTATGTTGGGGATGCAGTGACAATTACTGAAAAATAAATGATAGCATCAACAAAGCATGTGAGGAACATGGAACCACTCTAGTGTAAATGAAAATGTTGAATGAGTCAACGTTTTCATTTACACTATAGTTGCTCCATGTTCCTCACATGCTTTGTTGATGCTATCACTTCTTTCTTAATATATCAACATTTAATTATAAGTTACAATCTCTAACAAGAACTTTTGATTTCTAGAATTACTGCTTTTTGTGGCACATCAATCAAATACGCAAGAAAAGAAATGAAGCTTATCATCTTGTGAAAACATTAACATTTGATTACACTATAGACAAAATATGTAAATCCCGGAATGATGAGTGGAATAATACAGTGTTTGAAAGATTATCCCCTGCAAATGATTCACATGTCAATGATGCAGTCTATTATTTACGGTGCAGTACTAAATTTAGGACAGACAAACAATGAAATAAAATATATGACTTCAAACTCAAATTATCCACATATGAACTTAGCTATTCGACAAAGTATGGTGATTCATCCTTTACAATTATGGTTAGCCATACAAATGCATCACTATCTTGGTTCTAGGTTTTTGTTAGATTAATTACAGCAACATGGAGGTTGTAGCTCATATGAAGAAGTCCAAAAAATTTGAACGAAATGCTTTTGTAAGTGTTATGTCACTATTACAGGAAGTCAATTTATGCTATATTCAACAGACAACATTATCAAACTAACTTGGAGACTCACAAGGGATAGAAAAGCAGTGAATCATGTGCATTTAGTCTTTACCCGTTTGTATTTAACTAAATCAAGTTATGCAGCAGTTTAATGTTGTCAATTATGAAATTAGTAATAGCACAAAGAAGTAACTGACACCCAACAAAAGTGAGACTGCACGGATACAAAAAAGCATATCAGCTTTTTGAAAGCCAGAAATTCCTTCAGTAAATCTGACATGTCACTGCACAACATCATCTCAGGTATTGTTGTATTTAGATCAGTAAAAGTTAGTAAAAGTTTGGCTGCGAGATTCTCTAATCTATGTAAGGCAATGAGGTATTTAACAATTCATTCAAGTCAAAAGAAAAAGTCAGTTACAGTTGAATTAAACACAAATGTGATTATAGTAAAAAAGCAGTGTATATTCATGCACAAGCACTGTTTCAACGCCTATATTAGTTGCAACAAAAGAAAACTTTAATATACAGGACCTCTTTAAATATGAATTGTATAGCTATATAACATCTATGCTTGATTCCATTGGTTCTCCCAGATCTGCAAGCAAAGCAATTCTAGGAAGTGCCCTATGGAGCCAGCTTCAATACCAAGAATGCTAACTTCTAACTGGTAGACACTTTGTTTTAGGTAGAGGGGCATTACTACATCGGATCATTTCGCATCATAGTCTTACAATTAAATACATATATTAAATATGTACTGTGCAAATATGGCAAATGCGTTATTGTATTTGATGGTTATAGTGAACCGCATTCAGTAAAAGACATAATTCCTTTGAGAAAAGTAGTAAATACTATATCTGTTCACTGTGAATTAACTATGATTTCAGTAACAAAAAAAGGACATTTTCTTAGTAAATAAATCTAATAAACATAGATTTATCCAGATGTTTTCTGAATGTTTGTAATAAGCAGGGTGTCGATGTATCCACACCAATGGTGATGCTGCCTTATTGTTGAAAGTGCTGTTAAAATATACACTGTTCAAAATCTGATCTGGGCCCCAGCATGTGCTTACATTTTCCATTTTTTTCATGCCTTACTTGGATATGACACAACTTCATGTTTATTCAATGTTAGCAAAGCAGTTGCTATGAAAATAAAAAGACTTACAGTATTGTGCAGAGGTCTTCTGTCAGAGTAAAGCATTAAAAGGAATCATTATTGCATCTGAAAAACGGCGCCAGAAGGGAACTTCAATAAATTGCGCTATCATCGGTTTTCCTAAAAGATACATACAACATAATCACAATGGATTACATCCAACAACAGCTGCTACAAATTTCTGTTCTATGCATTACACTAATAATCACAAATAGTAACTCGTTTTATCAATTATTATCAATTGGTGATGACAGGTGATCAATGGTGTCATCATACCAGAAATGACTGATGTGCTACCAGCACCAGAAAGTCTTCTTAACTTCATCCGGTGCAACTGCAAAGAGATTGCACGATGTATATGTAAAAAAGCATTAACTTAATTGTTCAACACATAGTAGGAGAGTGTTATGGTACAACTTGTGCTAATTTGTCAGTGCCAGAAAATAACATTGAGTTAGATGATTGCGAAATAATTGTATAACAAAAGCACTTGGAGAACACAACCCTCCGCAAAGATTTATTGTGTTGTGTTATCCTACTATGCAGGTGAAACTTAGTAATGTTTTTGAAAATGAGAAAATACATACACATAAAAAGGTTTACATAGATTGATTGAGAAATGCCAGATTGATAGAGATTCATTTGAAGTCGTCAATGGGATGTTCTATGTTAAAATGAAAAATGCTGCCAAATCTTGAATATGTATAAGATCTAGGTGAAATTTGATTTGGTGATATAGAATACTATCTGGTACCTATGTTTTAAATTTCAAAAGAATAGACAAGAAATTGACTGAAATGTGATTTTTAAAAAACTTTGACAATGATGAAAAATAGGGATTTTCCAAATTTTCAAAAACATCTTGGATTTAGACATTGAACTGAATCACATTCAGAATTTATTATGGGACTACCCTGAGCCAAGATACAGCTTTTTTAAAAAAGGAATTGAAATCTGGTGATTATTGTTTTCATAAAGTCGCTAACAAACATACAAATAAACTATTAAACAAATAAATAAACGATGATTAAAACATGACCTCCTTGTGTGTGTGGAGGGAGTAATTCATAATATATTCATCATTTAATTTAATTGAAAAATAATAATTTAGAAGTATATCTGATAAAATAATTCCATAAAATATCCCAATAATTTGATAATGGGAGAATATTCTTTGGATCTATACGTAAAAACGGTGTATTTTAACGAAAAAAAATTGTCTCAAAAGTTAAAATTTATCGTAAAATACATTTTATAGAGGTTGAGTTTTTTGTGAGATTTTGTGAGACTTTATAGAAATGCATTGTGCAAAAAAATAACTTGTGTTGCAATTAGTTTGAACTTTTGCAAAAATTGAGGGTTATTTGACTGGACAATGGTGCACATGGGCGTTTAAGTAGAAATGTTTTTGAAGAATACTAAATCTGTAATTGCAAAGTAGAGAGCTTTTCTACCTCCAAACATGTTCTGTCAGAATGATGCTATTCCGGATACAAAATAATCATCAGAGCCACCTGGAAGACCTCGAACGCCAGACAGTGCTCAAGCTGTGAGACTTTCTGTTACTCAGTTTCCCACACGTTCATCTCGCAAACATTCTTCCGCCTTGGGATTGTATGATCGAACAGTCAGAAGAATCCATACAAATTAATAATTGCTCAGAAACATGAAGAATGCGACTAGGGTGATGATATGTCATGTTGTGACGTTGTCTTCCAAACGTTCCTGTAATAACTCTTCGAGTGATGGAAAACTTCAGAAATTTCAGAAATTTTCTCAAACAGTTTATAATGAATAGCAGCCGTCATCTAAAGGATGTAGTATGTAAAATCAAATGGACAGAAACTGCAACCCTTTTATTTCCTTTTGTCAACCTTTAAAATATGGGAGATATTTCTGCCGTATCTTGCCTTTAAGAAATTGCAGTTGAGCACTCTGCGGGAATGTTAAAAAATAGACTGTTACTTAGCTTTAAGCAAGGTTCTTAAACGTTCGTTGAACCCTCTCGATTATCTACTGTGTGCTGCCCGCTTTCTTAAAGGCGGAAATAGAACTTAATTTCCTCTTAGTCACGTGGCAATTCACGGTGGCTGTGGAGATAGAGTGATAGCTTGTGGAGTCGAGGCGTATTCTGTGAACTGGATTCGCGCCCGCGACCGTCTGTAAGTATCACTCAATACATCGATGACAGCAATAAGTTTAAAACGCGGGCGTCTGTAGGCAATAATAATTTGATATATATATATATATATATATATATATATATATATATATATATATATATATATAGAGAGAGAGAGAGAGAGAGAGAGAGAAAGAGAGAGAGAGAGGGAGAGAGAGACATATACTAGTAAAACTATGTGGATCTTGTTTGTTGACTTGTTTGTACTCTTATTGTCTTGTTTATCTTTTGTCTCCGTATGCACTGCATGACGTCATCTATTAAAACAGAAACAGTTAATGATGTTAAACAATGATGAGGTCACCAATCAAATAAGAGAGATCGGAGAAGAAATCTTTTACTAGACAACCCGTAAATAAACGAACGGTCAAGACCGTTTGGGATCTAGTATATAATAAGATTGATGTTTGTGCATATGCATGTGTATCTGTATATCCGTATATCCGTGTATCTATAGGAAGACAAACAACTAATTTATTGATCTTTTGCCCCCATTGCATAAAACTAAATTAAACTAAATATATCCCACATTTGGACACATTACGCCCGAATAAATGTACCACAGAATTCAGAATAATTTATTTTCATGAACTTTAGAACAAAAATTTCCACTCAATAAGAAATTTAAATTAAGGGAATCTTGTTTAATTACTGTGGATAAAATTCGAAGCAAATCTGATATATTTGAATTTTCAAATAGGACGTTGTGCACAAATAATGCACCTAAAACTCTTGAAAATACTCCAGAGAAACTTATATTTGGGGAATATTTATTAAATGTTGTCAAATAGCACTTGTTAAAATTTTGACAAAAATTAAAGGTATTTGAATTTTCACGAAGGTCTCCCCCCCCTTTTACCCCATTAGATCATATTTGGAAAGAATATGATCTAAGGTTAAGATCAAATACCAACTCTACCTGATGAGATCTCAGTTTATAATAGCTGTTGATCGATAACATCGATATGCCATTGTCGCAGATTGTGTACATGTCTGTGTAAATAAAAATACTCATATATAAAAGCTCTATTTGATATTGAGCACTTTTTATAAACTCGGTTAAAATTCTTTGGATTACTACCCTGTGGATGTTTTACCTGGATTAGTTAGGTATGTTATATATATATATATATATATATATATATATATATATATATATATATATATATATATATACTAGAAAAAATGTGAGCCGTCGGATCACCCATTGAGCTCTGGTTAGATACTTTTGAATCGGAGAAAAGTGAGTTCGCAAAGCGAATTAAACTAAAAAAATAAAAAAAACAAAACCCCAAATTAGTCTTTCTGTTCTCTTTAACCGCCATTCTCTTTCTCTTTACAGCTACGGGTTAAATACTATTACTACTCCGGTTATATTTCCCTTTCTTTAAATGGACAATTCCAATAATTTTATTTTTTCCTTTCTTTATTACCTCTGCCTGTTAATAAACACACGCACACAGCGCACGCGTAAGAGAGAGATATAGCTAGATAGAGATATATAGATAGATAGATAGATAGATAGATAGATAGATAGAGAGAGAGAGAGAGAGAGAGAGAGAGAGAGAGAGAGAGAGAAAAGATAGACAGTAAGAGGGGGGTCAAACACTATAGAGAGCGAGAGAGTGTGAGAGTAATAGACTGAAACTTAGTAAGACTTTATGAATTAATTGCAAATTACTGCTGATGAGAAGAATTAAAATAAATTAAAAACATAACTCA
This sequence comes from Sepiola atlantica, assembly GCA_963556195.1. Taxonomy (NCBI): domain Eukaryota; kingdom Metazoa; phylum Mollusca; class Cephalopoda; order Sepiida; family Sepiolidae; genus Sepiola; species Sepiola atlantica. Next base: position 137,827,052 of record OY744515.1, read on the forward strand.
ATCCCTAAACCAAGAAATGTTTTAACATGTATTTTATGTGATTAAAATATATACGAAAAAAACAACCTAGATAATTTATTTACTCAGCTTTATTACAATAATAGATAAATACGAGGATTGTTTAAATAAATGCCGCAAAGACAAAGCTACTTTCCTTACATAACTACAAGAAACCTCTTCAACAACCGATTGTCATGGCAAATAACCCTAACCCTACCCGAGAGTTCATCATTCAAACCCCTCGGTCTAACCTTCATATATGAATTAGAACAAATACATTGAAGACATTGTCAGGGCTGCTGCAAAGAAGCTGGTCTCCCTCAACCGTGCTAGTAAACTTTTCACACCTGGCATTAACCTATATATCTACAAAGCCACCATCCTCCCATGCATGGAGTATTGTTGCCACATCTGGACTAGTGCATCATTCACTAGTCTCTCCCTCTTAGACAAGGTTACAAAAAGAGTCGCCAACTTAAGAGGTCCTTCACTATCCACCAAGCTCCAGCCCCTGTCCCATCGCCGCAATGTTGCTTACTTTTGCCTGTTTTACAAGTACTTCAATGGATTGTGCTCTGATGAGCTTGCTGTTCTGGTACCCCCACGACGTAATGTCACTAGACCAACTCGACAATCTGCCAAATCCCATCCATACACTGTGGAGGTCCCCAGATGCCGAAGAGCTTTCTACCCCAAAAAGCTTCTTTCCTCGTGCTGCTGGACTCTGGAACTCTCTTCCTGCTCCTTGTTTTCCTGGCGGTACAGACATGTAGAAATTTAAAACTAATGTAAACAGACATCTTGCTGCACAGCTCCCAATTTAGGTTGACCTCCCCTCAAACATTCACCCTTTTTCTCAGTAGCCTTTTACGTCTACAGTGTCGTTCTGCCTTGTTTGGGATGAACTATGTTAAAAACAAATACAGATAATTCTTTTCAAAATAAGAAGACGAAGAAGACGAAGAAATAGAAAAAGAAGAAGAAGAAGAATAAGAAGAAGAAAAAGAGGAAGAAGAAGAAAAAGAAGAAGAAAAAGAAGAGGAAGAAGAAGAGGAAAAAAGAGGAGGAGGAAGAAGAAGACGTTTTGGAATCAGTTTTATTTATTTCAGTTTTATTTTAATGACGGGAAAAGAGATAGAATGTTCAGACAGATGTCCCTATTTATCATTATTTTACTATTGGGGTCACTCGAGTATAAGGGTTAATGCGACAGGCATTAATACCAGCTATCGGAGTACTAACATTGATCCATTGTATTAATTGTGTTTGATTGCTTATAAAGCGGCCCGTGACAAGAAATTGTTGACATTGGATTTGAAGATGACCAAGTTTTAATCAGTAGTGGTAATGTGTTTCACGGACGGGAAGCCCTTGCAAGGAAGGAAAGCTCTTGCAAAGCCTGTCTGCCTGTCTGCCTCCACACGAGAGAAAAGTTAGATAAAAGATCGGGTTTTAATCTGCAGAAATCCAATTACCCTCACAAGGACACTCTGAATTGGAAAACAAAAATAAAACTTGCTTTTGGCCGAGGAGAGAACAAAGGCAAGGCCCATCATCAAATGTTTGGTGTGTACGAGAAGATTATTTTAAACAAAAAAATGTTTATTAACAAAGATGTATTGACTCTTCCGATGCCATCTTTCAAGGCCTAATACTGCAGCTGGAAGAATGGAAGAAATTATAAGTTAGTTCGATGCTCTTAGGTAATCTAGAACTCTGCTACAACAGTGTTGCGAAAAGATACTCAAAAACTCATAACTAGTATTTGCAAAATAACATATTTGTTAAAATCGCTGAATGTTTACCGACCAATGGTAATAGCTTTTCAATTAAAACAACCGAAATACACATTTATTAGTGAAAATAATTAATAAATAAAATAAAAATGAATGACGGTTATATTAACAATTAAATGGTATAATTAAATATATATTATATATATAGTTCGATACATGTAATGAACAAATACCTTATTTACCCACGTAACCACCATGGACTTTTATAATTTCAAAATGTTATGTATTGACTGAATCAGTCAATTTTTTTAATAATGGCTGATAGCACTGCCCTTACTGCAGTATTAAATGGTTTCCCAAAGGTCCGTTTTAGACGAAAATTAACGTCTATTGGCATACACATCTCGTTTGATGATAAAATAAATGTTTTCTATTAGGGTTTAAATCTGAGCGAAGCATGGACGCCAGATCCTCAACTTTATACCTTTGATGCCCAAAGATGATAAGATAAGACTAGATCTTATTTCTATTTATATGTTTAAAGTATATGAAAACTTGTTTTTTGATGAGAAAATACATTCAAGATAGTTACAATGAATTATATTGAAATGTGATTAATTTTATTGCAAAATCCACCTTATTTCACCCTTGTACAAACACACACACATATTTATATATATATATATATATATATATATATATATATATATGATTATTTTTTTACACAGACATGTACAAAATCTGCGACACTGGCATGTCGATGTTATCGATCAACAGCTATTATAAACTGATGTCTCATCAGGCAGTTAGAATCTGATCTTAACCTTAGATCATATTTGGATTCTTTCCATTTTGTACATGTCTGTGTAAATAAAAATAATCATATATAAAAGCTCTATTTGATATTGAGCACTTTTTATAAACCCGGTTGAAATTCTTTGGATTACTACCCTGCGGATATTTTACCTGGATTATATATATATATATATATATATATATGTGTGTGTGTGTGTGTGTGTGTGTGTGTTTGTGTGTGTTTGTTTGTAGAAGAGTGAAATAAGATAGATTATTTGTAGACCCTAGAAACCCCCCTAGGGGCACTGTAAGTGTAGTATTAACACAGCATGACGTCACTAGCTATATAAACGCATCGTTCCTTTCATTAAGTTGAACGCTCTTATGACGTCAAGCTGCCGAAATAAGTGTTAACATTATCATGGTTTATTTAGCTATCCAGCGTTGGCTGAGCGGTTCTAGATGTCGGGATTTGAGTTGTAAAATACTCGTAGCCCTGGGTTTCAAATAACATGACCAGTAGTGAATAGTTACATCTCTATGCTGATGGGTCCCGATTAAAAAGACGAAACTGGTACGATAACAAATATATATATATAGTCATCCACATACAGATTTTTCGCTGTTTCACAGCTCATTAGTGCGGCTAGACCAGTTAGTGCCTCAAGCCAGGATCGAAACGCAACCGTCGAGCTGACAGTCGGCGTTTCTAACCCCTACGCTATCATGCGACACTGACTGAATGTAAGAAATATCTCAATGTTATTAAACATTGCAAATGCCGCAGTTTTACCTAATGAGCTATGTCTTAAAGCTAAATGTTTAAGGTCTCAATTTAAACGTATTGGATTTATCGTGTTTTGCGTTCGAACTCTTCATATATATATATATATATATATATATATATATATATATATATATATATATATATATATATATATATATATATATATATATATATATATATATATGAAGAGTTCGAACGCAAAACACGATAAATCCAATTCGTTTAAATTGAGACCTTAAACAATAAAAACACGAATATATTCAATTTAGACTTCGACTGAAAGCTGATTTTAATTGAAATCAAAAAGAAATTATTTTGGTATCATATTATGTAACACATAGTTTTGGGGTGTCATCGAGTGTGGAAATGCAACACTTTTTGTAGGGACAGTTTCGTGATTTTTAAAATGGCGTTTATCGCGTTTTGCATTCGAACTCTTCATATATATATATATATATATATATATATATATATATATATATATATATATATATATATATATACATGCATACGAATATCACTATAAAAATATTCATATGTATATATGACTATACATATATATATATATATATATATATATTTATATATATATATATAGAGAGAATAAATATGAAACTAAAAGTCAACTTATAGTAAAAACGAACCTATAGTGAAATAGTATACGAGATAGAGCAATTATAAAGATAGATAGACGAAGAGTGATAAACAAGCACGAATGTCTAAATTTATTTCAACCTTCGATTGTTCAATGCAAGGTATATTCTGTATTAAAATTATGTTTATTATTCTTTCCTTAAGCCAAGGCTTTTCAAAGAGCGAGATCTTATCATCAGAGGAATTATACAGATAGATAAGTTGGCAATAGAAAAGCCAAAATTCAACATTTGAAAAAATATTAAGAAAATGATGGGTGAAAAAAAGTTCGTGTAAAAAGATATTAGGTTAGTCCAGGTGGTGATTGTCCGCCGATAAGGTGTCCAATGGAAGTTTCGATGGAGAAGAAAAAGTTTCGTGGGGGCATCACAGGGAATCAAACCGGGTTTATAAAAGAGTGCTCAATAAAAAAATATAGAGCTGTATTGTGAATGCTCCCTCTTTCTTTATCTTCTCTTTCGCTCTTGTTTCATCTCCCCCGACCTCCCCTCTTTATCCAGCCCAGCGCTGAATAAAAATAAATATGAATTTAACTCGAATCTTAAATTAACCATTCCCGCAACAAATCCTAAATGGCTATAGACATCCACCCCTAACACCCCTCCACCCCTTTCTCTTTCTTTTTCTTCCAACCCCCCTACCCTAACTAAGCGTTGGATAAAAATAAAAAATAAAAATATAAATAGCTGTAAATTAAACTTTTCTAACAGCAATTGTATCTTTCTTCCTTTCCCTTATCTTCTCTTTTTCTTTTCCTCGCCCCCCCCTTTCTACCCCAGCTCAGCGTTGGATATATAAAATATATAAAAGATACAAATAAAAAAATGAAAATAGTAATTTCTAACGGCAATCATATTTTAAAATCGGTCACATGACTTTTATTTCTTTCTCCTCTTCTTTTTTGCTTGACTTCATTCTCCCTGGAATTCAGCAACCAGGTTGGATCAAAAAATAATTTTCTGCCTGATGAGACCTCAGCTCTTGAGAGCTGTAGATCGATAACATCGACATGCCAGTGTAGCAGACCTTGTACATGTTTGAATAAAAGCATTCACTATATATATATATACACATATAAGAGTTTGAATTACCTACTGGAGACACAACCCTTGAGTGTTTTCGGTCTCTATGTACAAGAGTTTGTTAGGAAAATCTGGTATGAGGATAATTCGCCCTACAAATAAATCCTGACCAAAGATTGAAAATAACATAGTATTCAAAGCTCAAATAAGATCCCCTCGACACGGCTATACACTGGTTCATACCGTCTACTAGTTATGTTACCTCAAGTAACAACACTAAGCTGGATACTCACCAGACAAGAATAATTATTCAGAAAGATTCAGAAAAGACTAAAATAAAAATAAACACATAATGAAGTGGCTAGTTGGAGAGAACAAAATTAATGTTCTTCACTGCTTTACTAACTCAGCGTTTGAGATGCAGATAAATAATCTTGATTGAACACTATGTATCCAAAATCTCCATATCTTCTTTACTTAAACACTGTAAAAGTGCTACTTATTTACTCAGATATTTGCACGCTTTATTACAAAACTTAAAGAAAGTAAGAAAAATGAAACAATTTAATCATGCAAACATAGACGATATAGGTATAAATAGTCTGTCAACACATGTGACACCCCTACACTCCTTATGATTATTAACCCTAACCATAATCCTTACCGTAACCTAAACACTCCTAATTATTAATAACCCTAACCCTAACACTCCTAATTATTATTAACCTTAACCCTAACACTTCTAATTATTATTAACCCTAACTCTAACCCTAACACTTCTAATTATAATCAACCCTAACCCTAACCCTTATACTCCTAATTATTAATAACCCTAACCCTAACTCTAACCCTAACCCTAACACTCCTAATTATTATTAACCCTAACAATAACACTAACCCTAGCCATAACACTATTAATTATTATTAACCATTACCATAACCCTAACTATTATTAACCCTTACCCTAACCCTAACACTCCGAATTATTATGATCCTAACCCTAACACTCCTAATTATTATAACCTACCCCTAACCCTAATACTCTTAACTATTATTAACACCCACCCTAGCCCTAACACCTCTAATTATTATTAACCCTAACCCTAACCCTAACCCTCCTAATTATTATTAACCCTAGCAATAACCCTAGCCATAACACTCTTAATTATTATTAACTATTACCCTAACCCTAACTATTATTAACACTAACCCTAACCCTAACACTCCTAATTATTATTAACCCAAATTCTAACCCTAACATTAACACTCCTAATTATTATTAACCCTAACACTAACTCTAACACTCCTAATTATTATTAACCCTAACAATAACCCTAGCCATAACACTCTTACTTATTATTAACCATTACCCTAACCCTAACAATTATTAACCCTAACCCTAACCCTAACACTCCTAATTATTATAACCCTAACCCTAACACTCCTAATTATTATGACCCTACCCCTAACCCTAACACTCCTAACTATTATTAACCCTAACCCTTACCCTAACACTCCTAATTATTATAACTCTAACTCTAACCCTAACTTTAACTCTAACCCTAACACTCCTAATTATTATTAACCCAAACCCTTACCCTAACCTTAACACTCCTAATTATTATTAACCCTAACCCTAACCCTAACACTCCTAATTATTATTAACCCTAATAATAACCCTAGCCATAACACTCTTAATTATTATTAACCATTACCGTAACCCTAACAATTATTAATACTAACCCTGACCCTAACATTGCTAATTATTATAACCCTAACCCTAATACTCCTAATTATTATGCCCCTACCCCTAACCTTAACACTCCTAACTATTATTAACCCTAACCCTAACCCTAATTATTATAACCCTAACCCTAACCCTAACACTAACCCTAACCCTAACACTCCTAATTATTATTAACCCTAACCGTTAACCTAACCCTCCTAATTATTATTAACCCTAACCCTAACTCTAACACTCCTTATTATAATTAATCCTGACCCTAACCCAAACCGAAACACTTCTAATTATTATTAACCCTAATTCTTTTAAGTGTTATAAACCTTAACCCTAACCCTAACCCTACCACTACCACTCCTTATTATTATTAACCCTTACCCTAACCCATACAGTTATTCCATCAAGTTGAATTATTGATTTAAATAACACTCACCCGTTTTGATTTTAATATATTTCGGATAAATTTAAATAAAACTAATTCATTTTATATATATATATATATATATATATATATATATATATATATATATATATATATATATATATATATATATATATATATATATATATATATATATATACCGTATTTCTTAATTTTCTGTAAGTACCAAGAAACCAAAGCCAACAACACAATCATACCGGTTAAAAAAATCTGTTTGAAGTTCAGTTAATAAAAAAAATCCATTTTCATTGTTCTAATTAGCCGTAATTTACAACTTTGACTAACTGTCTATCCACCAATTTCACCCTCTCTAACTGTACACTGTTTGACTTCCCGCTTTATACCTCTTTATTACTCTCCCTTTCGCCCCCTTGTTAACAGTCGAAAGTAATAAAAAAAAGAACATGATAAAAATATTGGAATAGTCTATTATAAACAATTAGGGATATTACGACAACAGTAATAGTATTTAACCCGTAGTTGTCAAAGAAAAGAGAGAGAGAAGGAAGCGAGAGTACTAGACAACATATATAATAAAATCAGGTGGATGTCACACAACATTCATTAGAGCTGATAAAAGTCTTTCACTTATGGATGTTGACAATGTTCACGTGGTTCCCACATCTAAGTAACCGATTCTAGAAAGAATCGGAGAAATCGATTTCAACGACAGATTCGAGCCGGTCAAAAAAGTCATACAATTCTGATTCCTACGAATGTACTTTTATATTGATCCACACGATAGTAAATATTTGTGTCCGGAAGGCGCATCTGGGTATTTACTTCCCTCCCACTGCGGGCAGATGTGACACAAAGCCTTAAGATGCAGGGTGTATCAAGCCAGCCCCGTCGGCATATCAGCAATAAACTAACTCCTCTTCAAAGAAGGGGAGGCAAGACTTCAGAAGGTGGATCTCTTAGGACTACCCAGGATTAATATAGCCTGATATAAATGGCCCAGTTTCTGTCAGACTGATTGTCGAGAACGGATCCTCGACTGGTATCAAAGTCAAGAGTTTCTGATCAACAGAAGCTGCCACAAAGAAGGTTGGCTCCCTCTACCGTGCTAGTAAACTCCTCACACCTGACATTATCCTGTATCTCTACAAAGCCACCATTCGCCCATGCATGGAGTATTGTTGCCACATCTGGGCTGGTGCATCATCTACTAGTCTCTCCCTCCTTGAAAAGGTAAAAAAACGAGTCACCAACCTCACAGGTCTCTCACTGTCAACGAAGCTCCAGTCCCTGTTCCATCGCCACAATGTAACATCCTTGTGCTTGTTTTACAAATACTTCAATGGATTGTGCTCCGATGAATTGGCTGTTCTGGTGCCCCCTCGGCGTAAGTTCACTAAACCCACTCGACAATCGACTAAATCCCATCCATTCACTGTGGAGGTCCCCAGACGCCGGAGAGCTTTCTACTCAAATGGCTTCTTTTCTCGTGCTGCTGGCCTCTGGAACTCCCTCCCTGCCCCCTGTTTCCCCGACGATACTGACATGCAGAAATTTAAAACTAATGTAAATAGACATCTCGCTGCGCAGATCCCAATTTAGGTAGACCCCCCCAACCTTCTCCCCTTTTGTTTCTTCTCAGTAGACCCTTACGTCTACAGTGGCGGCCTGCCTTGTTTGGGGTAAAATAAAAAAAAAAGAAGCTGTTTCGAGCCTGCGAAGGTTGCATCTGTTTGCTAGTATTTGCAATCAACAAAGTATATGCATAGATTGCAATCTTGCAACAACAGCGTCGACCTTCTGCACATGACTTGCATCCTGTCGCCTTAAAAACAATGAATAAATATTTCAAGATTAAATACAATTTTAAGTTGAGTAGAACCGGATTTTTCGGAGTCACCGTATCAGATCAAACCAGTAAAGAATTAACCTCATGGCGGAATGTTCGGCCTCTTTAATCTATTCTCGTCGGAATATAGATTAAATATTTATGAGGCGAGCTGTGCCGCGAGCAGACGAGACGATAAGGATTTGGTCACCAAATTCGGTACGATACAAGTCTTGGTAACTTATCTGTTAAAAATAATGAGTTTTGCCGAAAGTCTGAAACCAAGGAATAGGAAGAGGCCGAGTCGAGTTTGAACGTGTGCAGGCTCTGATGCGCACAGAAACTCAAACAAATGGTCCTAGATAGTACACAGATTGGTAATTATCAACGAATAATTACAGTTAGCTTCGTTGATTTCGTAACTGTGAAATAAGTTTACACCCAGAATCATTCTATCTATCTATCTATCTATCTATCTATCTATCTATCTATCTATTTCTCTCTATATATATCTATCCCTCTCTCTGTCTCTATCTATCTATCTCTCTCTCTATCTATCTATCTATCTATCTCATTAAGTATTTATCTATTTATCTATCATTATATCTATCTCATTCAGTATCTATTATCTCTCTCTCTCTCTCTCTCTATATATATATATATATATATATATATACGTATCTATCTATTTCATTCAGTATCTATCTACCTATCTATCTATCTACTCTCACTCTTTCTCTATCTACCTATCTATTTATATTTTCTCATTTCTCTCTCTCTCTCTGCCTCTCTTTCTCTCTATCTATCTATCTATCTATCTCCATCCTCTCCCTTTCTATCTATCTATCTAGCTAGCTATCTAGCCAGCTATCTATCTAGCTATCTCACTCCTCTCCCTATCTATCTATCTATCTATCTATCTATCTATCTATCTATCTATCTCCCTCCTCTCCCTTTCTATCTATCTATCTATCTATTTATCTATATGCCTCCCTCCCCCCTCCTCTCCCTTTCTATCTATCTATCTACACACACACTCTCTGTCTCGGTATCTATTGCTTTTTCGCTATGTATACGAATTCATGTATGGTATATTTATAAGAGGCGAGTGCTCACTATTATTGAAAGATCGACCGTTGATGTAAGTTTTGAGGACATAAACATAGAACCGACAACACATGGAGACTAACAGAGTTTTGCATTGTATTTATCTCACAAAATTTGACTGGATGCACGCAAGACAAGAAACTGTCAGTAACAATGCGCTAGTTATTTCAAGTCTCTCTGTATATATATATATATATATATATATATATATATATATATATATATAATTATCTGTAAAAATCTATTTTGCTCTTGTTGTAATCTAGAATTTAAGATTCCCTCTGTATATATATATATATATATATATATATATATATATATATATATTATAATAATACTTATAAATAAACATGAATTATTTATTACCTACAGACATCGATGTTTCATGCTTACGTAATCTTCAGTGCAGGAAGCTTATTTCTGACAGTTGGCGGGCGCGAACTCCGATCACAAATCGCCACTGATTCGTAGTCAAGAGAGTTTCCAGTTGGCCACCAGAAAGTAACTTAGATAATGATATATGCATATATCATTTTTTATTTATATGTTTTTACTTGAATGTTCAAGTATCACGAATAGCATATACATGAATATAATTACATCTAGAAAAAGCGATACACTACTTCTACTTCTATTATCGAGGTGTGGGTCAGTGATAGAGGGTCGTACCACAATCCCGCTTTCGAGTCGCGCTAGGGTCAGCCACGTTGATTAGTCATAAGACGACTGAACGGTGTCCGTATATACATATATATATATATATATATATATATATATATATATATATATATATATATATATATATATATATATATATATAAATAATGAACAAAAAACAAATATTTATTATTTGTAGCCCCTAGAAAACATTATAGATGTGCACTGTAAGTGTAGTATTAACACCGCATCAAATATATATATATATATATATATATATATATATATATATATATATATATATATATATATATATATATATATATATATATATATATATATATATAAATGCATCGTTCCTTTCATTACGTTGAACGCTCTTATAACGTCAAGCCGCTGAAATAAGTATTAAAATTATCACTGTTTATTTAGTTATTCAGCAGTGGCTGTATGGTTCTAGGTGTTGGGATTTGAGTTGTAAAATACTCGTAACCCGGGGTTTCGAATCGCGCGTAGTGAATAGTTACATTTCTGTGCTGATAAGTCCCGATTAAAAAGGACGAAACCATAAGTACATAGATATTAAACAAAAACAGATATTATATATATATATATATATATATATATATATATATATATATATATATATATATATATATATATAAGTAAGATCGTGAAGAGAGAGAACTCCGTTGTCTTTATGACGCTTGCATAAATAATGACTTGCTGTTGAACAGGCCCGCAAAATATTTCTTAATCCCTTCTTTTGGATTAAGATTATATGCATTGTGAGGTGTAATTAATTAATAAATTTTACCGAGGTAATTGGAAATGAATCTATTCTTGTGGTTTCATTGTATGACTGACTTCAAACAGCTGTAACAATTATAATACGTTTGTGTGTTTTACATTTTAGAATATTATTTTATGAAGCTTCAAAATGTAAATGCTACTAATTAGAGGAATTATTTTCCTACTAATTCACGCATGCGTACTAATATTTTCTGTTAAAATAACAATGACATATTAAGAATTACGTTTAGGAAGTGACTTTACAAAAAATTCTTAAGAAGAATGAATGATTAAGTGTGTAGACGAATGCAAGAACAAGAGAAAAACAACACAAAAGAAAAAAGTAAAGGAGTTAACAAAATAATAAGATTTATCCATTATCACTGTTAAGCTATCTAGCGGGGGCTGAATGGTTTTAGGTGTCGGGATTTGAGTTGTAAAATACTCGTAACTCGGGGTTTCGAATCACGCGACCAGTAGTGAATAGTTATATCTCTCTGCTTATGAGTCCCGATAAAAAAGGACGAAACGTATACGTACATAGATAATAAACAAAAAGCAAATATTATATATATATATATATATATATATATATATATATATATATATATATATATATATATATAAGTTCAGGTTTGTAATCCGAGGCTGTAGCAATACGATGTAGTTGCCGGAAGGTGGAGAGGGTGAACAGAAACAAACGAGGAGAGACAACGAATCTCAAAACGATTTATTAATATTTCACGTAAAAACTGATTAAGTACCAGAATAGTAAATACTGTCAGGTAAATAAAAAGTTCGGCAAAAGGTAATCTTAAATTATCGAAAGAAAAACTTTAATTATCAAAAGACAACAATTAAAGACCGAAAGGGTCGAAAAAACGGGAAAAACCGGAATCAAACTGTTGAAACTTATATATATATATATATATATATATATATATATATATATATATATATATACACGAATAAAAGGTAATACACTTTACCAGAAAATTATGTTATTTAAGACGTACTGGTCTTACGTTTAGGAAATAGCTTTACAAAAAGATTCTTAAGAAGAATGTATGATTAAGTGTGTAGACGAATGCAAGAACAAGAGAAAACAGAAAAAAAGGAAAAGTAAATTAGTTAACAAAACAATAAGATCTATCCATTTCTATCGGTTTTACGTTTTATTCTTTCTCGCCTTCTTATTCCTTCTGGCAGTTGATTCCATAAGAAAGTCTGACAAACTCTCCGTTCAGATAACAAGCAGATCCTATTTTTAGCAAACATGTAAATATATTGGCGAAAGGTAGTTATTAAAAAATAATTGCAGTTGTTCCAATATACATGTTTATTTATTAGAGAATGTCAGATACTTATACACATCTTTATTTATATAACATTATGTATGCCTCCATGTTTATATATTTGTATGTACAAGATCCACTCCTAAACTTAATACCAGATCATTATGAATTTTGGAAAACCACTGCTAGACGTAAAACATCGTTAAGTGGACTATATTCACTTTAATTTAGTTTTATGCAAAATGGAGTAAAAAGATGTGGAAGTCCTTCGTAAAAATGATAATACCGTCGAATTTTGTGAAATTTTACAATAGCTATTAGACATCGATTAATAAATATTCCCCAAATTTTAACTTATTTGGAGTATTTTAAAGTGTTTTTCTCAAATTGATGCCCCCTCTAGTGGTTTCATTCGTAGGGTAGCTGGACAATAAGAAAGGCGCCGAAAGTCTGTTTAGGGTTAGGGTTAGAGTAAGGGTTAGGGTTAGAGTTAGAGTAAAGGTTAGAGTTAGAGTAAGGGTTAGGGTTAGGGCCAAAGACGGAAAGTTTTCTACTTTATTCACATGTGATGCTTCTTTAAATTCTAATGTGTATTATTTAAATGTACTAAATTCTCTCTCTCTCTCTCTCTCTCTCTCTCTCTCAAATCAGGTATTGAAGCCTATGTCCCCATGCGTAAATATTTCAACAAACCCCACTCTCCTCAATTGTTCACATCGGAAAGTGCAGCTGTTATTGCTGAGAGACAGCAAGCATTACGACAATTCGGCCGCCATAAGTCAACTGCGAATAGAAAGACATTTATAGAGTCAATAAGAAATTGTAAGGCAGTGATAGGTGAAGCGAAGAGAAGGTATACAAAGATAACCAGAATTCAGTCACATAAACTAGGTTCTCGCGATTTCCGGAAAATCTACAATAGTTTGGTGAACAAGGGATAATCAATAATCCCCCCTCTATAAACCCACAATGATGTCGTTTGCACGGCAACTGTTATAGCTGAACTACTTGCCTAGCGTTTCGCCTTAAACTCCACTTTGGACTCAGCAAACAACCCTTCCTAAATTCCCATTGCGGACCGAAGCCACGCTTGAAAACCTCGTCATATTCCCATCTCAGGTCAGAGACATCATAAAAAACCTTGACACCTCCAAAGCTTGTGGGTGTGATCTTATATCTGTAATAGTAATAAAGAAATGCTCTGCTGAACTGGCCCCTGTCCTCTCCAAAGTCTACAACAAATGCCTTGCTGAATTGATCTTCCCTGATAGCTGGAAAATCGCCTCTGTGGTACCAGTCTTCAAGAATTCAGGAGATAGAACTGATTCTCAGGACTACCGTCTAATCAGTCTACTTCCGATCTTTGCTAAACTCTTTGAATCCTTAATCAATCTAGCGATAGTCCGCCACCTAATTAATGCTAAAATTCTTTCTGACCGCCAGTATGGATTTAGACAAGCACAATCTACTGCGGTTATCCTAACGGTCATCTCTGAACGCATATATCACACACTGGAGAAGTCCGGTGGAACTAGGGCAGTAGTGCTTGATATATCCAAAGCCTTTGACAAGGTCTAGCATAAAGGGCTTCTCCTAAAGAATCACTCATATGGTATTACTGGATAAATATTTAATATAATTAGATCCCTCCTAATCAAAAGAAATATACAAGTTGTCCTCGATGGCCGTTCATCTAAGCAACATGAGATAAATGCTGGTGTACTCTAGGGATCTATCCTAGGAACTTTATTGTTCCTGATTTTCATAAACGACCTCCCTGATGACATCGAGTCTGAGATACGTATATTTGCTGACGATACTACGCTCTAGTCTCGTCATGTGAGCAAAACGGAGGCGTACATATCCGAGGCAATGGCTGAATCCTTAGAAAATGACCTCCAGTCTGTAGTGGATTGGGGTCATAAATGGTTGGTAACTTTTAATGCGGCAAAGACAAGCTCCTTTCTTTCAATAACTACAAGAAACCTCTTCAACCACCAATTACTATGGCAAATAACATCCTACCCGAGAGTTCATCCTTCAAACTCATCGACCTAACTTTCACAGATAATATAAATTGGATCGAATAAATAGAAAACATTGCCAAGACTGCTGCAAAGAAGGTAGGCTCCCTCTACCGTGCTAGTAAACTTCTCACACCTGACATTATCCTATATCTCTACAAAGCCACCATCCATCGATGCATGGAGTATTGTTACCACATCTTGGCTGGTGCATCATCTACTAGTCTCTCCCTCCTAGACAAGGTCCAAAAAAGAGTCGCCAACTTAATAGGCCCCTAACTATCTAACAAACTCCAGTCCCTGTACCATCGCCGCAATGTTGCATCATTGTGCTTGTTTTACAAATACTTCAATGGATTGTGCTCCGATGAACTAGCTGATCTAGTGTCCCATCGACGTAAATACACTAGACCAACCCGACAATCAGTTAAATCCTATCCATTCACTGTGGAGGTCCCCAGATGTCGGAGAACTCTTAGGGATGCTAGCTTGATTTCCCCCACCTTCCGGCCTTGTGTCATATCTTCCTGCGGTGGGAAGGAAGTAAATACTTTCTGCAACATATTATTCTGTATTTCTGTAAATATACCACCGTGTTTTCTAATTTATTACGGACCTTTCAAGGTCGCAACAAAAAGCATAACTATTATTTGCAATGAATGACATTGGAAATGTCATTAAATGCAACGCACACAAACTGCAATATCTCATTCATCCATCATGCAGATATGCAGATATGCATTTAAGAAAGAAAAAGCCAACAAAATACATTAATGCATGTAAAATAAAAACACTCGCAAGTTTAACCCATGTTTTAATAGATGCATAACATGGGTGCATAACATGGTGTATAACATGGATGCATAACATGGATGCATAACATGGATGCATAACATGGGTGTCGACAAGTAAATCTCAACAAAATTAGAAATTATTTTTTTCTGAATCGATATTATAAATAAATGCTTTTTTGTCTTCTGTTAATAAACAGATCAAACATTTATTTTTGATCGAAAACTTCTCAACATGATCAGACCAAATTTGACACGAAGCGTCTTTGCTGTGCCGGGTCTTATATAGGTAAATAAATACTACTACTACTACTACTACTACTACTACTACTGCACATACAATAAATATTTCTAGGCGCCAAAATTATTTGACATAATTCCACCAAATTCGTCCTGAAATATGTTGGATGTGTCATGGATAAACCATGTTACTACTATTACTACAACTGCTGCTACTACTACACATAATAATAATAATAATAATAATAATAATAATAATAATAATATTAGTAAACACTTAGACCTTTTAAAGTAAAATTAGAAAACGATATAAATATTGAAACTGTATAAAACACCGACCATGAAATGATAGAACGCACGGAGAAAGACACACTGGAAATGGAATTAATCAAGGAAATCATAAACGAGGATAAACACAACGCCCTCCATATAGGGTACAAATAATGAACGAAGGTAAAAATTGAACCAAAACCTACTAACGGTTTCCTATAACACACCACATCAGATATTATTACATATCTGAACAATTAATTATATGCTGGGCCCAAATGTAACACACACTACCCACCGTTACGCTTAGAAGCTATATCTAATAAAATAATAATGATCGGTTAATTAGTTTTCGAGTTTCACCCCACATACATATATAGAACTATATAAGCATATACTATCACCTAACTTTATGTATAACTATAATAATACCCATTCCAGGACGGGTAAAAGTAACTCCCCAAATGGCGGCGTTTTTCAGCATTTTTATGTCCCCTTACGAAAATTAAAACTCACATATAATGTTACTAAACCTTACGTTTACAATCGTTATTTCGAATTGTGATCAAAATCCATTCGATAATTTTGAGTCTAGAAAATGTCTAAAATTTAAGACTTAATCTTAATGGCTATTAAAGAAGAAACTGAAATTCATGGAATCTGCGTTAATTGGTGTCTAATGACTATGAATAAAATTTAAAGTAAATCTGAATTATTTGAAATCTCAAATAAGAAGTTGTGCTTATATAATTCCCACTGAAATCTCTATATAATACTTCAAAGAACCTGAACATTTTTGACCATTTATTCATTGATATCTTCTAATACATATTGTTTAAATTACACATACATCGGAAGTATAGGATTTTTAATGAAGGGCTTCTACCACTCTTTGACGCTTTTGCATGAAACAAAATTAAACTAAATATACGGCATATTACTCACGCTTACGCCTAGCAGCCGTGTTCCGAAATTCATTAGTTTAGGAGCGGATCTTATAAATATATATACATATATACATTTCTAACTTTATCTGAATAGAGATATACAGAGATTACACAGTTTTTTGTACGGATGACTTTCTGTGTCTGCATTCATGTGTGTAGACGGGAGAAAAAGGAATCAAAGGGACAGATGAAAAAATGAGATAGGTACAAAAAAGATAAAGACAGAGTTCGTAACAATAATAAAAAATCTTCATCATCGATTTACGATGATTACGATACTGCGTTTTTTTTGGCCCACACAAAGATCGCGTTCTTTTCTCTTCTCAAAGATGAAGGTAATGCTAAGTAGCAGATATAAACTCAAGAATTATCCGTTTTTTATTTGAGGGTCTGCCGAGAGTAACCTGGAAAAATATTGAAAATGTAAAGGAAAAAAAGAGAGAAGCGATGCAAAAAGAAGTGGCACACAATTGCCATTAAAAAAGACATTTTTCATCGAAAATTACAGCCAATCAGATCTCGACTTCAAACGAGCCATCTGCTAAATCCGAAAGAAAAAAAAATGAGCGAAAACCGAAGAAAAGAAAACAATAAATGGAGACTATTCTTGATATGATTAAAATAAGCATGATATAAAAAGAGACCCAAAGATT
Source organism: Sepiola atlantica (assembly GCA_963556195.1). Lineage (NCBI taxonomy): Eukaryota > Metazoa > Mollusca > Cephalopoda > Sepiida > Sepiolidae > Sepiola > Sepiola atlantica. The sequence goes on from OY744515.1 coordinate 137,844,791, forward strand.
AGATTCATTTTTAGGGGTTTTATTGTTCTTTTTTTTTTTTACTTCTAATTTGATGTCCTTATTTCCTTCGATGGATATCTGAATAACGTCCTCCCTTCTTCACGCAATTCTTTGGTAGAACTGAAGAAAAAAAGACCCAAAAGACCCCTACCCCATAAAACACATTACAGATATTCGTAAGATGTGTCCATTTCAGCATCTGCGTGATGGAAATACCATTTCAAAATAAATCCTTGTACAGACTAACGTAAATGTTATTTGAAACGTAAGCTTACCAGACTGAGGAACGGACACGCTTGCTTATACAGATACCTGGACGCATCTAAAAAAGATCTGAAAATTCTATTGAAAACTAAAATGTTACGGACCAATTTTCAATTTTAAGCCTGACAAACCGATATATATATATATATATATATATATATATATATATAAATAAATAAATGTTTTGAGGTACAGAACTTATAAATACATTTAAAAAGGATGCGCGGAAATCTCTCAAAGGCCCTTTCGACTATCATCTCGATTTTCCCCTGACGAGACGGTAGTTGAAAGGGCCTTCGAGAGATTTCCGCGCATCCTTTTTAAATGTATATATATATATATATATATATATATATATATATATATATATATATATATATATATATATATATATATATAAAGTGTTTTAAGGGTCATATTTTGTTTTTTAAGAAGCATCTATTGTTAAATTAAATAAGGAATAGGTAAAATAAATACCTTTTGAAGCATTAAAGATGCGATATCAATTTTTTTAATAAAGAAAAATAAATCGAAATCGAAGCATTAAAGATGTGATATCAATTTAAAAAATAAATAAAAATAAATCGAAACCGATTTTTTTTTCTTTTTTTTTAATTATAAACTTCCATTCTTTTGTTAGTTTAAAGTGACACAGATATTGCGCCAAAAACTTGGCCTCATCGGTGTGTCATATATCCTGATGTCATCGGATTTGTATTTTTCTTTCTTACCGACTTCGGTTGTTGCAGCCGGGCCAAAGGGGTTTGTTGTTGTTTCCCACGTTCAAATATGAGATCGTGAATGCGCACGTGATCGGTATAAAGTGTTTTAAGGTTCATATTTTTTTAAGAAGCATCTATTGTTAAATATAATAAGGAATAGGTAAAATAAATACCTTTTAAAGCATTAAAGATGCGATTTCAATTTAAAAAAAAAATAAAAATAAATCGAAACCGATTTTTAAAAATTTTTTTATATTGTAAACTTCCATTTATTTTTGTTAGTTTAAAGTGATACAGATATTTCGCTTAAAACTTGGCCTCATCGGTGTGTCATATATCCTGATGTCATCGGATTTGTATTTTTTTTCTTACTGGCTTCTGTTGTTGCAGCCGGGCTAAAGGGGTTTGTTGTTGTTTCCCACGTTCAAATAATAGATCGTGATTGCGCACGTGATTTAAAAAAAATTGATATCGCATCTTTTATGCTTCAAAAGGTATTTATTTTACCTATTCCTTATATATATATATATATATATATATATATATATATATATATATATATATATATATATATATATGATTATTTTTATTTACACAGACATGTACAAAATCTGCGACACTGGCATGTCGATGTTATCGATCAACAGTTATTATAAAAGAATCCGATCTTAACCTTAGATCATATTTGGAAAGAATTAAATGGGGAAAAAGAAGAAAAGAAATTTAAAATTTCAAAGTTTAGGAAGTCACGTGGTTTGGACCGTTAAGAACAAAATCCAAATATAAAATAAAATAAAATAAAATAAAATAAAGTGAAAAGAGAGAGATATAATAAAAGGGTAGAATAAAAAGATAGATATATAGATAAATAGAAAGATAGATAGGTAGATAGATAGAAAAAATGAAATCGTCTGTTGATTCAGACAGAAGTAGGGGAAAGGGAATATACATGCAACAGAATGTGTCAAAAAACGTCGTGAGTTTTTTCAACTCAGGGTAAATTGCATATTCTCAAATCAGTTGTAATCGGTGGCAGCGTATATCTGTGAGCGTGCAGACGTGTATATATATATATATGTAAATATGAAGAATATACCGGTATTGTCCGGGCCTTCCGGTTTGGATTTACGCCGGTCTATTGGTTGTCGGTCCTGTGCAGTTTTAGGAGGTGCACCATCACAGGCTTTGCCTCCTCTCTTTGGGGAGCAGTAAGTTTATTGCTTACTGCCTGAGGCGCCCCTACCGGGGAATGCCGACGGGGTTGCCCAGGCAATTTTTAAACAGCCAGAGTGCTCAAATTCTCGTGCGCTGGTTCTTTCTCACTTTCCCGACCTTGTGTCACATCTTACCTTGTGGGAGGAAGATTAATAGAGATGAAGGGTAGAATTCCGAGGCAGAAACAATGCAATGTTAGAAAAACCGGAAGGTGGAATAAGAATGAACAAAAATAAATGACAAGAGACGGTAAATCTCAGATCAATTCATTTACATTTCAAAATATTAATACAAAGGCCGTAAATTGTAAAATTCATAGGCTTACTGTTAAATATTTAAAGGTCCGGAATGGTAGAGACTTTAATCATTTCGAGAGTAACAACCTCTCTTTTTCAAAAAGAAAACAAAACTTGGACTGGCTGTGTCAGTCGAGGAGAGCCAAGTGGACGCTGCTATTCCAAAAATAGAAACATGAGATTCGCAGAAAGAACAAGTCCTGCAGAAAATGCAATAGTTAAGATATATAATAGATTACTAAGTTTAATTAATTTAGTTAATCTTAAATAATAATATTTGGATTTAATTTATTTTGTTGTTATTGTTCTTTTTTGTTGTTATTATTATTATTATTATTATTATTATTATTATTATTATTATTATTATTATTATTATTATTATTTATTTTTTTATTTATTATTTACTTTTTCTTTACTATTATTATTTTTTTTATATTAAATATGTTATTTATGTTAAGTGTTGCAATTGTAAACATAGGTTATAATAGTCAGGTAAAGATTAAGGGTGATAATTAGGAATCAGCATAATATATATATATATATATATATATATATATATATATATATATATATATATATATATATATATATATATATATATATTGAATATGGACACATTTCACGACTGGATAACCTTGCCGGCCCCTTCAATTTCACGTATTTGGACTGCTGTTTGTATCTTGGAGTAATGTCCTTCCTGATTATGCTTCTCAACTTGTATGACCTGGATGGACTGTATGGATTCAACAAAAGTATGTTTTTGGATTGATATGTTTGATGTTATGTATTTTTATGTATTTGTATATATAATTTTATATATTTTCAAAGCGTAATTTTATTGCCTGTAGTAGTATAACTGCGGTAATGGTCCTCTGAAGAGAAGAATTATCTTTGAAAACTCATGAGCTAAGGACTTAAGGATGCTTTGCATGAACTTTGAATTCTAATAAAATTTGATTGACACCTTATTTTATTACTTCATTTTATATTATAATATTAATGCTCTATCCAGTATATTGAGCTTCAGTTTTTTATCCGGATGTTTCACTAATTATAAGATATTAGTTGACGCTTATATCTTTTGTTGGATTGCTTCATATATATATATATATATATATATATATATATATATATATATATATATATATATATATATATATATATATATATATATATATATATTTGCGTCTTATGACCGTCTGAAATTATCACTTCCCTACACTGAAGAGAGCAATAAGCTGAAACGACGTTGTCTCAAGGTAAATATAATTTTATATTTGTTCATAAATATTATTATTAAGCCCCTTTAAGTGAAATTCAAGTCGAGCACTGTTAAGATATATTTTAAAATATACATTCATTTAACTACAAAGCAAGACTCCGAGTAAGGCCGTCGAGTCCTTTATTCTGTCTTACTATTACGCTGTAATAGCATAAATATAACTTAAATTCTCCGTAGCACGTGGAAATTTGAAATGGCCGTAAGGGTAGGGTGAAAGCGTGCAGATCCATAAGTGGCTTTATGAACCGGGTTCGCGCCTGATGACCGTCTGAAATTATCACTTCCGTACAGCTATACACGATGTTATATATATATATATATATGAGGTAAGGTGAACGATAACTCATGAAACACGTGATAGACAAAATGTGTGAAAAAAGACAAATGGAAAGCAGGTTAAAATGCAAGAGTAAAACAAAAACAAGAGATTTGACCGGTTTCTTTTGTATTATCGAACGTCTTCAGAAAAAGTGAAGATTTGGAAACAATTTTATTTTGAAGGCACACACATGGGAGAAAGAAAGAAAACGAAAAAATAAATGAAGAAGAATATGTCAAATTATATTTCAATGTCGCTAAAAATGTTTTATGTGGTCCAATCGGATCATCTTTTCCTTTGTAGAATCAGATTCGAGGTAAGATAAAATCCGGTCCTGTTTTAGAGAAAAATATTGGCATCCAAAAAAATCCGGTTAAGTGTGTGCAAGCACAAGGGCCTACTTTAAAGGGGATTAGGGTCCCAACCCCATCACGTATTTGAAATATTTTCTCTGTCCTAAGGTCGGATACGTTTTAGACAGGCCTCGTATATGTTAAGTCGGTTCGTTGTGAAGAGTGCGGTACGACGAAACACGTGTCAACAAATAACTAATATATATATATATATATATATATATATATATATATATATATATATATATATATATATATATAATATTATTACAATTTGCACCGCCATGTGCCGTCCTTAACAAAAGAGACTCTCATCCCATACCGTTTCAACAACACCGAATTTATAACACAAAAAACGAGATGAAAAAAAAGGAAAAAAAAAATTAATATGTCTTTATTTGAAATTCTGATGATAAGTATATCTTCGAAAATTAAATTGAAAAAAATTAACAGTTAATGAAACTTAAATGCATTGTATTGAAAGTACTAAAGAAGTTTGTAGAATCAGATTCGAGGTAAGATAAAATCCGGTCCTGTTTTCGAGAAAAATATTGGCATCCAAAGTTGTATAAAACATCCGGCGAAGTTGTTGATAGGCGGCGACCAGTAAATGTCCAAGACGATCCGTCCAGTTGGGAAAAGCTGCGGTATGTGAAAGCTTAGGATATCATTGGTGTATTAAAGCCATTTATAGATAACCTTCCTGGGTCTATAACAAAGAGAGAGTTAATTTAGAGTTATTTACTCCAGAGTAAGTTGATAAATGGTACTTTTAATTAAAAAAGTCAGCAATGAGATAAAAATAGAATAAAAGTTGGTGGGGGAAGTCAAGAATGGATTTTGTAAATAAGGCGATGCGTGAAGCAGTGAACAATAAGGAGGGCGGCACGGTGGGGAGTGTTGGGAGGAAATAGAAGGGTAAAGAGGTTTTGTTAGGGGATAGGATAGAGAGGGATAGAGAGGGATATGGTGGCCAAAGGGAGGGAGAAGCGAAGATTGGAGTTAATATTTGATAAATTGATATTAGGAAGGGACAGGTGTTTAAGAAGAATTTACAAGTTTGAAAAAAAACTGCCAAAAGAAAATTATTGAAAAACGTCTTCAAATATATGAAAGGGAATAGAAATATAGTATACATATTAGGATAAATGCGAGAGATGAACAAGTCTGATGAAAGTATTTAAAAATCGTTATGGGGAGGCGATTAGCCTCACGTTAGTAGAGAGATAGATGTACAGGGGTCGAAGTTGGAGCGGTCAGAACTAAGTATCTAAATGGTGGGATAAGCTTCCAATTATATACACTGACCTAATCAGAGTGATTAGTTGAGAGGAGAGAAGTTACGGCGGTTAGTGCTATTAAAACGGTGAGGTACAAATACTAAAACTGTAAAATCTGAAAAAAAGGTTTTAGATTATTAAGGGTGGCAACAATGAAGGGTACATTTTAGTTGAATTCCTTCAATTGGTCTAGAATTCAAGTTTTATGTGTAGGAAAGTTTTAGATTATTAAGGGTGGCAACAATGAAGGGTACATTTTAGTTGAATTCCTTCAATTGGTCTAGAATTCAAGTTTTATGTGTAGGAAAGTTTAAGATTATTAAGGGTGGCAACAATGAAGGGTACATTTAAGTTAACTTCCACAAATTGGTCTAGAATTCAAGTTTTATGTGTAGGAAAGTTTTAGATTATTAAGGGTGGCAACAATGAAGGGTACATTTAAGTTAACTTCCACAAATTGGTCCAGAATTCATAGTTTATGTGTAAGGAAAGTTTTAGATTATTAAGGGTGGCAACAATGAAGTGTACATTTTAGTTAAATTTCAAAAAAATTGTCTAGAATTCAAGTTTTATGTGTAGCAAAGTTTTAGATTATAAATCGTGGAAACAATGAAGGGTACATTTTAGTTGAATTTCAAAAATTGGTCTAGAATTCAAGTTTTATGTGTAAGAACGTTTTAAATTATTAAGGGTGGCAACAATGAAGGGTACATTTTAGTCAAATTCCCAAGATTTTGTCTAGAATTTAAGTTTTATGTGTAAGAAAAGTTTTAGATTATTGAGAGTGGAAACAATGAAGGATACATTTTTGTTAACTTCCCAAAATTGGTCTAGAATTCAAGTTTTATGTGTAGGAAAGTTTTCGATTATTAAGGGTGGCAACGATGAAGGGTACATTTTAGTTGAATTCCAAAAATTTGTCTATAATTCAAGTTTCATGTGTAGGAAAGTTTTAAGTTATTAAGAGTAGAAACAATGAAGGGTACATTTTAGTAAACTTCCCTGAATTGGTCTAGAATTAAAGTTTTATGTGTACGAAAGTTTTAGATTAATAAGGGTAGCAACAATGAAGGGTACATATTAGTTAATTAAAAAAAATTGGTCTAGAATTGAAGTTTTATGTGTAGGAAAGTTTTAGATGATTAAGGGTGTCAACAATGAAGGGTACATTTTAGTTAAATTTCCAAAATTGGTCTAGAATTCAAGTTTTATGCGTAGGAAAGTTTTCGATTAATAAGGGTGGCAACAATGAAGGGTACATTTTAGTTCAATTATAAAAATTTGTCTAGAATTCAAGTTTTATGTGTACGAAAGGTTTAGATTATTAAGGGTGGCAACAATGAAGGGTACATTTTTGTTTAATTCCCAAAATTGGTCTAGAATTCAAGTTTAATGTGAAGGAAGGTTTTAGATTATTAATGGTGGCAACAATGAAGGGTACATTTTAGTTGAATTCAAATAATTGGTCTAGAATTCAAGTTTTATGTGTAGGAAAGTTTTAGATTATTAAGGCCGGCAACAACGAAGGGTACATTTTAGTTGCATTCCAAAAATTTGTCTAGAATTACAATTTTATGTGTACGAAAATTTTGGATTATTAAGGGTGGCAACAATGATGGGTACATTTTAGTTAAATTCCCAATATTGGTCTAGAATTCAAGTTTTATGTATAGGAACGTTTTAAATTATTAAGGGTGGCAACAATGAAGGGAACATTTAAGTTAACTTCCAAAAATTGGTCTAGAATTCAAGTTTTATGTGTAGGAAAGTTTTCGATTATTAAGGGTGGCAACAATGAAGGGTACATTTTAGTTTAATTCCAAAAATTAATCTAGAATTCAAGTTTCATGTGTAGGAAAGTTTTAGATTATACAAGGTGGCAACAATGAAGGGTACATTTCAGTTGAATTCCAAAAATTGGTTTAAAAGTCAAGTTTGATGTGTAGGAAAGTTTTAGATTATTAAGGGTATCAACAATGATGGGTACATTTAAGTTGAATTCGAAAAATTGGTCTAGAATTCAAATTTTATGTGTAGGAAAGTCTTTGATTATTAAAGGTTGCAACAATGAAGGTACATTGTTGTTAAATTCCAAAAATTGGTCTAGAATTCAAGTTTTATGTGTAGGAAACTTTTAGATTTTAAGGCCGGCAACAATGAAGGGTACATTTTAGTTAAATTCCCAAAATTTGTCTAGAATTCAAGTTTTATGTGTAGTAAAATTTCAGATTATTAGGGGTTGCAACAATGATTGGTACATTTAAGTTTGATTCCAAAAATTGGTCTAGAATTCAAGTTTTGTGTGTAGGAAATTTTAGATTATTAGGGGTGTCAACAATGAAGGGTACATTTTAGTTCAATTCTAAAAATTGGTCTAGAATTCAAGTTTTATGTGTACGAAAGGTTTAGATTATTAAGGGTTGCAACAATGAAGGGTACATTTTTGTTTAATTCCCAAAATTGGTCTAGAATTCAAGTTTTATGTGAAGGAAGGTTTTAGATTATTAATGGTGGCAACAATGAAGGGTACATTTTAGTTGAATTCAAATAATTGGTCTAGAATTCAAGTTTTATGTGTAGGAAAGTTTAAGATTATAAAGGGTGGCAACAATGAAGGGTACATTTTAGTTGAATTCCAAAAATTGGTCTAGAATTCAAGTTTTATGTGTAGGAAAGTTTTAGATTATTAAGGCCGGCAACAACGAAGGGTACATTTTAGTTGCATTCCAAAAATTTGTCTAGAATTCAAGTTTCATGTGTAGGAAAGTTTTAGATTATACAAGGTTGCAACAATGAAGGGTACATTTCAGTTGAATTCCAAAAATTGGTCTAAAAGTCAAGTTTGATGTGTAGGAAAGTTTTAGATTATTAAGGGTATCAACAATGATGGGTACATTTAAGTTGAATTCGAAAAATTGGTCTAGAATTCAAATTTTATGTGTAGGAAAGTCTTTGATTATTAAAGGTTGCAACAATGAAGGTACATTGTTGTTAAATTCCAAAAATTGGTCTAGAATTCAAGTTTTATGTGTAGGAAACTTTTAGATTTTAAGGCCGGCAACAATGAAGGGTACATTTAAGTTAAATTCCCAAAATTTGTCTAGAATTCAAGTTTTATGTGTAGTAAAATTTCAGATTATTAGGGGTTGCAACAATGATTGGTACATTTGAGTTTGATTCCAAAAATTGGTCTAGAATTCAAGTTTTGTGTGTAGGAAAGTTTTAGATTATAAAGGTTGCAACAATGAAGTGTACATTTTAGTTAAATTTCAAAAATTGGTCTAGAATTAAAGTTTGATGTGAAGGAAAGTTTTAGATTACAAAGAGTGGCAACAATGAAGGGTACATTTTAGTTGAATTCCAAAAATTGGTCTAGAATTCAAGTTTTATGCGTAGGAAAGTTTTAGATTATTAAGGGTGGCAACAATAAAGGGTACATTTTAGTTGTATTCCCATAATTGGTCTAGAATTCAAGTTTTATGTGTAGGAAAGTTTTAGATTATTAAGGGTGGCAACAATGAAAAGTACATTTCAATTGAATTCCAAAAATTGGTCAAGAAGTCAAGTTTAATGTGTAGGAAAGTTTTAGATTATTAAGGGTGGCAACAATGAAGGGTACATTTTAGTTGAATTCCAAAAATTGGTCTAGAATTCAAGTTTTAGGTGTAAGAAAGTTTTAGATTATAAAGGGTGGCAACAATGAAGAGTACATTTTAGTTGAATTCCAAAAATTGGTCTAGAATTCAAGTTTTATGTGTAGGAAAGTTTTAGATTATTAAGGCCGGCAACAACGAAGGGTACATTTTAGTTGAATTCCAAAAATTAGTCTAGAATTCAAGGTTTATGTGTAGGAAAGTTTTAGATTATTAGGGGTTGCAACAATGATTGGTACATTTAAGTTTGATTCCAAAAATTGGTCTAGAATTCAAGTTTTGTGTGTAGGAAATTTTAGATTATTAGGGGTGTCAACAATGAAGGGTACATTTTAGTTCAATTCTAAAAATTGGTCTAGAATTCAAGTTTTATGTGTACGAAAGGTTTAGATTATTAAGGGTTGCAACAATGAAGGGTACATTTTTGTTTAATTCCCAAAATTGGTCTAGAATTCAAGTTTTATGTGAAGGAAGGTTTTAGATTATTAATGGTGGCAACAATGAAGGGTACATTTTAGTTGAATTCAAATAATTGGTCTAGAATTCAAGTTTTATGTGTAGGAAAGTTTAAGATTATAAAGGGTGGCAACAATGAAGGGTACATTTTAGTTGAATTCCAAAAATTGGTCTAGAATTCAAGTTTTATGTGTAGGAAAGTTTTAGATTATTAAGGCCGGCAACAACGAAGGGTACATTTTAGTTGCATTCCAAAAATTTGTCTAGAATTCAAGTTTCATGTGTAGGAAAGTTTTAGATTATACAAGGTTGCAACAATGAAGGGTACATTTCAGTTGAATTCCAAAAATTGGTCTAAAAGTCAAGTTTGATGTGTAGGAAAGTTTTAGATTATTAAGGGTATCAACAATGATGGGTACATTTAAGTTGAATTCGAAAAATTGGTCTAGAATTCAAATTTTATGTGTAGGAAAGTCTTTGATTATTAAAGGTTGCAACAATGAAGGTACATTGTTGTTAAATTCCAAAAATTGGTCTAGAATTCAAGTTTTATGTGTAGGAAACTTTTAGATTTTAAGGCCGGCAACAATGAAGGGTACATTTAAGTTAAATTCCCAAAATTTGTCTAGAATTCAAGTTTTATGTGTAGTAAAATTTCAGATTATTAGGGGTTGCAACAATGATTGGTACATTTGAGTTTGATTCCAAAAATTGGTCTAGAATTCAAGTTTTGTGTGTAGGAAAGTTTTAGATTATAAAGGTTGCAACAATGAAGTGTACATTTTAGTTTAATTTCAAAAATTGGTCTAGAATTAAAGTTTGATGTGAAGGAAAGTTTTAGATTACAAAGAGTGGCAACAATGAAGGGTACATTTTAGTTGAATTCCAAAAATTGGTCTAGAATTCAAGTTTTATGCGTAGGAAAGTTTTAGATTATTAAGGGTGGCAACAATAAAGGGTACATTTTAGTTGTATTCCCATAATTGGTCTAGAATTCAAGTTTTATGTGTAGGAAAGTTTTAGATTATTAAGGGTGGCAACAATGAAAAGTACATTTCAATTGAATTCCAAAAATTGGTCAAGAAGTCAAGTTTAATGTGTAGGAAAGTTTTAGATTATTAAGGGTGGCAACAATGAAGGGTACATTTTAGTTGAATTCCAAAAATTGGTCTAGAATTCAAGTTTTAGGTGTAAGAAAGTTTTAGATTATAAAGGGTGGCAACAATGAAGAGTACATTTTAGTTGAATTCCAAAAATTGGTCTAGAATTCAAGTTTTATGTGTAGGAAAGTTTTAGATTATTAAGGCCGGCAACAACGAAGGGTACATTTTAGTTGAATTCCAAAAATTAGTCTAGAATTCAAGGTTTATGTGTAGGAAAGTTTTAGATTATTAAGGCTGGCTACAATGAAGGGTACATTTTAGTTGAATTCCAAAAATTTGTCTAGAATTACAGTTTTATGTGTACGAAAATTTTGGATTATTAAGGGTGGCAACCATGAAGGGTACATTTTAGTTAGATTCCCAAAATTGGTCTAGAATTAAACTTTTATGTGTAAGAAAAGTTTTAGATTATAAAGGGTGGCAACAATGAAGGGTACATTTTAGTTTAATTCCAAAAATTTATCTAGAATTCAAGTTTTATGTGTAGGAAAGTTTTAGATTATACAAGGTGGCAACAATGAAGGGTACATTCAGTTGAATTCCAAAAATTGGTCTAGAAGTCAAGTTTTATGTGTTGGAAAGTTTTAGATTATTAAGGCCGGCAACAACGAAGGGTACATTTTAGTTGAATTCGAAATATTGGTCTAGAATTAAGGTTGTATGTGTAGGAAAGTTTTAGATTATTAAGGGTGGACAACAATGAAGGGTACATTTTAGTTAAATTCCAAAAATTGGTCTAAAATTCAAGTTTTATGTGTAGGAAAGTTTTAGATTATTAAGGGTATCAACAATGATTGGTACATTTAAGTTGAATTCGAAAAATTGGTCTAGAATTCAAGTTTTATGTGTCGGAAAGTTTTTGATTATTAGGGGTGTCAACAATGAAGGGTACATTTTTGTTGAATTCCAAAAATTTGTCTAGAATTCAAGTTTTATTTGTAGGAAAGTTTTAGATTATTAAAGGTGGTAAAAATAAAAGGGTACATTTTAGTTGAATTTTCAAAATTTGTCTAGAATTCAAGTTTTATGTGTAGGAAAGTTTTAGATTACAAAGAGTGGCAACAATGAAGGGTACATTTTAGTTGAATTCCAAAAATTGGTCTAGAATTCAAGTTTTATGCGTAGGAAAGTTTTAGATTATTAAGGGTGGCAACAATGAAGGGTAAATTTTAGTTGTATTCCCATAATTGGTCTAGAATTCAAGTTTTATGTGTAGGAAAGTTTTAGATTATTAAGGGTGGCAACAATGAAAAGTACATTTCAATTGAATTCCAAAAATTGGTCTAGAAGTCAAGTTGGATGTGTAGGAAAGTTTTAGATTATTAAGGGTGGCAACAATGAAGGGTACATTTTAGTTGAATTCCAAAAATTGGTCTAGAATTCAAGTTTTAGGTGTAAGAAAGTTTTAGATTATAAAGGGTGGCAACAATGAAGAGTACATTTTAGTTGAATTCCAAAAATTGGTCTAGAATTCAAGTTTTATGTGTAGGAAAGTTTTAGATTATTAAGGCCGGCAACAACGAAGGGTACATTTTAGTTGAATTCCAAAAATTAGTCTAGAATTCAAGGTTTATGTGTAGGAAAGTTTTAGATTATTAAGGCTGGCTACAATGAAGGGTACATTTTAGTTGAATTCCAAAAATTTGTCTAGAATTCGAGTTTTATGTGTACGAAAGTTTTAGATTATTAAGGGTGGCTACAATGAAGGGTACATTTTAGTTGAATTCCCAATATTGGTCTAGAATTACAGTTTTATGTGTACGAAAGTTTTAGATTATTAAGGGTGGCTACAATGAAGGGTACATTTTAGTTGAATTCCCAATATTGGTCTAGAATTACAGTTTTATGTGTACGAAAATTTTCGATTATTAAGGGTGGCAACCATGAAGGGTACATTTTAGTTAGATTCCCAAAATTGGTCTAGAATTAAACTTTTATGTGTAAGAAAAGTTTTAGATTATAAAGGGTGGCAACAATGAATGGTACATTTTAGTTGAATTCAAAAAATTGGTCTAGAATGCAACTTTTATGTGTAGGAAAGTTTTAGATTATTAAGGGTGGCAACAATGAAAGGTACATGTTAGTTAAATTTTTAAAATTGAAGAGGTACTAGGATGTAGGTACTATATGGTAAGAAAAGTCCAGGTAAGAAGATAAAGTTAAAAGATGGAAAGATTGAAATTAAAAGAGAGAGGTAACTTATAGTAAAAACGGTTATCAAGTTCAATGGATTGAGAGTTATTCTATGCAATTTTAAATAAGTTCGGAAATTGGGGATCACGTTTTATGTGTGGTATTCTGTAGGTGGTGAAATGGTGAGTTGGAGAGGACTAGATTGAAAATTGTTTCAGCTGATTATTTAGTGTAAGGAACCTGAAGTGAGTTATGATAATGCTGGTCTTCTGTTAGCCGAGAGAGCTTAATTATTGGATGGGGGATGAGTGTCAGTTGGGTCTCTAAAGTTGTTATATTAAATATTTCTTTAATGCCTACATGTCGAAAGAAACTTGTTTTTAGAGTTTATAATATTTTTACTCTTAGCAGCAGTGATTATTATAACGGCTTCGAATGTATATAGCTGACAGAATTTAGATCTTCGGGTATAGGATTTTTTTAAAGATCGGCCAGTGCAGTGGATGATATATTTTATGTGGTCTAGGCTTTAAAGGTTCAAGTTTTTTGCCAATACTAGTAGGGTTCCTAGTCCCGTTTTAATAAGCATTATTACTTTTATTAGCTAAAAACCTACTAGCAATTGCAAACAACCCTAACTCTGGAAAACCTAGACGACATGTATGACTAAGGAGAAAGAAGAACGTTTGGGTTAACCCACCCTATAATAGCAATGTTCAAACTAATAGGCCTAGAGGACTCTTTCAAATTATAGAAAACTCTTTTAAACATCCGCATAGATGTAGCAATATCCTAGACAAATATGTTATAAATTCTCCTATTCTACAATGCCTAACATAGCGCAAACTATAATAACTTCTAACAATAAGAAAATAAAATCTGCGCAACAATTGTACAATCAATAAGCCTTACTAACAATTGTTACTGGCAAAAATACAGAGAATGTCGACATCACAATGATCGTACACATGAAGACGTAATATATGCCGTCACTGTGAAGCAATTCCCTCGCAGCACTAATCAACAAAGCAACACCAGCACATATGCACCTTCCACCACCCGGTAATCCTATATATTATCAACCTTTACTACATCACAATACCCAAAAATATAACTCCACCATCCTTCTTCATCAATTGATAACAATTCAACTCAAACTTCGTACTGTCCAATCGCTTGTAAATCTATCCTCCCATGATCTATTGATATTGGCAGAAGTTTCGAAGGCATTGTGCTCAAGTTTGAACTCATCAAACATAAGAAGGCGAAGGTCATGTTTTTGGCATGTTCATCATTTAGGGTCTTCTATGCTTCAAAAAAACTTTCTATCTAAGAAATATACTAATTATTATTGAGAACACATTAATTATAATATATCTACACATTCACATAAGTAAACTACAAATGCTGGATTAAAATGACTTTTTAAAATCTAGTGCTATTATTTTTGTAACCACCTACTATAAGAGGCTCTGCCCAGTGGTGGAGCTTAAATTACGTTATTTTTTAAATGATATGGATTAATACCGGGATTTAGAATATATACATATATAATAGATTATCTTATTTATACCAATCCTATCCTGTCGCATCTGTCTGTTAAAATATATACATATATGATAGATTATCTTATTTATACCAATCCTATCCTGTCGCTCCTGTCTTTTAAAATATATACATATATGATAGATTATCTTATTTATACCAATTCTATCCTGTCGCTTCTGTCTGTTAAAATATATACATATATGATAGATTATCTTATTTATACCAATCCTATCCTGTCTCTTCTGTCTGTTAAATAATATACATATATGATAGATTATCTTATTTATGCAAACCCTATCCTGTCGCTTCTGTCTGTTAAAATATATGCATATATGATAGATTATCTTATTTATTCCAATCTTATCCTGTCTCTTCTGTCTGTAAAATATATACATATATGATAGATTATCTTATTTATACCAACCCTATCCTGTCGCTTCTGTCTGTTAAAATATATACATATATGATAGATTATCTTATTTATACCCCCCCCTATCCTGAGTCTTCTGTCTGTTAAAATATATACATATATGATAGATTATCTTATTTATACCAATCCTATCCTGTCGCTTCTGTCTGGTAAAATATATACATATATGATAGATTATCTTATTTATACCAACCATATACTGTCGCTTCTGTCTGTTAAAATATATACATATATGATAGATTATCTTATTTATACCAACCATATACTGTCGCTTCTGTCTGTTAAAATATATACATATATGATAGATTATCTTATTTATACCAACCCTATCCTGTCGCTTCTGTCTGTTAAAATATATACATATATGATAGATTATCTTATTTATACCCCCCCCTATCCTGAGTCTTCTGTCTGTTAAAATATATACATATATGATAGATTATCTTATTTATACCAATCCTATCCTGTCGCTTCTGTCTGGTAAAATATATACATATATGATAGATTATCTTATTTATACCAACCCTATCCTGTCGCTTCTGTCTGTTAAAATATATACATATATGATAGATTATCTTATTTATACCAACCCTATCATGTCGCTTCTGTCTGTTAAAATATATACATATATGATAGATTATCTTATTTATACCAACCCTATCCTGTCGCTTCTGTCTGGTAAAATATATACATATATGATAGATTATCTTATTTATACCAACCCTATCCTGTCGCTTCTGTCTGGTAAAATATATACATATATGATAGATTATCTTCTTTATACCAACCCTATCCTGTCGCATCTGTCTGGTAAAATATATACATATATGATAGATTATCTTATTTATACCAACCCTATCCTGTCGCATCTGTCTGGTAAAATATATACATATATGATAGATTATCTTATTTATACCACCCCTATCCTGAGTCTTCTCTCTGGTAAAATATATACATATATGATAAATTATCTTATTTATACCAACCATATACTGTCGCTTCTGTCTGTTAAAATATATACATATATGATAGATTATCTTATTTATACCACCCCTATTCTGAGTCTTCTGTCTGGTAAAATATATACATATATGATAGATTATCTTATTTATACCAACCATATACTGTCGCTTCTGTCTGTTTAAATATATAC
Source organism: Sepiola atlantica (assembly GCA_963556195.1). Lineage (NCBI taxonomy): Eukaryota > Metazoa > Mollusca > Cephalopoda > Sepiida > Sepiolidae > Sepiola > Sepiola atlantica. The sequence continues at coordinate 137,861,058 of OY744515.1, forward strand.
ATATATGATAGACTATCTTTTTTATACCAATAATATCCTGTCGCTTCTTTCTGTTAAAATATATACATATATGATAAATTATCTTATCTATACCAATCCTATCATGTCGCTTTTGTCTGTTAAAATATATACATATATGATAGATTATCTTATTTATACCGATCCTATCCTGTCGCTTCTGTCTGTTAAAATATATACATATATGATAGATTATCTTATTTATACCAATCCTATCCTGTCGCTTCTGTCTGTTAAAATATATACATATATGATAGATTATCTTATTTATACCAACTATATACTGTCGCTTCTGTCTGTTAAAATATATACATATATGATAGATTATCTTTTTTATACCAGTCTTATTTGTCGCTTCTGTCTGTTTAAATATATACATATATGATAGATTATCTTATTCATACCAATAATATCCTGTCGCTTCTTTCTGTTAAAATATATACATATATGATAGATTATCCTATTTATACCAATCTTATCATGTCGCTTTTGTCTGTTAAAATATATACATATATGATAGATTATCTTATTTATACCAACCCTATCATGTCGCTTCTGTCTGTTAAAATAGATACATATATGATAGATTATCTTATTTATACCAACCCTATCATGTCGATTCTGTCTGTTAAAATATATACATATATGATAGATTATCTTCTTTATACCAATTAGATCCTGTTGCTTCCGTCTGTTAAAATATATACGTATATGATAGATTATCTCATTTATACCAATAATATCCTTCGATTCTGTCTGTTTAAATATATACATATATGATAAATTATCTTATTTATACCAATCATATTCTGTCGCTTTTGTCTGTTAGAATATATATATATGATAGATTATCTTATTTATACCAATCCTATCCAGTCGCTTTTGTCTGTTAAAATATTTACATATATGATAGATTATCATATTTATACCAATCCTATCCTGTCGCTTTTGTCTGTTAAAATATATACATATATGATAGATTATCTTATTTATACCAATTAGATCCTGTCGCTTCTGTCTGTTAAAATATACATATATGATAGATTATCATATTTATACCAATCCTATCCTGTCGCTTCTGTCTGTTAAAATATATACATATATAATAGATTATCTTATACCAACCCTATCATGTCGATTCAGTCTGTTAAAATATATACATATATGATAGATTATCTTCTTTATACCAATTAGATCCTGTTGCTTCTGTCTGTTAAAATATATACGTATATGATAGATTATCTCATTTATACCAATAATATCCTTCGATTCTTTCTGTTTAAATATATACATATATGATAAATTATCTTATTTATACCAATCATATTCTGTCGCTTTTGTCTGTTAAAATATATACATATATGATAGATTATCTTATTTATACCAATCCTATCCAGTCGCTTTTGTCTGTTAAAATATTTACATATATGATAGATTATCATATTTATACCAATCCTATCCTGTCGCTTTTATCTGTTAAAATATATACATATATGATAGATTATCTTATTTATACCAATTAGATCCTGTCGCTTCTGTCTGTTAAAATATACATATATGATAGATTATCATATTTATACCAATCCTAACCTGTCGCTTCTGTCTGTTAAAATATATACATATATGATAGATTATCTTATTTATACCAATTAGATCCTGTTGCTTCTGTCTGTTAAAATATACATATATGATAGATTATCATATTTATACCAACCCTATCCTGTCGCTTCTGTCTGTTAAAATATATACATATATTATAGATTATCTTATTTTTATCAATCCTATCCTTTCGCTTCTGTCGGTTAAAATATATGCATATATGATAGATTATCTTATTTATACCAATTAGATCCTGTCGCTTCTGTCTGTTAAAATATATGGATATATGATAGATTTTCTTATTTATACCAATCCTAACCTGTCGCTTCTGTCTGTTAAAATATATACATATATGATAGATTATCTTATTTATACCAACTATATACTGTCGCTTCTGTCTGTTAAAATATATACATATATGATAGATTATCTTATTTATACCAATAATATCCTGTCGCTTCTGTCTGTTAAAATATATACATATATGATAGATTATCTTATTTATACTAATCATATCCTGTCGCTTCTGTCTGTTAAAATATATACATATATGATAGATTATCTTATTTATACCAACCTTATTCTGTCGCTTCTGTCTGTTAAAATATATACATATATAGTAGATTATCTTATTTATACCAATCCTATCTTTTCGCTTCTGTCTGTTTAAATATATGCATATATGATAGATTTTCTTATTTATACCAATCCTATCCTGTCGCTTCTGTCTGTTAAAATATATGCATATATGATAGATTTTCTTTTTTATACCAATCTAATCCTGTCGCTTCTGTCTGTTAAAATATATGCATATATGATAGATTTTCTTTTTTATACCAATCTAATCCTGTCGCTTCTGTCTGTTTAAATATATACATATATGATAGATTATCTTATTTATACCAATTAGATCCTGTCGCTTCTGTTTGTTAAAATATATACATATATGATAGATTATCTTATTTATACCAATACTATCCTGTCGCTTCTGTCTGTCTGTCGCGTCTGTCTGTCTGCCTGTCGGTCTCTCTGTCATCCCCTGTTTATTAACAATTGAATGTAATAAAGAAATTAAAAGAATAAAAAGATTGAAAGAGAATAACACAACAGCGAAGTAAAAGAAATATTAAGATTTTATTTATTGAAAAACGTTTTTGAGGATAAGAATAAATATGTTATTTTGTAATTGTATTCATTACAATCTTCTTAATCTTCGACAACGGCTTTTAGTTAAGATATGAATCACCTACACACTAGATCACATAATCTTTGTGTATATTTTACCTTATTCTAACAATGGATACTTTTATTGATTATTTAGTATTATGAGGGTGTACATTACTCTTTTTACTCAACTACGCTCCATACATAGTAGTTCAAAAGAATGAGAATTTAGGAACTAGGAGGTCATATTTGGTATTTTGTCTTTCTATTTTTTGATATTTAACTGACTTTGCAAACTCGCTTTTCCTCATTCAAAAATGGGTCTGATTTTCTAAAATATGATGGTGCCATTAAATTTACGCGATTAACGATGAAAATGCTAGTTCAAACTGAAGCGTGTTTGACAGACAGAGCCTCTCCTTCATTTGCGAGTACGTATATACATTGCAAACCATCAATAATTCCACGCAGGTCTGTGATTGTCTGATTTCGTGCTGACACATGAGCAAGGTGTAATGATAGCATAAGCATAGACCTCCATTTCTCATTAGAACCTGATGTTGTTAATCATCAGTCGTATGTTTAACTGCCGTTCTACCTCGACCTCCTTCAACTTCAGTGAGCATACGCGCACCCATCCAATCAGAGACTGTTGCCATTACATAAATATTTTTTAAAAATCTAAGTGACCTTTTCTTTATAATCCGCAAAAACATAACAGGTATTTGGGATTAGTTCAAAGAAAATTATTTTTGCTTAGAAACATAATTTCTAATGTTTTTGCCAATAAAAACAATACGTAAATACACACATCGTAGTTACTTACTCTCTCATACTAAGTATAGTATTTTTTCTACAAAATTTACAAATATTTTCGTTTGTACTAGCTATAAACTCGTAGAAGCTAGATAAAGATAGCAATTGACACACACCGCTCAAGGAGTGGGTATGAACTAGTTTCATTTTTTAAATACTTATATTCATAGATTAAACTTCATGCTGATTATTATTTCAAATAAAATCGCCAAAACATCTATCGAAATTAATCCGTTTATTTATGAGTATGAGCGCAAACCGTTGATATTTCATCTATATATCGTCTAAATGTTTGCCTAAGGCGAATTTAAACAGAATAGGGTAGACATTGTCACTGCCTCCTCTGGTAGCTTATTTCTACGGAGCAAAAACACGTACAAAAAATAAGCTGTCTTTTATCTATCGAAACGAACCCGCCTACATTTTTTGTGGGTCCGGCGGAGACCAGGACTTGACGCTGGGATGAAAACCTCCTCGAAACGTACATTGAATTCCTGTTGATAATTGTATACGTTAGAGTTGCGTACCCTCGCACCCTCCGCTGCTCAAGCAACGGAACTTCAAAGTGGACACTTACCCCAGCAGACAACATTGTTGTTTTTTCTCGATTTGTTGTGGTTATATGGCAAAAGTGACATGCTGTTATAGATGACGCGCTTGATTTTCGTGACTTCGCGTCGGCAACGATCGGGCAGGTCGCGGAAGCGCCCGAGAGTTGCCGAGACGAAAACACCAAGCGTCAATGGAAGACTTGCAGGCGATAATATAAAACGAATAAATTCAAAGAAAAAAATACATAGATAAAAAGATAAAAACCGAACAAACTGTAGGGTGGGGGACAAATGAACCATTTTCAATCAAATGTGTAAAAAGAAATTTTTTTAAGGGGGGGAATTTTGTCAATGTTTTCTTTTTTCGTTTGTTTCGCTGTTTTTCTTTTTTTTTCTTGCTAACAGAAAAAAAAAACAAAAAAACAAAAATGGGTTAGGTTTACTGGTAAGGGTTTAGGGTTAGGGTTAGGGTTAGAATTTAGGGTTAGAGTTCCCATTAGGGTTAGGACTCTCGTTCTTAGTGATAGCCAAGCCCTGCATTCAAACTGCCAAAATCTAACTGGAAGACTGGCAAACGATAATATAAGACGAATAAATTCAAAGAAAAAATACATAAATTAAAATCATTTCACTTTTTTGTTAAAATAATGCTTTTTTTTGGGGGGGGGTGTAAAATGTTGTCAATGTTTTTATAAAATAAAGGAAAGAAAAAAAATGATATTATTCCATTAGCGCTCGGACGCTTCCGCGACCTGTCCGATCGTTGTCGACGCGAAGTCACGGAAATCAGGCGCGTCATCTATAACAGTGTGTACCAAAGTGACTATTATTATTACTATTAACATTATTATCCCCCTCCTTATTCTCCAGCCTACCACCCCTGCCCCCAACTTAACCAACTCATAACCACCACATCCGATAGACACGCCTTATTTCCTTGACAGCCCGTCTCTTAACCCTATGTATTTTTAGTTACAAACTCAATTAATTAGCCCACACCATGATCCCCATCATGATATACATATAATTATTACATAGATTCCAGTTTTCCACCATCTTTTATTAAAACATCTTAATTCTATAAGACCCAAAATCACGAGGCTTATGGTTGCCTCATTGATAAAACAAAATGGCGGACCAGTTGTATATATTTTAATAACAATGTAACTCAACTATTTTAAGACTCGAGGAAATTAGTTTCAGTTTTTTTTACCAAATTGTCTTATTTCTTATCCTACTCCCCCAAAAGAATCCATACACTGCCTTAGATGAAAGTTTATATATCTCGGTCATCAAAACATTTTCCTAACAATATCGCCTGTAATAAAAAAATCACTTCTAAACTTTTGATTGTAACCACTCAAGTAAATTCCTATGTAATAAATAATGTTTATTCTATGTTCTAAATCACAAGTACCAATTAATGTCATATTCAATACATATACGTGTGTGTATAGATATAGCCTAACAGGTCACTTGACTTCAACCAAGGATTATTTTATTTTCGACAATCAATCATGGTATATTGTTCTTTTTCTGTCAGGTGTGTATCCGTCTATAGTCCGCACAATACTGCCAGATAACCTTTTTGGTACACCCTGCCTGGATATTTTACACATAAAAAAGGAAGGTTGTATCTCATTTTAAATGTATTCTCTCGCATGTATCATATCAGGTGGTTCGGAAAGTTAGTGCGCAATTTTAACGGAAATGAAAAGTTAAACAAAATTATGTACGTCATTAAATATTTAATTCAATGTTAGTACGTATTGGATTAGCAATTAATATCACATTCAATACATATACGTGTCTGTATAGATATAGCCTTACATACTATGGTAGATTAAATTTATTATGTAATAAAGTGTTGAGTTGGTTAATCGAATGATAAACAATGTAAGAAGAATGCCAGCGACCTTTTGATTGCACCTGGCGAATCATCTTCGGACTAGGAAGACAAGGACACAACACGCGTGGACACTGAGAGAAGCAAGGTATGAATCATAATTAAAAAGTATACTTCATATGTAAATGGTTACATTGCGATCGGAGAAGAGAAGAACCCTTGGGTATGTGACATTATGGACTGAGCGTAAAAGGCCATGAGGTTCAGAATTAAAATCCTATCTTAACCTTAGATCATATTCTTTCCAAATATGATCTAAGGTTAAGATCGGATTCTAACTCTACCTGATGAGATCTCAGTTTATAATAGCTGTTGATCGATAACATCGACATGCCAGTGTCGCAGATTTTGTACATGTCTGTGTAAATAAAAATAATCATATATAACAGCTCTATTTGATATTGAGCACTTTTTATAAACCCGGTTGAAATTCTTTGGATTACTACCCTGTTGATGTTTTACCTGAATTATATATATATATATATATATATATATATATATATATATATATATGATAAATGTCATCCTTGTTTTAGAAAGCATTGTTTATATGGTAATATCAATTATTAAAAATAACAAGCCGCGCATGCGTGGTCCCCCTTTTTATGTGACTCGATGTGGCGAGTGTAAAATGCAATAAATTTGGGCAATTTGGGGCATTTTTGGGGCATTTTTGACCCCCATTGTATCCCCTGGGGGCGCGAATCAGAATGTTTCTGAGGTCAAGGATGCTCATTTTATATCCAGAACAATTGCCTCTACATTTTGGCCAAGTTTCAGAAAAATTGAATGGATGGATCAAACGTTATGGGAGAAAAGGGTCATTTTTTGCCATTTTAGGGGGCTTTTGACTCCTTGGGAGCGCGAACCAGATTTTTCCCAAGGTCAGCGATACTTATTTTCTATTAGGAACAATTGCCTCCATATTTTGGCCAAGTTTCAGAGAAATTGAAAGGATGGATGAAAAGTTATGGGGCAAAAAAGTCATTTTTTTGCCATTTTGGGGCCTTTTGACCCCCTGGGGGGCTAACCAGATTTTTTTCAAAAATCGGAGAATGTCACTTTCTAACCTGATAAAAGTTACACCTTTATGCAAAATTTCAGACAAATTCAATCGATGGTTGCGGAGAAAAATCCGGACAGACGGACGGACGGACGGACGGACGGACGGACGGACGGAAATGCCTCAAAACATAATTGCTTATTATTGGTCCCCCGATTTATAAAATCGGGGGACCAATAATGAGCAATTAGAACGACATACAATGTATTTTAGTTTTATTACCTTTTTCTTTCAATTTAATTTTCGAAGATATACTTCATCATCAGAATTTCAAGTAAAGATGAATTAAATCCTTTATTTGTCCTTTTTTTCATCGCGTTTTGGTGTTATAAGTTTGGTGTTGTTGAACCGAATTTGGGATGAGAGTCTCTTTTTGTTAAGGACCACACATAGCGGTACAAATTGTAATACTATATATATATATATATATATATATATATATATATATATATATATATATATATATATATATATATATATATATAAGGATGAAAAGGAATTAGAAAAGCGACAGAGGCAGATCTTTTTTCAATTCAGTTGCTCAATGCAAGGTATGTTCCGCAAAAAAGCAATTTATTGAATACATTTTTTCCTTAAGCCAGGCTTTTCAAAGATCAAAATCTTATAATCAGAGTAAATTGCTGGGATGGATAAGTTTGCGAAAAGCCAAGAGTTAAAATCTGAATAAGTAAAACAAAGATTGTGGGGGAAAAACAATGCAAAAAGCTGCCCGAATGCAAGCAAGTGTCCGATTGTAAAAAAATCCGGTGTCAAAAAGTCCAGTGGAGAAAGTGGTTTGTAGGTAGGCCGTTAGAAGGCACGAGAAATAAATTGAGAGGTTTTAAAGTTAAACTCCAGAAACCAACGACTTCAGGTGTGGCCAAAATAGATACAATCCAGAGGGTAAAAAGTCCAATAGAGGGTTCCTTCGTAAATATACCTTGCATTCAGCAACTGATTTGTAAAAAGATCTGCCTCTGTCGCTTTTCTAATTACTTTTCATCTTTCTATCTATCTATCTATCTGCTCTATCCGATATATTGAGCTGTATACTTTTCACAATAGGTTTTACCTTTCCTAAAAGTTCGCTTTTAGTTCTCTACTTTATACATACACACACACACATATATATATATATATATATATATATATATATATATATATATATATATATATATATATATAATAGTTATTCGTTGACACGTGTTTCGTCGTACCACGATTCTTCAGAACGAACCGACATATACGAGGTCTGTTTAAAACGTATCCGACCTTAGGCCAGAAAATTTTTTTCAAATACGTGATGGGGTTAGGACCCTACTCCCCTTTAAAGTAGGCCCCTAGTGCTTGCACATACTTTACCCACCGATCCATCCACTACCGGAAACACCCGTTGAAGTCTTCTTTTGGAATGGTGTTCATCTCCGCCGTCGCATTTTGCATTATTTATTTTATCGCACCCTCTTAACAACAGCTGCACTCCGAGCAGTTTGGGGCCTGTCAGAACGCTGGTCACTCTCTGCTGATGTGCGGCCATTTTTGAATCGGTTGAACCACTCCTTACTTTGTTTTACACATCGTATCTTCTCCAAATACCTGCGGAATCTAACGCGGTGTTCTCATATGCGCCCGAAACACCTGTAGGATTTTAAACCTAGCTTGATTAAATTCAAAGGCAATATATTACAATATCTTGTACAAGAGTACCTCTATGCTAATGATGCGTACTTCATTGACTACGCTAAGAAGGACATGAAGATGATCATGGTCCCTTTCTCTCGAGTAGCACCGCCTTTGGACTCACCATAAATCTAGAAAAAACTAAGGTAATACTTAACACTCTCCCAGGATTCCAGTATATAGAGCTCAATATCCTCGTCAAGGGAGCAAGATTAAGTGTAGCTGACTCATCTTTATATGTTGTAGGCACCTTTATATCTCGTAGGCACTCTCTCCGTCTCTCTCTCCACCCCTCTCTCTCCCTCTCTCTCCATCTCTCTTTCCCCCTTTTCCCCCTCTCTTTCCCCCTCTCTTTCTCTTTCCCTCTCTCTACCCCTCTCTCTCCCCTTGTATCTCTCCCTCTCTCTCCCCCTCTCATTATCTCTCTCTCTATCTCTCTCCCTCTCTCTCTCAGTGATTTTCTTGAGTTAGAAATATTCCTAAGAATCACAAAGGCAAGCAAAGCATTTAGTAGGCTTGAAAAGAGCGTCTGGTTGGATATATATATATATATATATATATATATATATATATATATATATATATATATATATATATATATATATATGTGTGTGTGTGTGTGTGTGTGTGAAAAAAAACACGCGAAAAACAGGTAAAAATCCAGGAAAAAAATTAAAACTAGAGATTTGACCCGTTTCGTTCGTATTATCGAATGTCTTCAGAAAAAATGAATGTTTGGAAACAATTTTATTTTGAAGGGACACACATGGGATAAGGAAAAGATGATCCAATTGAACCATATGAGAAAACTTTTAGCGACATTGAAATATGATTTGACAAGTAGGTGACATATACTTCTTCATTTCTTATTCTTTTTTTATATTTTCATTTATTTTCTTTTTCATTTACACACCTACTGAGCTAGTATAGGGGAGGCGGTAGGCGGTAGGCGGTAGGCGGTAGGCGGAAGGGTTAAAGGCGATAAGAGGGAAGAAGACAGAGAAACTAGCCAGGATAAACACACATAAAGTGGAAGATATATATATATATATAATATGCATACAATTATGTATGCAAATATATGTAAGTATAAATAAACACAAACTAAACTATCACACATAGGAGTGGGGATGAAATTGATACACCGAATGCAAGCCTCCAAAACATATTTAACCGTTAATAATAAAAATAAATTTGAAAAAAACAACTTTCAGAAAAGCAAAGAATTAAATAGTGTTATAATAAAATAAAATAACAATAGTAAATAAAAAAATATTAAATAGATAATATTAAGAAAAAAATTAATTAGGAAAAAAAATAATTGAACACCGCTCTTGGCTGTTATCCCTATCCCTACCTCCCCTTCACAAAAAATATATATTTAAATAGTTAATTTTATTTATACAAATATAACACTTCATTAGTCGAGTCAAATATAAAATATTCAGGAAAAAATAAATAAATAAGTAATTATAGTTAAAAACTAACAAACGAAAAAACAATCAGTAATAGTTTTAGTTTTATTCCGTTTGCTGCGGATATTAATATTTACTGCGTTATAAGCAATATCGACATTTCGCACGTGTTTTCCAGATTTGAAAAACCCACCATTTGATGAAGAGATCTTCCTCGAAATATATTATGAAACACGGTCACCCACATTACATCACAATGTTGTATTCTTGCCTAATCAAGTAAGATTTGCTATATAGAAAAAAATGATAAGATTTTAAAAAAAATATATATAAAAAAATCACTTATTTTTGTCTTACTTCTCAACGCCGACATATTTCCATTTCTTGCATTGTGATAGCCTTCTAATACTCCTCTCTCTCTCTCCCTCTTTCTCTCTCGATATATATATATATATATATATATATATATATATATATATATATATATATATATATATATATATATATATATATATATATATATTGTTGAGGGCTTTATTCCATTTAGCTACATAATATATTTTGTTTCATTAACGCTTAAAGTAAGCGTCAAATCTTCAGGCATTCTGGAAGCCACTGTTCAAATTTCAATATTTCAACAACAACAGGAAATTGAATATGAGGGAGAGGTATGAGGAAGGGGAATGAATGAAGACGCGGTTCGCATATAGCAAAGAAAGGAAAGGAAGAGGGGGAGATTCTAACGGGTGATATTTTAGGAAATTGGGTGGGGTGATATTTAGTGTCTGGGTTATTGTGACCAGACACTAAATACCACCCCACCCACCTCAACAAAATATATTTTGCTCTGAATTTTTATTGAGCTCTCTCATGAACCCTGTTTCAACTTCCTTCGGATTTATACCCCTTGGATATTTGTAACAAGTTAATTATACATATATATATATATATATATATATATATATATATATATATATGCCTATTAAACATAGTCGTCAGAATGAAATTGTTAAGCACACACTTAATTACAAAATCATCTAATCCCGTCTATTCTCACAATTATAGAGTTCCACTGTTTTGTTTTCATTTATGAAACTTATTTGGATGTTCAATTTCACATTTCTTTGTTGATCTCTTATTTGACATTTCATGTCTTTCAGGGTTGATCTTATTCAAGTTTATTTACTGATTCCAGTGTCATTTTATGAAGTTCTGTAAATATTTGTAACTTCAAGTGTTTGTTTTCTTATAGCAAATAAAGCATTATTACCTAGCCTATTAAGATATGTAGGTATCTTTTAAACATGATTTTAACTGAGCTATCATAAAGCTGATGTCGATTCAGATGTTAAAAATATCCCACGAGCCGTTATAAGTGTCTATTCTACTTCATGGGCGTCTTTCGGGAAATTCTGAATAACAATTCATCTATGTAAGTACGTAAATTACTCACCTAGCCATACATTCCAAAAGGCGTTTACATTTTTGTCTCTTTAAAATAAAATGTAGAGTCGTTGTAAACAACATAAATAGATGAAAACCACGACTTGATTCGTTGTTAGGCAACACACTGTCAACAGTTTTCACAGCCGCATATTCGTAATAATTCGAATACGAATAATTAATCATATATATTTAAAAGCAAAACTATTTAAATATTATTTATTGAAATTTAAGGTTAACTATGCAACTTCACATATCCTGTAATACAACGTATCTGAATACCAAACTTCAATGGAATCAATTCAGTAACGTATGAGTTCGTAGCAGACTAACAGACGGACATGAAGTTCATTTGATTTGCATATTCTTTGATTATATTGCGTATAATATTTGTTCCGTACAATTAAGGATGTTCAATCTCTTTTATTTCTGCTTCCTGTCTTTCCCGCTATATACGTTCTGAAAATAAATGGATAATATATTCTACACTGTGGAAAGTTGCAACAATAACATAAGCAAAAGTATATAATGTAATTATGTGGCTGTCGCTCTATACTAAGGTTTCCGTGTATTATCAGCGTCTTCAGCGTAATATATAGATACATACGCATGTAACACATATACGTATGCAGCGTACTTACGTGGATTCAGTTTTAAGTTTGGTGACGATTGGTTTACCGATGTTGAAGCTAAGCTTTACACAATCAAACGAATAAACTCGACTGAAAAACTAAAATAGTCGTTGATAATTGTAGGAGGTTTAGGTTCAGTTTAGAACAAAAAAAAGCTGGAAGAATACTTGGATAAATTGGAATCAAAGAAAGGATTGGCACTATGTAACACACGAGACTGATAAAAAACAATTAAAATATTAAATAAAAGTTCGGAAAGTGATCCACATAACCCAATAACGCTGACCAATTACAGGTTAGTTAGAATAAAAATGGAACAGAGCATATAGAAAGAACATTACTCGAAACCAAAGGAACTGAAACAGACGGATATTCCAATAATCGAATTAGGGTATCAGCCAGGCTCGGTTAAAAATATTTAAGTAATTCATAATCGTATTCTTAATATCGGCCTTCTTCAAGATTGAACCTTCAATTCCAGAATAATGTCCGTGCGACTAACGGGGCGGGAGCAAGCTACACGTGTGGATTCAATAAATATTTCCGTTCAAAGTTTCGTATCGCACAGATTCTTGAGTTATACAGGACGGACCTAAAGAAGGTTAGAGGTTACGTCGGTTGAAAACTTGTACGAATAACATCCAATATGAGAACAGTAGTGTGAACAGTAGTGTGAACAATCATTGAAAGGCTTTATCTTTTCAATATTCTACATTTAATCTCTAGTATGCAGAATAAAGTCAGTCTCTTTGCTGAATGTTTGTGAATTATAGCTTACTTCATACAACCTGCATAATTAATTCTGTTTTGATACACACATCTGCTATGGTCTGAAAATACTTCGAGTCGATTATATCGATTGCGGTATTTTATTTTTGATTAGTTATATTGAGACACGGGTGGGTGAATTCTTCTCTCATAGATAAAGTCTTCATCCTGTAACCCCAGAACAAATTAAGTAGCAGACATTTTGTTTTTATTTAACGGTAATAGTTCATATTCCAAGCAGTTCCATTGGCTAATCGATATAGACTTGACCAATCGCTGCGTGTGTTACTAATTACAGGGTTGGCAGCGAGAGGGAAGAAAAGGTAAAGAGTACATATTTGAAGTGACAGAGAGAAAGAGAGACAGAGAGAGAGTGGGAAGAGATGAAATAGTAAAAAAGCTCGTGGGAGTTTGTAGCGTACTTGAATTGCACATAAAAATACAATACCTATTTATCTATACCTCCTCTAAAATAACGTTTTTATTTTTTACAAAATATCCAGGGAAAAAATGTTTCAGTTACTTCGTTAACAAAGTCAGACATTTTATCTGTTCATAGTTTAAAACATCAATTAATCCGTGACCCTTAGAAAATCGAAAGAAGCAGTTAAACTGTCGAATAGAAAGTGATTTTTGGCCTTAAAATTCTTAACAAATCCTCATGTATCAAAAAATGGAAAGTTTCGGAACTGTAACAGCAAGCAATCTGGAGCAAAAAATCTCGAAAGACGAGTAGTACAGACGAATGTATTTATTATGCGCGCACGTGGCCAACGCTGAATATAACACCTTTTTTCTCGTCGTAAAACTGTAAATACAAGAAATAAATCAGTCTTACAAACATGTTCTAAGAAACGAAACAAAAAAAATTGGAAGAAAGCGAAAACTTAAATAGGTTCAGAGAACTCTGCGTTGCTTACCTTTATTTTACCAAGCTACTTGTCCCAGAATGACCAACGTCTAACGCAAGCTCATCGGACGTCGGAATCCCATGCTGGCTGATTTGAAAAAGACCGCTTCTAAGCAAGCAGGCGGTGTTGAGGCAAGTCAGTTCCCCGTGCGCCTGTCTCCCGGAAAAGGACGGTGCTGAAAACAAAATGTCCCCTTCCAGAATTTTGATCGGCTAACATAGAAAACTCTTGCATTCACAGGAACCTATTAACATCCAATAATTATATAAATAACAATAAATACAAAATATGGTCTAGTTTTATAATAATAAAGTCCAATTATAATAAACATACGATATATTAGGTTCGCCAAAAAGTTCGTTCGTTATTTTAATCTTATCTTTCTTGTCTACTAAAGATCGTTTTATATTGTTATTCGTTAAACCCTGTATTTGGTGTTGCGAGTAGGTTGACGTCAGTGTATAATAAGCCTCCGGGCAGAAGAGTTCGTACATTTTTGCTTGTATTTCAGGCTTTGAAATGGAAGGTCTAGTAGAACATCACCGACATCTGATGCTTTTCACTTCAGTAAAGGAAAAAAGCTACAGAAAACGGCATAAACACATGCAATGTGTATGCGAAGAACGGTGTGCCATAAATAGTTTGTTCGATTTTGGAAAAAGGAATTTTTTAGTGAGAGATGCTCTTCAATCTGGCTGGCCAAAGAGGATCGACAGTGACCAAGGGAAAGCCGTAGCTTAATAAGATTACCGTTCGACAACCAGACAAATCGAAGACCTTCTCAAGATTTCCAAATTGATCGTGGAAAATGAATATCATAAATTTGGTTATGTTTCTAAACTTGATGTTAGGGTTCTCATTTCTTTAAATACGAACTAACTTTTTAGCCACCCCAATAGTAATAATTAAATTTAACTTTTTATATCATATTTAAAAAGTAAAAAAAAATAATAATAAGCTTAAAAAACAAGCCCAAAAGACATTACTTTAGACATTACGTAAAGCGTACCAAAATTGAAAGCAAATATTATCGGGCAATGCCGGGTAGGTACAGGTAGTATATATATGTAAATCCTCAGACCGGTATAAGACATCATGGCCGACAGCGCTTAAAACATTGAATATAAGTATGTTTTCTGGTAATTTCTCTTATTACTTTCATGAATAAATACTGAGGGACGCGTGCACCGGCGTTTCTTAGGTTGTTCGGGGGGGGGACGCTTGAAAGATCATTATATATGATGTAAGCGAAATATTCGTTATATATGAAAAACAGGACATATTTTCCATTCATTAAACCTATCAATAACTTTAAAATCAAGTAGAAATACTACTACTATTACTGCTACAACCGACCAATTTGACACAATAGTGAGAGTTTTCGCTACTGGGTCGGGAGACAAGTTTTCCATTATTGGTCAGGTCATACCAAATACTAAAAAAATAGTACTGAATGCTTCTTAGCCTAATACTCAGTAGTACAAGGTGCAGATCAAGGGTATGTGGGGTAATCCTAGGAAACAAGTTGCGCCCCCATATACCCAAGAGTAGTATATAATGAAAAGAGGGCCTTCGGATCGCCCTCGACAATTTTATTTTACTTTACTAACTTACTTACTTACTTACTTTACGTACTTACTTACTTACTTTACATACTTCACTTATTTTACTTACTTTACTTACTTACTTACTTTACTTACTTCACTTACTTTACTTACTTTACTGACTTACTTACTTACGTACTTTACTTACTTACTTACTTACGAACTTTACTTACTTACTTACTTACTTTACTTACTTACTTACTTTACTGACTTACTTACTTACTTTACTTACTTACTTTGCTTACTTACTTTACTTACTTTACTGACTTACTTTACTTACTTACTTATTTACTTTACTTACTTATTTTACTTACTTACTTATTTACTTTACTTACTTACTTACTTACGTTACTTACTTACTTACGTTACTTACTTACGTTACTTACTTTACTTACTTACTTACTTTCTTACTTACTTACTTACTTACTTTACTTACTTACGTTACTTACTTACGTTACTTACTTACTTTACTTACTTACTTTACTTACTTACTTACTTACTTTCTTACTTTACTTACTTACTTACTTTACTTACTTACTTACTTTCTTACTTACTAACTTTACTTACTTATTTACTTACTTACTTAATTACCTACTACTACTACTACTACTACTACTACTACTACTACTACTACTACTACTACTACTACTACTACTAAAGACAACAACTAAAACAAAATAATAATAATCTTTACCTGACTGTTGATTCGAACTTATATTTACAATGATAAAAACAGTAACAAAATATTTGCGCATTAGGCCTTACTATTCCCAGCGGGGATAAAACACGGATGCATCTGTGTCGCTTAATTGCTTTAAATATATGTTTTATACTTTACTCTCTCTCTCTCTCTCTCTCTCTCTCTCTCTATATATATATATATATAAATATATATATATAAATATATATATAAATAAGAATAAAGAAAAAGTAAATAATAAATAAAAAACAACAAATAATAAAAGAAACAAAAAAAACAAAACAACAACAACAAAATAAATGAAATTAACTTAAATCTAAATATTATTATTTAAGATTAACTAAATTAATTAATCTTAGAAATCCAAATATTATTATTTAAGATTAACTAAATTAATTAAACTTAGTAATCTATTACATATCTCAACTATTGCATATTCTGCAGGACTTGTAATCTTTCTGCGAATCTCATATTTTTTTTTCAATAGCAGCGTCCACTTTGCTCTCCTCAACTGACACAGCCAGTCCAACTTTGTTTTTATTTTTGAAAAAGAGAAGTTGTTACTCTCGAAATGATTAAAGTCTCTACCTTCTGGACCTTTAAATATTTAGCAGTAAGCCCACCAATTTTACAATATACTGTCTTCATATTTATTTTTTTGAAATATAAATGAATTGATCTGAGATTTACCTACTCTTGTCATTTATTTTTGTTCATTCATATTCCACCTTTCGGTTCTCAACATTGCATTGCCCCTGCCTCGGAATTCTCACCTTCATATTTACTTAAAATAATAATAATTAAAATATAAATAATTAAAATGTGAATGAATGAAAATAAAACACTGCCCCTCCATAAATCCTATCTAATCCCAAACATTATTGAAGTTGATTATGGTCCATTTAGATAATACTACCACGGCTACCCGGCGTTGCCCGGGGCGATAAAAACAAAGCACTTGAAATTTAAGAGTGTGTGTGTAACATCTTTATATAAAAACTTCAATCTCTCTTCTTTCTTTAGCCGTCTTTCTTTCCCTGGTCCTCATTATTTCCCTCCCTCCTTCAAACCGTTATTTCCCATTTTCCCATATGATTCTTATCTTGTTTAAATGTGTTAAAAACTTATAATAATGTAATTCACTTAAATTCTTTTTATTAAATATGTATTTTATGTAACTGTGGATTTTCCTAAAGAAATATGCTATGTAAACAAACAAACATTTTGGATGAAAGTTATTAATTATTCTTAGATTGTATTTTTGATCCCGAAATAAAATCATATTTTATTTTTTCAAGACTTTAAACTTGAATTTGAATACAATTACTTAATCGCTGGCGGCCATGTTGTAATTTCCTATAATTTTCTTTCGTAAAATAGTAGCAATAGTTTGATTAGCGTTTGTCGCTTATTTAAAAAACAATACCAAAGAACTAAAAATTTAAAGGCGCGTCCCTTGCGCTAAGAAACGTTAAATAAAATTAAAAGTTATTCCAAATTATTAGGTAATTAAATTAAAATAAGACTCCGGATTTTCAAATTACTATAAAATATAATGAAAAATAACTGAAAACAGTCCCCCCCCCCTGATGAAATACGCCCCAATGACCCCTAAGGGGTGGTTTCATAGATTCGGGAATACTCTCATCATCTTACTCTGTGGATTTTACACGAGAATACACTTTTATATGTTATGTATATTCTCTAACCTTGTTTTAAAAAACTAAATTGTGTTTTTAAACATTAGTTATCGTTCTTCCTTAGCTATCTTCTAACAAATAAATTTCATTATAAACCATGAATTGTTTTATGAACTTGAGGTATTACGTAATTAAATTACAATATGACCCAGCAGTTTCACATTACTATAAAATATAATGAACAATAACTGAAAAGCCCTCCCCCCGATGAAATATGCCCCAATGGACCCCTAAGGGGTTGGTTTATAGATTCAGGAATACTCTCATCATCTTACTCTGTAAATTTGATATGAGAATACATTTTTATATGTTATGAAAAAATTCATTGGCCCGATCCCTAACATTTTCTCCGACGCCTTCCCACATCTCTCTAACCCCACCCTCCGAATTTGCTTTTTTACTCTCCTCCAACCCTGAGAAATGTTTTAAGTTAACAAACAAAAAAAATTTGGCCCGACCCCCTAAAAAGTTTGGCCTGACCCCTAAAAAGTTCGTTCCGACCCTTAAAATTTTCCCCGACCCCTCAATCTACCCAGCCCACCCCCAAACTTATTTTTCACTCTCCCCCAACCCTGAGAAGTAATTTAAGTTCAAAAATAAAAAATTTGGCCCGACCCCATAAAAATTTGGCCCGCCCCTTTAAATTTTCCCCGACCCCCTAATCTCTCCAGCCCCCCAACTTTTTTTCACTCTCCCACAACCCTGAGAAATATTTTAAGTTCAAAAAATAAAAAATAAATAAATTTGGCCCGACCCCTAAAAAGTTCGGCCCGACCCCTAAAATTTCCCCCGACCCCCTAATCTCTCCAGGCCCCCTACAACTTTTTTTCAATCTCCCACAACCCTGAGAAATACTTAAAGTTAAAAAAAAAAAAAATTGGGGCCGACCCCTAAAAAGTTCGGCCCGACCCCTAAAATTTCCCCGACCCCTAATCTTTCCAGCCCCCCAACTTTTTTTTTCATTCTCCCACAACCCTGAGAAATATTTTAAGTTAAAAAAAAGAAAAAGAAACAAATTTGGGCCGACCCCTAGAAAGTCGGCCCGACTCCTAAAATGTTCCCCGACCCTCAATCTACCCACCTCCCCCAACTTGTTTTTCACTCTCCCCCAACCCTGAGAAGTATTTTAAGTTCAAAATTAAAAAAATAAAAAATTTGGCCCGACCCCATAAAAATTTGGCCCGACCCCATAAAAATTTGGCCCGACCCCTAAAATTTTCCCCGACCCTCTAATCTCTCCAGCCCCCCAACATTTTTTTCACTCTCCCACAACCCTGTGAAATATTTTAAGTTCAAAAAATAAAAAATAAATAAATTTGGCCCGACTCCTAAAAAGTTCAGCCCGACCCCTAAAATTTTCCCCGACCGCTCAATCTCTCCAGGCCCCTCTGCAACTTTTTTGTCAATCTCCCACAACCCTGAGAAATATTTAAAGTTCAAAAAAAAAAAAAAATTTGGCCCGACCCCTAAAAAATTTGGCCCGATCCCTAAAAATTTCCCCGACCACCTAATCTCTCCAGCCCCCCCAACTTTTTTCTCACTCTCCCACAACCCCGAAAAATATTTTAAGTTCAAAAAAAGAAAAAGCAAAATAGTAATGATAAGCAAATGATGTATTTACACTTTGCCAAGCGTCAACCGGCTACGTAAATTAACCATAACACTTGGATTTGTTTTTATCTGCTGCAACTGTACAGCGAGACTTCAAGAAAGAAATAAAACAGAAGATAGGTGTTTATTATTTAGCTGATAGTAATACTATTACTGATAATAACAGAAATGATAATAATGTAAAAATAGTAATGGCGTAACTGAAATAATAACAGTAATAATAATATAAACGTTAATAAGTTAAGGAATAAAGAATACTTAGAAACGAATAATTTATGAACGAAACTGAAGAGATGGTGCATACTGTTCAATCTTGTCTTGTTCTAAACAATGAAATGTACATTGATTTTTTCTTATGCATGTTGGATCGATGACTTTGCGAAGAATGTATGTTGTCATGTTTTTATATGTTTTGTAAGCATGAAAATGGTTATTTAATGTTTTAGTGAACGCTCACATGACTAGTCAACTTAGTAATTTATCTAGCGCAGGTGTAAAACGGAATAACTACCCTAATTGAAGTTTTACTGTATTTCTGTTACATTGTTTTGGGTCGAGAGAAGAAGGGTTTTTTACTGTAGGGTGTAGTCACTCCTACTCCCAATCTGAGATTACTATGCAAAGAGAAAACGGCTGACAGGGTAAAATATAGAAATAGCGGTTTGCAAACACAACAAAGCCATAACATTTCGAAAACATGCATCAAGAATCGCCCTGAAAAGCATAGGAAGCAGACGTCTGTACACAGCTTTTGATTATACACCTAAATGTAACTTCGACGTTCACATTGTAATAATCGTTAGCTTATATAAAAATTAAATTGAATTTTGCCCCATCTCACTGACTAGTATAGCCCCGAAATCAAAAGCTGCATTCTGTTGTCATGATACACTCCTCCCAGGCATTACCTCCTCCTTTTTTGATGGCGTGGATGTAGTGTAGTATCTGTTATGTTGTCATGATACAAATCTTCCCAGGCATTACCTTCTTTTTTTGTGGTTGTGTAGTATTTGTTCTGTGGTCATGATACTACCCTCCCAGGGATTACCGGCCCATTTACTTTTTCTGAGGCAGGAGGTAGTGTAGTATCTGTTCTGCTTCCATGATACCATCCTACTAGGCATAACGCCCATCCTTTTTTGAGAGGTGTGCAGGTAGTGTAGTATCTGTTCTGCGACGGGGTAGATTCACGCTCTCTCTCTCTCTCTCTCTCTCTCTCTCTCTCTCTCTAAAGTATTAATTGCAATATTAAGAGGAAACACAGCATTTTAAATGACAATTGGGAAAAAGCAAATAAATAAACGTAATCGACGGGGTGGATTTGATACACAAAACGTTTCTTTAATATGATCGATAATGTTTTTTTTAATAGATAGAATCGGCGGGGTAGATTCGAGCTCTCTCTATGTCGCAAGTAATAATTATAATATAAGGGGGAGAAATCAGTATTTTAAATAATAACCGCGACAAACAAAACAACACATAAAACGAAATTGGCGGGGTGTATCCGAAGCACACAACTTTTCTTTAATACGTGTAAAAAGTCATTCTTGTTAGGCATACAACAAAATCGCACATACATAGGAACACAGAAATGCTAATACATTAAGAGTTCTCGCCCCTTGGCAATGAAGCCGGGTTTGTGCGTGTACACACACTAGTAAAACTAAAAAAAAAACAAACAGCTATATTTGATTTTGTCTTGTGCCCCTACGAACACACACGCACACACACAATAATACCCAAGCAGGGGTTCTCGGTTAAATTACAATTTGAACTAGTTTTATACGACCGGATGCGTGTGAAAAGTAATGCTTTTTGTTTGAGGAACACGACAAAATCGTACATATTAGCGAAAACAGAAACGTTAATGACTAGTAATGTTCCCGTTGACAATTAACGAATGTTCGTGACAGAAATGTCGCCCGTGGAATAGAGTTGATTAAGTGAAGTTCACATAAAAGGAACAATTATTATGAAATATTAATGAATAAGGTAATTAAAATTGAATAAATTAATATAATAATATTTGTTAATAGAAAAAAACGGTGCAGTGTATGATTGTCTCTTAATAAATATTAGAACCCGGTAATTCGGATAGCAGTAAGAGGACTGAGAGAGAGAGAGAGAAAGAGAGAGGCAGAGAGAGAGAAAGAGAGAGAGAACAAGAGAGAGAAAGCGATAGAGAAAGAGAGAGAGAAAGAGAGAGAGAGAGCAAGAGAGAGAGAGAAAGAGAGAGAGCGAGAGAGAGAGAGAGTTATCTTTTCCTGACTACATCTGACATTAGTAAGCAAAATAAAAGTATGTTATTCCGCTAGTAGTAGCTTGTCTAGCTACACTGAAGTGCCATGATAGAACGAAACTGTCTGTCTAGATATACTCCTCACCTTCTTTGTTGAGCATTCTAGTTAAACTCTCAGTGGTCACTAGCAATGCTAAAAAAAACCTTCGTAAAAGAATAGAGCACTATCAGCTGCTGGAAATGTTTAATCTAAGAATTTAGATTTCAATCACTGTAGGAAGATTTTGTTTATAGTGTAACGGATAAGACACTTGCATGTCGTAAAATCAGTTTGTGATACAGTGAAACAGTCTGTGGATGACATACATACATACATACATACATACATGATCTAGTATATATATATATATATATATATATATATATATATATATATATATATATATATATTTCACTGCTGCCTTGATGGTACCCACTCAAAGCTTTCCATATTCATTTCATTTTTCGCCACCACTGACTTCTCACATCCTGGACTCTCATCCAGCGCTCACAGTAGCCACGGCTACTACTTTCCTTTATCTCTCCATCATGTCAACCAAAAATTTCGATGTACTTGCATGCATTTTTCTTCAAATTATCATCCTGAAGAAGTCTTACAATAAAGACGAAACGTTGATGAATATATAAAAAAATATCTCTTGATTTTTTCCTTTTTCATTTTCATGATATATATATATATATATATATATATATATATATATATATATATATATATATATATATATATATATGTGCGTGTGTGTGTGTTTGTGTTTGTGTGTGTGTGTGTGTAATGCTTAATGCCTGAGTTAGTGTGTATATATTACGTGAATTGATATCATTGGTTTTCGACCAGCTTCGGCCGATGCGTCGGTCTTAGCTTTGGCAAGTATTCACAGTAATTTACATTTGATTCACTGGTAAACAAATGAAACCAACAACTGTCATTCAATTCGAAATTGAAGCCAAGAATATCGAACGTGGGTAAATACTAAAATAGGGTTGTAAGTTTTGTCTATCAAATAAATTAATTACCTCATGACTTGAAATGCCCCACGTACACATGCACGCACACTCGCACCAATGCCACATAATTATATATATATATATATATATATATATATATATATATATATATATATATATATATATATATATATATATATATATCATTAGGAATTTTGGAATATATATTCACGGTACATCATGTTTTTTGTGTAAATTTTAACATTTAGGGATACATAAATATAAAATAAAGTATATATATATAAATGGAAAACTTATATATATATATATATATATATATATATATATATATATATATATATGTATGTAAATGGAACATTAAAAGTTTTTCTGGTTGAGAGATTGCGATTTAGAGTTGCAACATTCTCGAAATGAAACATGAAAAAATAATGTGCTCATGCTACTCACCTTGTTGCTCAGAATATATTTCAAAATTCATAATAATCAGTTCATTAGTTCAGGTTATATAAAACTCTCTCCCTCTCTCTCTCTCTCTTTCTCTCTCTCTCTCTCTATATATATACATATATATATATATATATATATATATATATATATATATAGTAAGTTATAAAATATATTCATGGCAATTAAGCTACACACAGGTTCCCGCGTTAAACTCCCGTTGGAAATCTTCAGGCTAAAATGCATGTAGTTAATTTTGCCGGGTGTTTGTATATACACGACTAGCTAGTTAACCAATCAGATTCTTTGTTGTTCTCTTAGCCAATCGTTGGACTTCTCATAAACAAAGGTTCCGTTGATTTTACTTAGTATTCTATTGTTCTGTTTTCTATAGAGTAACTTATCCCTGTTTCTTTGTTGTGTCAATATAATAGGTGACCTTATTTTGACACGTGGTTCCTTGTATTTCTATTTTAGGTTTTACTTTTGAAGTTTTTAAGTTTTCGTTTAGTTTAGTTTGTTGTTGTTTTTTGTTTAATACTTAGTTGTTTTTTATTTATTTATTCATGTATTGTTAGCCTAAGGTAAATTTTATTCTGTGCAGGCAGCTGTTTGCTATCTCACTTCTACAGTTTAATAGATTTTTGGGGTCTTTAAAGTTTAGGATTTCAAATTTCTCATTCAGACATAATCTTTGCGGGTCGTCTAAATTCCTACATGTACTGGCCTGTCGTATTATTTTCCATTCAATTATTGGTGAACTTCCATTTTCTTTGAGTTCTTAATGTTGGTTTGCTAGTGCTGTTTGAATTCGACGTTCTTTGTTTTTAAAACACATTTAAAAATAAATAAGTAAAAAAACAAAAACAAAAAACAACAACAAACTAAACTAAACGAAAACCTAAAAACTTAAAAACTAAAACCTTACTACCTACCTCTATTTACGTATCGAGCACTGCTGAAGCAAATGCTCAAAATTGACGCATAAAAAATTATATCCCCTTATAAAATTTTATGTGGATACAGAAAATAGTCATAATATATATATATATATATATATATATATATATATATATATATATATATATATATACACATGAAAACTCTTTAACTAATGAATTTATCATTATGAATTTTGAAATATATATTCTCGGCAACACGGTGAGTAAGATGGCACATTATTTCGTTTTTAATTTTCCATTTAGAGAATGCTGCTACTTCAAATTGCACCCTTTTAAAATAACTTAGATACCAAAAAATTTATAGAGAAAAGAATTGCTTTACATAAAATGTATTATTATATTAAGTAATACGTTTTAAAAAGAATCGGTGCACGCGCAGGAGCATCAATAATAAGTATCTGCTTGGTAAAATCATAAACTATGAATTATGAAATATGTATGCTCGGCAACACGGTGAGTAAGATGAGCACATTATTGTTTTGTAAACTTTGCCATTTAGGTGGGTTCCACCGAAACCGTACTATACACACCAAAGAAAGAAAAAAACATTAACATTTAAAACTAATGCTATATTTATTTATTATACCAGTACTAGGGCATACATCTATTAATAATGAAGATTATGTATGTATCTGTCTGTCTGTCTGTCTGTCTGTTTGTCTGAAGCCAAAATGATACTATTTAAGACTATTGTACTTAGTAAATAGTATAGTATATACTATTTCAGACTAATATACTATATTTAAATGCTCAATTCAGGGGGATAGTGAAGTGTAGTATCTGCTCTGTTGGCATGATACAATCGTCCCAGGCATTACCTCTTCCTTTTTTGAGAGGTGAGGAGGTAGTCTAGTATCTGTTCTGTTGTCATGATACCATTCTTCCAGACATTACCTCCTTTTTTTGAGAGTTGTGGATGTAGTGTCGTATAAGTTTAGTTGTCATGATACACATCTTCCCAGGAATTCCCTCTTCCTTTCTGAGAGGTATGGAGGTAGTGTAGTATCTGTTTTATTGTCATGATACCCTCCTCCCAGGCATTACCTCCTCCTTTTTTGTGAGGTATGGAGGTAGTGTAGTATCTATTCTGTTGTCATGATACCATCCTCTCAGGCATTACCATCCACCTCTTCTTAAAGGTATGGAGGTAGTGTGGTATCTGTTCTGTTGGCATGATACAATCCTCCCAGGCATTACCTCCTCTTTTTTGAGAAGTGTGGAGGTAATGTAGTATCTGTTCTGTTGTCATGATACTATTTTCCCAGGCATTACCTTCTTTTTGGGGTTGGGATGTAGTAGCTTTTCTGTGGTCATGATACTACCCTCCCAGGGATTACCTTCCATTTTACTTTTTTGAGGCGGAGAGTAGTGTAGTATCTGTTCTGTTGTCATCATACCATCCTCCCAGGCAATACCCCTTTCGTTTTTTAGGGGAGGGGGTTGATGTAGTATATGTCTTACCCGCCCTCTGATTATAAAATATAATGTTCTATTTCGAACGCACAGGAAGTTATATTTCAAGAAAGAGAGAGAGAGAGAAAGTGATGAGGACACAAGACAGGGTAGCGTTATTTGATTAATGACATGTAAACAACAGATTCTCTGAAATTTATCGTACGAGTCGCTCAAAAATATTTATTTACTCTGATTAAAACGTTATTTTTGTTGTTTTTAAAATATTATTAGAAACTATGTTTTAAAGCACAAATTTATTAAATATAATTCTTCAATAAAAAAATAATTGATCTAAATAATTAGTTTTTTTGTAAGAAAAACCAAACCGATTTTACTGATCAATTAAATCACTATATTTTATTTTTTTTAATTGTTAGTTTTACTTTAGGTACGTTTATTTTCAATTTGAAAACTTCAAATATTATCATCTTTTTACGACCTTAAGTGAGTTTAGAACTTTTTGTTTTATATTTTACACCGTTAAAGATAAATTTTGTGTAAAACTATGTTTTTATTATTCCGTGTTTTATTTATTAAAATAAAGGATGGGGTGATTTTCTTTCTTTTCTTTTGTAAAAAAACAAACAAACACATTTTATTGAGCAATTAAATAAAACAACTAGCAAAAATATGCAAGCGGAGGAGCATATATTTTCTAGTTATACTAATATATATATATATATATATATATATATATATATATATATATATATATATATATATATATATATATATATATATATCAACATATTTGATATATATATATGTATATTAAATTGACCAAAACCATTCAAGGTAAAAGCTTGATAAATATTAACATTTAACAACAGAGCATATATAAATAAACAATGGTAGGTTAAATAATAAATACTAAGTCTTTCTTTGTTTTCTTACCGAAATTGAACACAATTCCGTGTAACTTGACGACCGTTTCGCACACAACCAAACAACCGGTAATAAACATCTAATTACCAGCATCTTTAATTTATGCAGCTCATCAGAAGACCAATGATCGCTCCCGGGTGAAAACATCGAAAAAAATACTCAAAACACCTTTTATATACATCTTACATAGAACCTAGTTTCTCAAATCCTACAAGGATTTATCATAGTCAGTCATCTTATGATTCAGAGTAAAATTAAATCGTTGAACTTTGCTATGCAAGTTGGATTATCTATCTGGAGTGTACCAAAAACATTGTTATTAAATATTACAAAGCAATTACAAATATGTTTTTCTTAATTTTATACGTACATAAAAGTAATCCATGGACACGTTTTTCTGACTAACAACCGTCATCACCATAGTTAGCTTAGACAGGGCTCGAACCTTCGATATTGATGTCTATAGCCCAGCGTTTTGCCATCGGACCAGACGCTCTGTCTAGAAATATGTACGATTTTTATCACCTAAATATTTAGTGCATTTTTATGTAATTATTTTTATTGGTGATTGCAGCGCTCCTTCTTCTTCCGCTTACTATTATTTCGAGTATCTCACTTCTTAAGTTATTAAGATGCAGAAAATTGCATTATTAGTCGCCTTTAACTTTATAAGACGTATTTTTCGTAAATATATATATATTTATTAATTTTATACGTACATAAAAGTAATCCATTGACACGTGTTTCTGGCTCACAGCTATCATCAGCATGGCTAACGCTGGACTATAGACATCAATATCAAAGGTTCGATCCTTGTTTAAGTACAAGTCATGTATTTCAAAGCCCCTGCAGATAACAGAAAATTGAAGATGTTTTCCTCTCTCATAAGTAAGAATAAGACGTAGGGACGGTGGCTAATGATTTTTTTGACTCGATTCTATTTTATAGATCAGAGACCTGAAGGAAAATATCCCAATTTACCTATATATAAAGAAATCTCGTCAATTTAAACAAGAAAAAAAAACAGTTTTTGACCTTTAAGCGTTTCTCACGTCTAAGAATAAGTATTTCTTTTTTACTTCGGCTACGAAATAAGCAAAACAGAGAAAAATCAAAAACGAAAGAATTTTAAGATATTAGTATGAAAACATGCAAAGAAACAAAAAATGGAGATAGATGAGAAAGGACACGTCCTCGACGATCAGTCCAATAAAGGGTGGGCCGTTGTGGTTTCTTATGGTTCTTTATTTTTTAACATAGTTCACCCCAAACAAGGAAGGCCGCCACTGTAGACGTAAGGGGCTACTGAGAAAAAGGTAGAAGGTTTTTTTTTTAGGGGGGGGGGGGTCAACCTAAATTGGGAGCTGCGCAGCGAGATGTCTGTTTACATTAGTTTTAAATTTCTGCATGTCATTACCGTCGGGGAAACAGAGGGCAGGGAGGGAGTTCCAGAGGCCAACAGCACGAGGAAATAAGTTATTGGAGTAGAAAGCTCTCCGGCATCTGGGGACCTCCACAGTGAATGGATGGGATTTAGCTGAGTGTCGAGTTGGGTTAGTGAAGTTATGACGAGGGGGCACCAGAGTAGCGAATCCATCGGAGCATAATCCATTGAAGTCATGTGTAGTCTCAGAGCTATCGTCTTAAATAATCAAATTCTGCCCAATTTCAACCATCGTTATCAATCATCACGGTTTTGTCCCACCGTCCACATGACGAACACATTAGCTTTTATCCTCAAGTGGCTTTTGGCCATTAATTCATTAGTAAAAAAGAAATGAAGGAACGAGTTACATGAATATTCATTTTCAAAATTTACATTAAAAAAAGTGTTGCTTACCCTGTAATTACTCGTACCTTTTCTTCTTCGTGTCGAAGGAATGTCGTCTCGATGTCGTCTAGTGGTTGAGTTTTTTCTTCGCTTCTGTACTGCCGTGCACATTGCCGTCCGCTGTGTCCACAACAAAACCTTCATAACACGATTCACAGGGCGAACAATCTTTTAAATGTTGATTAGTTTTATTCAGGCGTCAGTTTTCTGTCGCTCTTGGAGATGTTTTACTAACGTCGAGGGAGAGATCAAATTACTACTTTATCGTAGTTAATTCCTAGCTATATTCCTTAGCCATTCGAAGAGGGGGAAGACGGAACTTCATCACGCCTGTATTCTCTTAGGGAAATACATTCCCCTAATCATTTGCAGACTATATGGAGAAAATACGTTTGTCAGCTTGCTTTCAAAAAACAGACTGGCAAAACTCAATTCCCACACAAGAACCCGTGACGTCACATAACTCTTATGCGCAGGTGCATGGCCTTGTCAACGCTTGTGAGCTTCGACTGTGAGAACACCCCTATTTTGCACTCGGTTGTACGGGTTCACCCGCACTAAATCGCGCAAGCCAAACCAAAACGATCCCTCACACATACGTCCACTCAACATGCGTCCGGCCATTACCTCCAAAAAGTAATTCATATCCATTAAAACAAATGTTTAGGCTATTATAATTTCTCTCAATAATTTTCTTTTCACCCTCTCTGTACCATAAACTTAACGAAACTCCTTTGAACAACGTTTTTTTCCTAGAACTACTCGCTCTTGAACACAATACAGCAGGGTTATTTCACAGCTTACTACAACATAGTTGTTTTCAATCCAATGTAAACAAATTCTGAGCCGTCATCTTGAACAATCAGTTTCTTTACCAGTTACTGTTGACATCATCATCATCATCATCATCATCATCATCATCATCATCATCATCATCATCATCATCATCATCATCATCATCATCATCATCCGTCTGTCGAGCTACGTCCGTTTATCGGTCCAGGTTCGTCCGTCCGTCAATCCGTCTACCTACATCAGTCCATCTGTCCACCAGCTACGTATGTGCGTCCGTCAATCCATTCGTCCGACAATCAGTCCATCTACGTCCGTCCGTCCGTCCGTCCGTCCGTCTGTCTATCTGTCTGTCTGTCTGTCTGTCTGTCCAGCTACGTCCATTCATCTGTCCAGCTATGTCCGTCCGTCTGTCTGTCTGCCCAGCTACGTTCGTCCGTCTGTCTGTGTGTCCAGCAACGTCCGTCCGTCTAGATACGTCCGTCCGTCAATCCGTCCACCTACGTCCGTCCATCTGTCCATCTACGTCAGCCGTCTGTCTTTCTGTCCAGATACGTCCGTCCGGCATTAGCCACCCATTTTTGAGAGGTGTGGAGGTAGTGTAGTATCTGTTCTGTTGTCATGATAGAGGGTATCATGACTCCCAGGTATTACCTCCTCCTTTCTGAGAGGTGTATAGGAAGTGTAGTATCTGTTCCCTTACGAATAGTGCTACTACTGCTGCTGTTATCACTACAAATAATGAACAATTAGCGTCGCCCAGTTATTTCCCTTGTTACAGAGACAATTGGAACTCTCCTGTTTGTGTAAACTTCAGTCTAATATATTTGTTGCACTAGCTTTACATTTAAAAATAGATAATCTAATCATGTGATCTGTCATGAATTCAATAATTCCTTATAGTTCTTCTTTTTAAACCGACAGACAAATATCTGACACCTATTATTAAGTGGAATTTACTCAAGAATATATCGACTTGTAATTAGCTTTCTGTGTCATTCATCCTATTCTGAAATGAGAAACTAGTAATTATTAAGATATATTGAATAATAGGTCAGGCATTGCTGTCAATTGCAGACATAGAATTAGTATATCTTTAAGTTATGATTAAATTAAAATAAGTCGAAATAAATTGACGGTTATCGGAAATAAGTGACCAGTTTCTTATTAATATTATAATTAGGAAAATATGTGTATGTAACGCATACCATTATTGAGTTGCAAATAATGTTCATGGCTGTGTGTTCATGTGTTCATGAGTATATATATATATATATATATATATATATATATATATATATATAATTAAAGAGAATAATGCAGTATTAGTGCAGTTCCAACGAGGGAAAAGTGTATATGTAAAGGAGCAAGGCTACCAAACTTTGTAAAACATTTTTTCAACATTTATTTATTATTTTGTTATTTTATCATTTTATAATTTTATATAACGCGTTTCAAGCTGTAGTCCTCTATCATCATATATGTAAAGCCATTTAGAGAAATGTCTTTTGATTTGAAACAGTGTTGTTTCATTTGAGGAAATGTGTTATTATTTGCGTTTTTGCGCATGTGTGGGTTTGCGTGTGTGTGTACGTGTTTGCATATTTTGATATCTTTTATTTTTATTATTTTATTTTTTCTGCTTCTCTTGGTCAAAGAGATGTGTGTTTATTAAGTCGGTGTTATTTTGACATTTATTTTATCGGTCATCTCCGTTTCTTGGAGTGCTTGGATTTTCTTTTGAAATTTATTATTTTTTATTGCTTTGTCTCCAAATTGGCTGTTGTGCCCGTGTGTGTGTGTGTGTGTGTGTGTGTGCGCGCGCGCGGGCGTGCGGTTAGTTCTGAATCTTGTACATAGGTGAGCGATACACATACACACACACATAAACACGCACACACACATATATGTGCAGACACAGGCGTATCGTTAGATAGATGGCAGAGAAAAGTTGATAGAAATGCGGTTCGTATGGTATGTAGTTTATATATATATGAAGAGTTATAATGCAAACAACGATAAATGCCATTTTTAAAATTACGAAATTATCACTACAAAAAAACCGTTACATTTCAACACTCGACCACACTCCAAAATCATGTTTTATATAATATGATACCGGCATCATTTCGCGTTTGTTTCTACTTAAAATAAGCTTTTAGTCAAAGGCTAGATTTAATATATTCGTCCTTTTATAGTTTCATGTCTCAATTTAAACGTATTGGATTCATCGCGTTTTGCTTTCGAACTCTTATATATATATATATATATATATATATATATATATATATATATATATATATATATATATATATATATATATATATATGGTCTCGGAAGTTTCTCAACCATTAAAACTAAAAAAATAAATTAAAAACACCCTTAAGTCCCAAGTCATTCAGTGGAAAATCACTCATGTAAGTCAATTTAGTTTTTACAGTTATTATATTAGCTTGCTTCTAACATTATTTAAGGGATCTTCAGTTGTTTACCATGAAAAACTGTTTCGGGAATTTAAAAACAAGACAGTATTTAATTTCATGGTTTCCCAGCAGAGTTGATCAGACCCCACTTCCCTTAAAACGCAAAAACATAAACGTTCCGTATACTAAATCTGAGTTTTGTTCCGTATAAATGTTTTGCTAACTTATATTAGTTATTAAAAATTTTTATATATATATATATATATATATATATATATATATATATATATATATATATATATATATATATATATATAAATAAATAAATAAAAAATAAAAATTCCTCCTTCTCTGTGTTGTTCGTTTGTCTAATAAAATTTATCCGTTACTTACAAAAATGTTGCTGCATTTTAAAGTGTTTGGACGAATCCATTACACTTATTATGGGTAATACTATACAGTGATAATTGGATGCTGGATGTTTAAAAGGTTTAGGAAATCTAGTCCTTTGGGCTAGGAATTACCCCACAGTTCATGTTCAGTTAGAAAACGTAATCGCGAATTATGAGAATGTATAAATCTTTATAAATATTAATTGTCCGATGGTTATGAACTGACAGTTTCCAATAACTGGGAGTTAGAGCTAAACCCGGAAGCATGGAGGCAGGAAACGATTCAAATGTATAGGAAGGTTTATCAATTATAATAGCTAATGATGAAATGAGAATAAGATTAAAATTGAATTAAGGGAGTCAATCATGAAATGAAGTTAATTTAACATTAAAATGTAGAATAGTAAATAGTAAAATTGTAGGTAAAACTTTTAGACGTTGGTTTACATCGATTATCTTTTTAAAGATTTTATTATTGCCGAAGCAAAATGGCTGCCATTGTTATCTATCCACTTATAATATAACGAACACTTTCTCTGTCATTCTGTCAGGATGTCTGTCTGTCCGTCATGGGGAATTTTTATAAACAGAAGGGAGAGGGGAGGGGTCTCGAGTAATTAACATTTAATCAATTAAGATTTTCAAGTAAGCGTTCATAATATTTTTAATTTTTTTCCTTTTTAAACAAAAATAGTATTCGGAGACAAATTTTTTTTCTTGGTATCACACCCTAAGAACGCGGCAGCCTAGCAAAAATAGACAACCGTAAGGGAGTGTATTTTAGCTAGTCCACTTATAATATAACGAACACTTTCTCTGTCAGGATGTCTGTCTGCTGTTTGTCCGTCCTGTGGAATTTTTGTAAACGTAATTTCAGAAATAAACAATAAATGATTTAAGCGTATACCTGTTCATTGGAAATACATAGGTCTGCGTTCGCTCTCGATTGTTTTAGGTGGGAAGGGGGGGGGGGAGAAGAACTTTCCCCCATTCTTTTTTTGGCGCTAAAAAAAAAAACAATTTTCCCGCCAAAAAAAAAAAAAATTTTTTTTCGCCAAAAAAAAAAAATAAAAAAATTCGGAGACAAATTGTTTTTTCTTTGTCTCACCACCCAAGAACGTGGCAACGTAGCAAAAATAGACGACTTATAATATAACGAACACTTTCTCTGTCAAGACGTCTGTCTGTCCGTCCTGGGGAATTTTTGTAAACGTAATTTCAGAAATAAACAATAAATAATTTAAGCGCCCAGGCTACGACTCGAACTCGCAACCTTGACGCAGAAGGCCGGACGGGCTAACCTCTGCACCACCAAGACAAGTGATATAATCATATTTACTTTTAAATGATAAAGAACTTTTTCTTTTCAACTTCCAGTTACAAATGAATGATCGGATAACTGTTCATTGGAAATGCATTGGGGTCTGCGTTCGCTCTCGATTGTTTTAGGGGGGAAGGGGGGGGGGGTGAGCGGGGGGGGGGGGTTAGGGAGAAGAAATCTCCCCTAATTTTTTTTTTTTGCGCGAAAAAAAAAAAAAATATCCCGCCAAAAAGAAAAAAAAAATTTTTTTTCCCTTTCTAAACAAAAAAAAGTATTCGGAGACAAATTATTTTTCTTTGTCTCACCACCTAAGAACGCGGCAGCCTAGCAAAAATAGACGACCGTTAGTGAATCTATTTTCGCTAGTACACTTATAATATAATGAACACTTTCTCTGTCACGATGTCAGGATGTCTGTCTGTCCGTCCTGGAGAATTTTTGTAAACGTAATTTCAGAAATAAACAATAAATAATTAAAGGGCCCAGGCTACGATTGGAACTCGTAACCTGGACACTAACAGCCGTACGCGCTAACCTCTGCCCCACCAAGACAAGTGATATAATAATATTAATTTTAAATTATAGAGAATACGTTCTTTTTTCAACTTTTTTCCAGTTACAAATGAATGATCGTATAACTGTTCATTGGAAATACATTGGGGTCTGCGTTCGCTCTCGATTGTTTTAGGGGGGAATGGTCGGGGGTTGTGGGTGGAAGAAATCCCCTCCATTTTTTTTTTTTTGCGAGAAAAAAATTTTTTTTCCCGCCAAATAAAAAAATATCCCGCCCCCCCCTAAAAATTTTTTTTTTTCCTTTTTAAACAAAAAAAGTATTCGGAGACAAATTTTTTTCTTTGTCTCACCACACAAGAACGCGGCAGCCTAGCAAAAATAGACTCCCTAACGGTCGTCTATTTTCGCTAGTCCACTTATAATATAACGAGCACCTTCTCTGTAAGGATGTTTGTCCGTCTGTCTGTCTGTCTGTCTGTGCGGATTTTTGTAAACAGAAGAGAGAGGGGAGGGGGGAGCTCGAGTAAGTAACATTTAATCAATTAAGCTTTTCAACTCAGCGTACATAATATTTGTATACCTGTAGAATTAGGAAACTATTATTAATCAATTAAATTTACATTAGATAACATTAAATAACATTATTAGATTAGAGAAGAACGAAACGTGGCAAGAATCTTACTTAAACTCATATATTTCAACAGCCTTGTATACCGTTAGTAAACGTCGTTTAGACACTAGACGGGTTGAGTCATTTACATATTACATTACTGTTAACCTTCAATTAAATTCATATTTACAAATATACACTTATGACTGCTATTATCAAGTTTACATATGTATTTACAATATTTTTCGATAAGGTGATATTAAGAAAAATTATTCATACAATTAATTAAAGCCATTTTCTTCATCAACCAGCGTGTTTTCTGAACCATACTTCCAATGGCGATTATTGTTAAAATTTCAAGTCTTTCTCGGCCTTTTGGCTTAGATCAAAGTGTAGTATCTGTTCCGACGGATACTGAACCACATAGACTGTATTGTCTTGGCTTTCGGGTCTTCACTGGTATTGTTTTGGCCTTCAGGTCTTCATTTACGCCGGTCTATGGGTCTGTCCTGTGCAGTTCTAGGAGGTCCACCCTCCCAGGCTTCGCCCCCCTCTTTAGTGACGTCATCGTGAGAGGATTTTTTCACAGTTTTCATTCATTATTTACATTACGTTGTACCGAGAATGTATTCTACTATAAATTACAAGTAAACAAGGTATATCCGAGCCATTAGTAAATCGATGACCATTTTGGAAAACTAAATTGATGACTCATCCTTCCGGTTAGTCCGGAAGTGACGTCGTTTTGAGAGGATCTTTTCACATTATCATTCTTTACATTCATTACGTTGATAAGACAAAGGTGTTTTATTGTAAATTGAAGTTAAGCAACAAATATCTCGGCCATTACTAAATGGGTAACAGTTTTGGAAAAATAACAAAACTGGTTCTTGATATGACGTAGGCGCCTTCAATAGCATATTTATACATTAGTTCTTTGATATGACCGAGGCGCCTACTAATTAAAATTTTTTTTTTTAAATATGAACTGGGGAGGGTAAAAATATATTTTTTCTTTTTTTCTCTTTCTAACTGAAAATATTATTATTCATGGGGAAGGGTAACAAAAATGTTTTTTTTGGGAAGGTAAATTTTTTTTTTTTTAACTGAAAACATTACTATTCATGGGGAAGGGTAAAAAAAAAATTTTGGTGGAGGAGGGTGAAAATTTTTATTTATTTTTATTTTTTTTACTGAAAATATTACTATTCATGGGGAAGGGTAACAACATTTCTTTTTTTTGGGGGTGGGGGGGGTAAATTTTTTTTTCTTTTTCTAACTGAAAATATTACTATTCATAGGGAAGGGTAACAAAAAAATTTTTGTTTGGGTGGGCGGGGTAAAATTTTTTTTTTTCTTTTTCTAACTGAAAATAGTACTATTCATGAGGAAGGGTAACAAAAATTTTTTTTATGGGCGGGGTAAAAAAATTTTTTTTTCTTTTTTTAACTGAAAACATTACTTTTCATGGGGAAGGGTAAAATTTGTTTTTTTTTCTGTTTCTAACTGAAAATATTACTAATCATGGGGAAGGGTAACAAAATTTTTTTTTTTTGGGGGGGGGGGTAACATTTTTTTTTTCCTTTTTAAACTGAAAACATTACTATTCATGGGAAGGGTAAAAAAAATTTTTATTTGAGGGGGGGGGGGAATTTAGGGGTGGCGAACTTTTTTTTAAACTGAAAATATTAGTATTCATGGGGGAGGGTGAAAACAATTTTTTGGAGGGGGTAGGTAAAACAATGTTTCAAAATTTTTTTATTTGTCTTTAAACTAAAAATATTCTTGGTTAGAAACAAAGAAAATCGATGTCTACCCACCCAAGAAATATGACTGAGTCTCTATCAGTTTACTGGTGAGCGTTCATTTCCAACGCGGCAGCCTAGCAAAAAAAGGCGACCGTAGGGCGGCTATTTTGGCTAGTCCACTTATAATATAACGAACACTTTCTCTGTCATTCTGTCTGTCTGTCTGTCTGTCTGTCCGTCCTGGAGAATTTATGTAAACGAGAGAGGGGGAGAGGGGGAAGATAATTCCTATTTAATTAATTTCAAATCGGAATCATAAACAAATACATTGGGCCACATATTAACGACTAAACAAACAATAAATAACTGTCGGCGTCAACGCCCCGATTTGAACTCGCAACCTTGACGCTAACAGCCAAACACTTTACTGAAT
Organism: Sepiola atlantica; assembly: GCA_963556195.1. NCBI lineage: Eukaryota > Metazoa > Mollusca > Cephalopoda > Sepiida > Sepiolidae > Sepiola > Sepiola atlantica. Next base: position 137,897,716 of record OY744515.1, read on the forward strand.
AAGCTAAAGGGACACAGTTGAAAATGGTCTCTAAATTCTCATACTTGAATAAATCGCTTTTTTTTCACATCTCTCATTTAGCAATAAATGATCATATAATAATTGGTTCTTTTTGTACTTTGGTGTCTGCGTCCGCGCTCGATCTGTTCTTCCAAAATACGATTGGGTCTTCGTTCGCTCTCGATTTTTTCAGGGAGGGGGGGGGGGAGGTCCGGAGGGGGGGGGAATTTACCTCCCCCCCCGATTTTTTTTTTGGCGCGAAATAAAAAAAAAAATTTTGGCGGGAAAATTTTTTTTTTCTCCCTTTTTAAAACAAAATGGTATTCGGAGACAAATTTTTTCTTCTTTTCTTTTGTCCAACCACCCAAGAACGCGGCAGCCTAGCAAAAATAGACGACCGTTAGGGAGTCTATTTTCGCTAGTCCACTTATAATATAACGAACACTTTCTCTGTCATTCTGTCTGTCTGTCTGTCTGTCCGTCCTGGAGAATTTTTGTAAACGAGAGAGGGGGGGGGGGCGGTCGAGATAATTACTATTTAATTAATTTCAAAAACATAAACAAATAAATTGAGCCACATATTAACGACTAAATAAACAATAAATAATTTTCGTCGACAACGCCACGATTCGAACTCGCAACCTTGTCGCCAACTGCAAAACGCTCTAACGAAACCGCCATTGAGACATAGTTAGAAATTATAATAAATTTTCTTACTTGAAAAAATGATCGTATAATAATTGGTTGTTTTTATACTTTGGGGTCTGCGTCCGCGCTCGATCTGTTCTTCGAAAATACAATTGGGTCTGCGTTCGCTCTCGATTTTTTCGGGGTGGGGATAACCCAATTTTTTTTTTTGGTGGAAAAAAAATTTTTTGCGGGAAAAAAAGAAATTCATTTTCCTTTTTAAACAAAAAATATTCGGAGACAATTTTTTTTGTCTCACCACCCAAGAACGCGGCAGCCTAGCAAAAATAGACGACCGTTAGGGAGTCTATTTTCGCTTTTACTCTCCATTACTTTATATTTTTACAAATTTTGAATTTTTGCTTTTTCACTGCGAACTTATCCATCTATGTAATTCCTCTGATGACAAGATTTTAATCATTGAGAAGCCTTGGCTTAAGGAAAGAAAAATAAACGTTTTTATTGTGTACACCTTGCATTGAACAATCGAAGTTAAAATGGGTTGTCATTCGTACATGTTTATCTCTCTCCTTTCACTTTTTCTCTCCTTTTCTCTCTTTGTCTCTCTCCCCCTCTCTCTCTATATATATATATGTATGTGTGTGTATAGACAGTGTATAGAAAATGGTAAAATATAATATATATTACATACGAAAGTGAGGATATAAAGAAACATGAAAATAATAACATTTTAAAAAAATGGTAAGGATAAGTTTTTTCCGCACCGCACACACATTTCTTCCCCTGTGGGAAAATGTTGTTGGTCAGTTTGTGTATTTACAGAGTTTCTCTCTCTCTCTTTCTCTCTCTATCTTTTATATATATATATATATATATATATAAATATATATATATATAAATAAAAAAATGGTAGTTTGCTTGAAGCATTGCAAATAAACAAATAAGTATGAAGGTGAGTATTCTGAGGCAGGAGCAATGCAATGCTGAGAACCGGAATGTTGAATACGGGATTAACAAAAATAAATGACGAGAGACGGTAAATCTCGTATCAATTTATTTATATTTAAAAAAATTAAATATAAAGAGAGTAAATTGTATAATGGGGGACTTACTGCTAAATATTTAAAGAGAGTAAATTGTATAATGGGGGACTTACTGCTAAATATTTAAAGAGAGTAAATTGTATAATGGGGGACTTACTGCTAAATATTTAAAAGTCCGGAAATCATTTCGAGAGTAAAGACCTCTTTTTATAAAAAAAACAACAATTGGACCGGCTGTATCAATTGAGGAAAACCAAGATGGACGCCGTCATTCAAAACATGAGATTCGCAGAAAGATCGTCAAGGCTCGCAGTAATTTGTGACAGAAAAGAAAGGAAGAAAGATGAAATATAATCGTTAAGTTATGCAATCATCAAGATTAATTAATGAAGTTAATCTTAAAATATTAATATTTAGACTGATTTTATTTTATTTTATTTTTTAATTTTTTAAAAATATTTTAGTTTAAGTGTTGCAATTGTAAATATAGATTCGGATCAACAGATAGTGGAAAGGGGAAGCAAAGTCAAATAATGATTAAGGGGAGATAATTAGGGTAGTTAAAAAATCAGCTCTAAGATGGCTGGAGATAGTAATGGTCAAAGGGGGATAATTAAGTAAAGTTTATTAATGCATGGTCAGATATAATTAGTCTATCAAATATCTTCTTCATATTCGATTCCAATAAGGACCTAGAGTATGGGAACAGAAAGTTGTTAAAAAGAAAATAAAGTGAAAAGATTTATATATAGTTAGAACAAAATTTAATTACAATTGCATAGTGAACGAAACTAATTAAGTGTCAGTATAATATGTGGGAACTATGTCTAAATCCTCTAAGTGCGGATGGCTTAGCCTGTGAATAGGAAGTTGTAGAAGTTGTGGGGTAGTGTATCAACAAGAAAGGTGCATAAGGAAATATACGAAGAAGATAGGCGTTGGTTGAGGGGCGAGGGATAGAAAGAATGAAAGGATATAAGGAGAACAAGGGAAGTGAGGGCGTAGAGAGGCGAGATCTATTGGGGTTAGGTGGATAGATGGTCATTGGGATCGGGCAGAGACAAAGGAGCTACGAGTATAAAGCATGGCCCAAGATAAGTGGAGTTGGGGTAATGTAGGAGGAGGGGGGTGGGGGGTTAAAGAATGAAGGGGAACAAAGCTCGGCTCTTTTATTTAAGGAAACCATAAGTCCAACACAACAGAAATATCAGCTTCGGGCCAAGAACGAAAGAAACTCAATTGAGCTGTTCTCTGTTGCATAGTCTTGAATTACTCGTACCTTTTCTTCTTCGTCGTGGAGGGGTGTCGTCTCGATGTCGTCTAGTGGTTGAGTTCGTCATTCGCTTCTGTACTGCCGTGAATATCGCCGTCCGCTGTGTCTACAACAAAACCTTCACAACACAATTCAGGAGGCAAACACTCTTTTAAACTTTGATTAGCTAATTTCTGGCGTCAGTCTACCGTCGGCAATGGAGATGTTTTACTAAACGTTGAGGGAGATATCAAATTACTACTTTATCGTAGTTAATTCCTAGTTTAAGTCCTTAGCCATTCGATGAGAGGGGAAGAAGGAATCTCATGCCTGTATTCACTTAGGGAAATAAATTCCCATTTTTCATTTCGGACTACATAGAGAAATAGTCTGTTCGGCTTGCTTCCAAAAACCCGACTGGAAAAACTCTGTTTCCCACACAAAAGCCTGTGACGTCACAGACCCCCTTATGCGCAGGTGCACCTTGACCTTTGACCTGAGGTCTCGTCAACATGGTGGTCCTGTCAACGTTTGTGAGCTCCAACTGTGAGAACCAGTTTATTTTGCACTCGGTTGTACGGGTTACCCCGCACTAAATCGCGCAAGTCAAACCAAAAGATCCCCCACACGTACGTCCACTTCAACATGCGTACGGCCTCACAGGGCCATTATCCAACACTCTCCCCATTCTGCCAGAATATGTATAAATATCAGTTGGACCAAACACCAAGATCACTCGGGATCATCAGCTTGTAATCTATGGACACGAGAAAATTGACTAACCATGAGATCCAGCATCTGACATGAACATTACTTTTGGAAAATCTTTGCTTATAATCACAGAATGGAACATCGTATCCACGAGGACATTAGTGTTTTAAAGGTCAGCCCACTTCTTTGGTTGTGTCTCTTCTTTTAGCTGAATATTTCTCCCACTGCACACCCGTCATCTGCATGCATTGTAACCATGCACCCCACTATATATGCTTCCTACTTACCAGGCACAGCTGGAGTAGATGGGTTCGTACGAAGTCGATGATACGTCTGCAACAATCAGTCAGGGGATGCGCCGTTGGGGGTTACTCCAGGCCCTGCTCTATCGGATTGAAGTATTGTTATGCTCAGTCTCAAGAGGTCCACCCACGCAGGCTTTACCTTCTATTTGAGAAGGGATTAGCTTATTGCTAATAGCCTGAGGCGCCCTTAACGCTGATCTTTTTGTAGACCATCGCAATCTAATCCTAGTGCGTTGTCCTTTAAAACTTTGTGTCAAACCTTATGGAGAGGAAGTAAATAAAATACAACTACAATCATTAGCCGAAATATTCTAGACGCAATTCTAGTGTTGTGCGAACTTTTAAATTCTTTTAAATATCTTCGTGTCTTTGTAAATTAAGTGTATAGACTTTAATTTGACGAATTTATTTAATGTGCATTAATTCCTCTACAACCTTGTGGAGAAGGAAGTTATTATATACAGGGTGGAGTCATAAGTAACTATATTAACGGCGCGGCTACGAGATATCTTCTATATATTAATACGCTAAGGTGTACGTACGTGTGTCACGCTCCTAAAGAAATTCAATAAATAATCTATATATTAATACGCTAAGGTGTACGGAGGTGTGTCACGCTCCTAAAGAAATTCAATGAATAAACAACAAATAAATTGAACGGAAATATTTGGAATTGAAGTCGTAACATCTAGATGGAAAGCTTCAGCGTGGAAGGAGGAGGACATTGTGGAAGGAGGAGGAGACGCGGAAACGCTTACAAAATGGGCCGGTTTCAGGCTGACGATATTTATTTATTATTATTATTTTTTTAAATATTTAAAATTTCTTCTTCTTCTTCTTCTTCTTCTTTTTCTTCTTCTTCTTTTATATATTAATACGATAGAGTGTGTGTTATTTATTTTGTGTGTCACGATCTGACACTCCTATTTAAGAAGATTTAGTATTTACTTTTGCCCTGACACCGGAGGGGGGAGGGTTAGGGAAGGGGGAAAGAGGGGGCGAGTTAGAGGAGAGTGGCGACCGATGGTGACTGCTGAAGAGACAGCTTTTGCTCTGTAACCGAGTAATATAAATAAATATATATACCTCCATCCCGTCACGCAAAATTTTGGTGAGTAAAATACGTGCAAATTTCTAACCACCGGATAATATTATTAACAGTAAATTATACAGATTGATGTAGAAAACACTGTGGAATTTCCACAGGGTCCCGCTAGTAAAAGCTGAATACTCAATCTGACTAAACTAATTAAATGACGCGACCAGGGATCGAAACGAGATCGCATTTATGTAGCCATTCAATTTCGATATCGTGAAAATTGATTTAATTTACCCCCCCCCCCATCTCACGGCATATTTCCTTCTATTATTTTCTTATCCTGCCGCAATATAATTATGTATAATTTTCTTTTCATACGCACATAATCCCGAACAATACAAACAAGAATAACAGAATCCGGTATGACAACATTTAGATCACAAACAAAAGCAGCTTAAGAGCCGAGGCTGGATCTTTTCAATTGTTGTTTCTGTGAAAACCATGTTTACCATTGTGCGCTCTTGTTGATAATCACGACTGTATTTATCTATTATTAATCTCTACAATCTGTTGTGCTTAAAATATGGTTCTGCAGAGAAGATTTAGTAAAGCTTTGAAAAAGATGCATTCTGGCTATACTGATATCCTCGACACGAAAGAGTTTATATCGACGTTGGTTTTATTTTTCTTCTCAATGTTATATAGGGATTTCTATCCAGGAAAACGTTCAAATTCGTTCGAGAGAAAATAGGAACTATAATTGAAAATAAGCGCTAGAGGTGTAATTAGAGCGACGTCTTTAGAAGAAAAGGAACAACAACCGTGTATACTAATTGAACTATTTTACTTACAGAAGTAATAAAACATGATTTACAAATAGCAAAAGGAAAATATACAGAATGAGAATTTTCATAAAACTATGTGAAGATTGTTCTGTTAATTCATTAATTTCTTCTGAATCAGATAATTCTATTGTTGGCATTGGTTTACCCGATACCTTTCTAGTTAGAATTCTTTCCATGAAGACATCGGGTATTTACAGGAGGAACCACGTGAAGGTTGCCAACATCATTAGTGAAAGTGTTTCTGTGGAACGAACTTGAGTTATCTGTTGACAGGTGCGCATGCTTCGATCCCAGCAGTTGCTGGCCCTTTCCATAACAAGAGGATTTACTTCTGTATCTGGTGTCGTAATTAAATCAACCGTTAACAGACGTCAACCGTAGTAGTGTAAATGGAAAAAGAGGCGAGAGTCCTGATTTTTTTATAGGCTAGTTCATGTGACCACTATTGAGTATTTCTTTTGGCTAATCGACGCTACGCTAAGATACAAGGGAAAACAACGATCTATGAGTATTGATTTACTCCTCTCCAGGAGTTAGGCACAAGCCCAGTTTTTATCTTACTCCCACAAGTAAGATGTGACCCAAGGTCGGGTCGGGAAAGTGAGGTTTAAATATTGCCTGGGCAGCCCCGTCGGCATTCCCCGGTAGGGGCGCCTCAGGCAGTAAGCAATAAACTTACTCCTCTCCAAAGAGGGGAGGCGAAGCCTGGGAGGGTGGACCTCTCAGAACTGCATAGGAAAGACCAATAGACCGGCGTAAATCAAGCCCCGAAAGCCAAGACAATACCAGTCTATGGGGTGAAGTATCCATCGGAACAGATACTACACTTTGATCTTAGCCAAAAAGCCCAACGATCTATGAGTATCCTCTAAATTCCAATACTAAAAAAGTAAACATTCAAATCCATATAGATAGAATATTTATATTTACATCTACAAATGCAACGGTGTAACTTTAATACTTTCATTTCTAATAATTTACAGTAAAATATATTTACATTATTGGAAAGATAATTCAGCAAAGCAGTATATATTATTTAAAAAAAACGTTTTGCACTAAAATCGACTAAACGTCTTACGAAATGTTGAAATTTGAATCCAATAAATCCTTTCACGTTTTTTTTGTACTCTTAAATTTATAAATAATAAGAAGCTAAGAGCCAAATTTGTTAATTACGATTTTGAAACTTTAATTTAATTATTACATTAAAAAAAACTATTTTAGATAAATTATTAATTAATGAATCGATTATATATTTCTACTTTTACAAATCACGTATTTACAAAGTTCGGATACTTTCTCTTTCAGTTGTCATCTTAAACACGAGTAATACAACCTTTCACTATTCCGCTTTAAACATGAATTTTTCAACTTTCGTTACTCATAACAAAAACCTTCTTTTCCGGTTGTCACTCACACATAAAGAATATGACCGTTTGAATTAAATAGTTTGTTTAATAAGATTTTGTCGATACTCGTGTATTTATTCCAAATATCTTTTAATTAAATATTGCTAATTAATTTTAATTAATCAATTAATTAATAGTGCACATGCGCAATATTTGATTAAACAATTTTATAGAGATATACGAACACTTCCTGTTAGCTTCGCAAGCCGTATTGGATTCCGAAATCATCCCTACTTCCTTAATTGAAAAATATAATTATTTATTGTGTATCAGAATAATCCCTCACAATAATTAGAAATGAGATCACAAAGCGTTACAAGTATTGATTTAGCTAAATCCGACTTTTATAATATCTGATGTTAAAATAAGTTAGACCTTTTTCTCTATCTCTCCTGAACACTCACACAGTCTAATAAAATTAAATCAGTAGTGATAATAGGGGCAAAGGCGTAGAAAATAAAAATATAGATTGAACACAGGTATCCGTAAAGGTTTTAGATACTAAAACAGTAAGAACCAGTATTAATGAGAAGAAACAACGAATAAGAAATTTAAATCACACCAGGAATATATATAACTTTTGTAGTAAATATTGGTTATTTAAGAAATGTTGTCAATTAAGCATTATATTGAACAGAATCAAGTCGATATACATAACATCGAAGTATACGGAAAAAAGGTAGGAGTGATTAAACTAGGATATTGCAATGATAAAAGACAGACAGCGACAGTGAAAGAAAGAAAGAAAGAAAAGAGAGAGACATTATACGATTAACAATGAAAAAGGTATCTTTAAATATCTGACAGAGTAAATAGGCATCAGAAGGAATAAGGGAAATAATAAAAGACAAACTATATAGAACAAACTAATAAACGCAGAGATTAAATGTAAATTAGGATAAGCTGTTGATATCTCGTGTTATTTACAAAATGTTGTTAATTAAGCATTATATTGAACAGAATCAAGTCGATATACATAACATCCGAGTAGTGGAATATAGAGAGTATACGTATATAGAAAAAGGTAGGAGTGATTAAATTAGTATATATCACATAGAAAAGAGACGCCGAGAGTGAAAGAAAGAGAGAGAGCGAGAGAAAGAAAGAGAGAGAGAGAGAGAAAGAAAGAGAGAGAGAGGATGAGAGAGAGAGAGAGAAAGAGACAGTATACGACTAACAATGAAAAAGGTAGCTTTAAAGGATAAATATCTGACAGAGTATATAGGCATCAGAAGGAATAAGGGAAATTATCAAAGACAAACTATATAGAACAAAATAATTAACGCAGGTTCATGCAGCTTTCGATATTTTGTGTTATTAGGATGACATTGGGTGTTTGACAGATAATTATTATGTAACAGTATTTTTGTAGTTCAAATGTGTTATTTACGAAATGTTGTCAAGTAAGCATTACATTGAACAGAATCAAGTCGATATACATAACATCGGAGTAGTGGCGAGAAAACGAAAGACCCAAAGGCGGGCTTTGTAAATTAAGGATAGTGTTAGAGTTGAGAGTATGATAGATGATAGGATGACGTTGGGTGTGTGTACAGATAATTAGTTAGTGACCGTATTTTTGTAGTAAATAGGTGTGTAGAAAGAAAAGTACTTAAAGACTGTGGGAGAGAAATAGAATAAAAAGGAATGTTATGATGGGGCTAAAATAATTTGTGGAATGCGAACTGGTGAAATGAGATTCTTGACAACGCAGCGGACGGGGAAAGAAATGGTTAAGGGATGTGGAAAGTAATGGGAAATGGGAAGTGGACGTACAGGATGCGCTAATATATTTTAAATGTGAAGTTAAAAAGTATTATCCAATATCGAAATTAATATAGTGCTTGATAATTAATGTCTAATTAAACTTTTTGTATTTAGATTTGAGTAATAGCGGAAAGGGTCAAGCGATTTTCTATCAAAATGTTGATATTACATGATTATATAATTTTACTGTTAAATATTTGAAATTAGTGACGTTTGTATGGAATACACGACCGTATAGGTGAAAGCTGATTTAAATATCCCCAAATAGGGCGGAAAGAAGAAACTCCAACCAGATCTACTGTGGTTGGGGATCCAGTAGAAATCTTTTCGGGTGCGTTGTAAAGGAGAACTCACCCAAACTGAAACTGGATAGAATACCTTTCTACCACCCTCACTCAACAACTATCATACAACCCACCATAACATTCATCCTTACTTTTCTTTAATCCGCTAATACACACCTCTTTGTCTTCATAACTACTCACCATCAAAAACACCGTCACCACCCAATCATCTTTTATCACACATCCAACGGGCGGCTTACCGCTAAACGCACCCTTCCCACTCTAGCACCAGCTATTACTTTACTCACCCCTAATTTGAACTTTTCTTTCGTCCATAACTTCTTCTAAAGTTATGTATATCTGCTCGACTCTGTTTAAAAATGCTTTTCTTGATAAAGTTTCGTGAATAAAACGAAATATCGAAATAAATATGCATGATTCTTTGTTAATTCCTTTTGTTTATATAGCTATAAATCCTGTTGAATATTTATTCTTTTAAATTTACTTTTCACACAGAATAAGAAGAGACGTAATGGATAAAATAGCTGTTAAGTAAAAAAATCATCTCAGCTATTTCGTCTCTAATCTCGAATGGTTTTCTCATTCAAGAGAATTTTATCACCGCAGCAGTAGCCGTGTTTTAGAAGGGAGAATGTGGAACAATCAAGTAATTTATATAAAAAGAAGAATATCCTAGAAAAGAGGATAAGTAATTCCGAAACCATAAAGAAATAACGGTTCACGACGTATGTCCTGACAAGCGAAGTGAAAAAGAGTTTTCTGGCGCATATCATGAGCAATGGATGGGCATTTGCTCGTTCGAAAATCTTCATTTCAATATTGTTGAATTAGCAGAAACTTCCGGAAGCAATCTTCTCTATCTTAAAATAATGTTTTGCCTTATTCACAAAGAAGGAGAGAAAATAGGGTCGGATTTCAGATTTGCAAAGTAAAATTTCGCTTTATAAAGACAACAAATACCGCCATTCTTAAGACACGCACACTGAAACTACGCGTCTAACGATGAAAATGCTATTACAAAACTAAGCGTGTTACAAAATAGTATTTCAAATCTAAGCGTGACAGACCAACGAAAATTCTATATCAAATGGAAACCAAAGAGTTGAACAAAATACTATTTAAAAATTAAGTATGATAGATCTAAGAAAACTGTATTACAAATGTAAGCGTGAGAGAACGGCAAAAAATTCTATTTAAAAACTAAGTGTTTTAAATAGACGATAATTCTATTTCAAATGTAAGCTTCAGAGACGGGCATAAATGATATTTACAACTGAAATGTGACAGACCGACGAGCGCTCTATTTAAAATGTAAGTGTGAAAAACCTACGAAAACTCTATTTAGAATGTAAGACAGAGAGACTGACATAATTTTATTTAAAAAATTAAGTGTGACAGACAAAAAATTCATATTTCAAATGTAAGCGTGAGTCATCGACGAAAATTCTATTTCAAAATGGGGTATGATAGATTGACAGAAAATGCTATTTAAAAATTAAGTATGACAGATCGACGAAAATGCTATTTAAAGATTAGGTATGACAGATCGACGAAAATGCTATTTAAAGATTAGGTATGACAGATCAACGAAAATGCTATTTAAAGATTAGGTATAACAGATCGACGAAAATGCTATTTAAAAATTAGGTATGATAGATCGACAGAAAATGCTATTTAAAGATAAGGTATGACATATCGACAGAAAATGCTATTTAAAGATCAGGTATGACAGATCGACAGAAAATGCTGTTTAAAGATTAGGTATGACAGACGGACGAAAATGTTATTTAAAGATTAGGTATAGCAGATCGACGAAAATGCTATATCCAAATTTGGTATGACAGATCGACGAAAATGCTATTTAAAGATTGAGTATGACAGATCGACGAAAATGCTATTTAAAGATTAGGTATGACAGATCGACAGAAAATGCTATTCAAAGATTAGGTATGACAGATGGACGAAAATGTTATTTAAAGATTAGGTATGACAGATCGACGAAAATGCCATTTAAAAATTAGGTATGACAGATCGACGAAAATGCTATTTAAAGAGTAGGTATGACAGATCGACGAAAATTCTATTTAAAAATAAGGTAAGACAGATCGACGAAAATGCTATTTAAAGATTAGGTATGACAGATCGACGAAAATGCTATTTAAAAATTAGGTATGACAGATCGACGTAAATGCTATTTAAAGATTAGGTATGATAGATCGACAGAAAATTCTATTTAAAGATTAGGTATGACAGATCGACGAAAATGCTATTTAAAAATTAGGTATGACAGATCGACGAAAACGCTATTTAAAAATTAGGTATGACAGATCGACGAAAATTCTATTTAAAAATGAGGTATGACGGATCGACGAAAATGCTATTTAAAGATTAGCTATGACGGATGGACGAATGCTATTTAAAAATTAGGTATGACAGATCGACGAAAATGCTATTTCTAAATTTGGTATGATAGATCGACGAAAATGCTATTTAAAGATTAGGTATGACAGATCGACGAAAATTCTATTTACAAATTAGCTATGACAGATCGACGTAAATGCTATTTAAAGATTAGGTATGACAGATGGACGAAAATGTTATTTAAAGATTAGGTATGACAGATCGACGAAAATGCTATTTAAAAATTAGGTATGACAGATCGACGAAAATGCTATTTAAAAATTAGGTATGACATATCGACGAACATTCTATTTAAAAATGAGGTATGACGGATCGACGAAAATGCTATTTAAAGATTAGCGATGACAGATGGACGAAAATGCTATTTAAAAATTAGGTATTACAGATCGACGAAAATGCTATTTAAAAATTAGGTATGACAGATCGACGAAAATGCTATTAAAAAATAAGGTATGACAGATCGACGAAAATTCTATTTAAAAATTAGGTATGACAGATCGACGAAAATTCTATTTCAAATGTAAGCCTAAGATATCGATAAAATGCTATTTAAAAAATAAGCGTGACAAACCAACGAAAACTCTATTTTGAATGTAAGCTCGAAAGACCGAGAAAAATGCTATTTAAAAATTACATGTGACAGACCAACAAAAAGTCTATTTCAAACGTAACCGTAAGAAACCTACAAACATGCTATTTACAAGGGAAATGTGACAGATCGATTATCTTATAGTGCTGCTCGGACGTATCTAAAGTAAATATGCGTCTATTCTCCCTGAGCGTTCATCGATGAAACTGTTATATCAAACGTCACAGACCGACGAACAACGCTCCTCAAAACAATGCGAGGACCGATTAAAAAAATAAAGGGGAGAAAATAATGATGAAAATCAAAAAGAAAAGTGAAACGTATAAAAATGAGGCATAAAGAGAAGAAGCAAACAAAAATATGATGCCGCTAAGATGAGATGACAAGAAATGGAATGAAACAGAAAAACACATTTCTTTGCAGCTCAGAGGTTTCTGTTTATTTTTAATGTATCGATGTATTAGCTTCGGCAAGGTCAAGCATCTTCGTGCAGGATAGAGGCCGAAAAGAAAATAGTGACATCAAATCAATACTGACACGGTTCCTATGAATATATAGGCGAATAATTAACAACAACAATAACAACAACGAAAATAAAAACAACAACAGAAACACAAACATGCGCATGTATGATTTGGTATAAGTGTTGCAATACCCGTTCCTTCAGGGGCCCGGTAGCATCAAACAAAACACAACGATAGAGACAAGGACGTACTCGAGAAACTCTGTTTCTTTATTCTTCACACCAGCTGGGTATACACATATATATAATTAAATATTACTTTGTTAGCAAAAGTCCTTTGGCATTATTGTTCTTTCCCTTGTCTTACGAAGAAACCTCTTTCTGTACCTTGACGGCGGTTGATTTTCGACTCTACCAAACGTATGTTATTTTCACAAAAGCTAGTGCTTTACCTTGCAACTTAGAGGGAAACACGACAATACGTTCTGCAGCAGTCTGGACCCGGAATCTAAGGAAAGGCTTGTGATCCCCACACCAGATGTTTACGGCAGTTCGGCCGTGGTGGGGGCACATTCTCTTCGGGTCTGACACACGACAAGTTTTTCTCTATATCCTCCCAACTCGATCTCTACTACATAAGCGCTCCTTCTTCCTTCGTTTAAAACAGCCGTTTTAATTTCTGACTTTGCACTTCGGGTGCCTTCTTCTTCTGGCCTCGTGCATCTGACTCTTTTAAAGGTTACCAAGTCGGTTTTTTACGACGTCATACTCCGAAATGAACTCGTCGACCTCACATACCTGGGCTCGGTCAAAGGTCACCGGTTAATTTCTGTTGTTTTATGTCTAATTGACAATCTATCTAGTCTTCGACTTTTCTTCATTATTGCGGGGTCATGCCCTTAGCCTCCCCGTGACGTCTTATGCGTTATTACTCAACATTTCTGCATCATTATTTCACATAAGTTCTCATTCTTATACGCGAACATAAAAAAGCGTGAGACGCAAGTCTATGCAAGAGAAAATAAATCGGCAGGGAAATAGAAGCACACACATTCAATATAGATTTAAGTATGTGTTTATGTTTACTTATATAGGATTCAATTCTAAACTAATAAATCGATCATCATCAATTTTGGAACACATCTTCTAGGCGAAAGGGGGGTGTAATGTTTGCTATATTTGGTCTAATTTAGTTTTATGCAAAGTGAACAAAGAGAGGTTTGATGCCTTTAATGAAAATTTTGATATCTCTGATTTTTGATGAAATTTGAACCATATGTATTAGACATCAATTAATAAATATTCTTAATTTTCAGTTTCTTTGGTGAATAGGGGCTTTAACGGTGTTAATATGGGCACAACATCCCATTTAAAATTTTTAAAAATATTTATATTGAATTTGACCTATAGGCATTGGACCAGACATGAGTAAAATTCCATGAATTTCAATTTCTTCGTAAGAACCCTGAATCGTAAGCCTTTATTTTAGACATTTTGTAGAAGAAGAATGGTCTGTAGAGAGCTTTCTTGGACATGGCCTCTTTTCGGAATTTTGTGCGAAATGCACGTTGAACACGTGTCCATGATTCAATTTTTTTAAATTCAAAGACGCAAAACGCCTCTTCTGGTTGAGTGAACGCCATTACTCGACCTGAAAAGATATGAAAAAATCATTAGCATTACAAAACAACTTAATGAATTTAGCTTTAAAATGGCACCAGTTTCATCTTACTACCATTCATAGTCCAGCAGATATGAGGACTTGGAATGTTCCCAAGACTTTTGGAACACCCTGTATTATGAATAATCAATTACAATGCGCACACTAAGCAAAAGAAAAAGGGTGCATTCTGTTTGCCCTTACATCGGGCAAAATGTGTGCTAAAAGATTTGGCAGCAATAACAGAGTTGAACTGTTCAAGATGACCATTGAAGATTAAGCAGTAAACTATAAGATTAAAACATATATACATTTTTTTGTACTTACGAAAGTTCTATTCGCTATATAAAGTTATTTTAAAATGGACTCCGTCTATCGGTACAGTATCGGAAGTGACGTATATGTAAAAAAAACTATATGACATATGATACATTTATTTTCAAGGATGCAGAACCTATGCTTTTATTCGTGTTGCATGTTAGAGATTTCGTGCATCGAACAAAAATAGGAATGTATTGCATGGGATTTGATAGCACTGAAATAATAAAATAAAAAAGTAATTAGAAAGTAATGAAGTTAAAAAGTACTTAATAAGTAAGAAAGTTAAAAAGTAATTAGGAAATTATGAAGTTAAAAAGTAATTTAAAAGTAATAAAGTAAGAATGTAATTAGAAAGTAATGAAGTTTGAAAGTTATCAGAAAGTAATGAAGTTAGAAAGTAATTATAAAGTAAATTAGTCAGAAAGTAATTAGAAAGTTTGCAAATAACTAGGAAGTAATAAAGTCAGACAGTTATAAGGAAGTAACAAAGTTAGAAAGTAATTAGTAAGTAATGAAGTAAAAAAAGTATTGGAAAGTAATTAAGTTAAAAAGTAATTAGAAAGTTATGAAGTTAGAAAGAAATTAGAATGTAATAAAGTTGAAAAGTATTAAGAAAGTAATAAAGTTTTAAAATAATTAGAAAGAAATGAAGTTAAAAAGTACTTAAAAAGTAAGAAACTTAAAAAGTAATTAGAAAATTATGAGGTTAAAAAGTAATTTGAAAGTAATAAAGTCAGAATGTTATAAGAAAGTAATGAAGTTAGAAAGTTATTAGAAAGTAACGAAGTTAGAAAGTAATTATTAAGTAAATTAATCAGAAAGTGATGAGAAAGTAATAAAGTTTGCAAATAACTAGCAAGTAATAAAGTCAGAAAGTTGTTAGAAAGTAACAAAGTTGGAAAGTAATTAGTAAGTAATGAAGTGAAAAAGTAATTGGAAAGTAATACATTTAAAAAGTAATTAGAAAGTAATGAAGTTAGAAAAAATTAGAATGTAATAAAGTTGAAAAGTAATAAGAAAGTAATAAAGTTAAAAAGTAATTAGAAAGTAATAAAGTTAAAAGGTAATTGGAAAGTAATTAAGTCAGGAAGTAATTAGTAAGTATGAAGTTAAAAAGTAATTGGAAAGTAATAAAGTTAAAAAGTAATTAGTAAGTAATAAAGTCAGAAAGTAAATAGAAAGTAATAAAGTTTGCCAACAATTAGCAAGTAATAAAGTTATAAAGTAATTAGAAAAAAATAAAGTTAAGTTAGAAAGTAATTATAAAAGTAATAAAGTAAAAAAGTAATTAGAAAGTAATAAAGCTTGCAAATAATTAGAAAGTAATGAAGTTAGAAAGTAATTAGAAACTAAGAAAGTTAGAAAGTAATTAGAAAGTAATAAAGTTTGCCAATACCTAGAAAGTAATAAAGTTAGAAAGTAATTAGAAAGTAATGAAGTTAGAAAGTAGTTAAAAAGTAATAAAGTCAGAAAGAAATTAGAAAGTAATAAAGTTTGAAAATAATTAGAAAGAAATAATGTATAAAAGTAATTAGAAAGTAATGAAGTAAAAAGTTATGAGAAAATTATTAAGTTAAAAAGTATTTAGAAAGTAACAAAGTTTGAAAATAATTAGAAAGTAAGAAAGTTGAAAAGTAATTATGAAGTAAGAAAGTTTGAAAGTTATTAAGAAAGTAATGAAGTTAGAAAGTAATTAGAAAGTTATAAAGTTAGAAAGTAATTAAAAAGTAATTAAGTTAGAAAGTAATTAGAAAGTAATGAAGTGAGAAAGTAATTAGAAAGTAATAAAGTTAGAAAGTATTTAGAAAGTAAGAAAGTTAGAAAGTAATTAGAAAGTAAGAAAGTTAGATAGTAGTTAGAAAGTAAGAAAGTTTGAAAGTTAGAAAGTTATAAGAATCTAAACAAGTTAGAATATTATAAGAAAATTATGAAGTTAAAAAGTAATTAGGAAGTAATTAAGTGAGAAAGTTATTAGAAAGTAATAAAATTAGCAAATAATTAGAAAATAATAAAGTTAGCAAGATATTTGAAAGTAATAAAGTTGGAAAATAATTAGAAAGAAATGAAGTTAGAAAGTAAATAAAAAGTAATTAAGTTAGAAATTAATTAGAATGTAATAAAGTTAGAAAGTAATAAGAATGTAATAAAGTTAAATAGCAATGAGAAAATAATGAAGTTATGTTTGAAAGAAATTAAAAAGTAAAAAAGTAAAGTTAGAGAGTAATTAGAAAGTAATAAAGTTAAAAAGTAATTAGAAAGTAATAAAGTTAAAATGTAATAAGAAAATAATGAAGTTAAAAAATAATTAGAAAATAATAAACTAATGTTAGAAAGTAATTAAACAGTAATAAAATCAGAAAGTAATTAGAAAGTAATAAAGTTTGAAAATAATTAGAAAGAAATAATGTTAAAAAGTAATTAGAATGTAATGAAGTCAAAAGTTATTACAAAATTATGAAATTAAAAAGTAATTAAAAAGTAACAAAGTTTGAAAATAATTAGAAAGTAAGAAAGTTGAAAAGTAATTATGAAGTAAGAAAGTTTGAAAGTTATTAGAAAGTAATGAATTTAGAAATAATTAGACATTTATGAAGTTAGAAAGTAATTAAAAAGTAATAAAGTTAGAAAGTAATTAAAAAGTAATGAATTTAGAAATAATTAGACAGTTACAATGTTAGAAAGTAATTAGAAAGTTATGAAGTTAGAAAGTAATTAGAAAGTTATGAAGTTAGAAATTAATTAGAAGGTTATGTAGTTAGAAAGTAATTAGAAAGTTATAATGTTAGAAAGTAATTAGAAAGTAGTAAAGTTAGAAAGTAATTAGCAAGTTATAATGTTAGAAAGTAATTAAAAAGTAATAAAGTTAGAAAGTAATTAGAAAGTTAGAAAGTTAGAAATTAATAAGAAAGTAATAAAGTTAGAAACTAATTAGAAAGTAATAAAGTTAGATAGTAATTAGAAAGTTTTAAAGTTAGAAAGTAATTTAAAAGTAATAAAGTTAGAAAGTAATTAGACAGTTAGAAATTTAGAAAGTAATAAGAAAGTAATAACGTCAAAAAGTAATTAAATTTAATAAAGTTAAAAAGTAGTAAGAAAGCATTAAAGTGAGAAAGTAATTAGAAAGTAATAAAGTTAAAAAGTAATTAGAACGTAATAAAGTTTAAAAGCCGGATGTCGCTCTTTTTCGAGCTATATTTTTTTCTAGTGGAGAATGGCTTTTCTTGGCTGACTCGTGGCTTGATACAGAGTAGATGATATCGACGTCTTTCTTGACTCTGTGCTCTTGTTCGCGATTTCCGAAGGGGCTGAAATAGTCTTTCTAGGGGACGGATGAAATTAATGCGCCTTGCAAGCTTATCGGCCATCGTGTGACCCAACCACTGCACAGAGGCGGCTCTCCGCAGGAAGAAATAAATATTAATGTTTGTGACTGATACAATGCAAGTTTTCCATTTTTTAATGTTTTTATTTTTCTATGCCGTTTTTTTATTTACTTCTAAGTTATGGTCGCCCTTTTATTTTATTGTTAATAATCTTACTCTAGCAGATCAGTTCCCTTTGATAAGTTCTATTTTTCTGCAACCGAATATTGGTTGAGAATAATCTAATCTTCATTTCTGTTGTTCCGATTTCCTACGTAATAACTATTTCATGAAGTGAGTGCCCTTAGCACACATAAAAACCGATCACTCACTGGATTCCGTTCTATTTCCCTTGATCATTCTTTATCCTGTCTTTCCACTTAGAGAACTTGTGATCATGCCCGTTACATGTTTTTTCCTGAAGTCTATTCCTCCATATTCCGTTAGAATCATACACAGATATCTAACACATACATACTCGAAGCGAAAGATTTACATAATGAACCTACCGCAGCTAACTACTCACCCTCAAAATATTTTAATCGACTGTACGAAATACACGAATAATTACAAAGAAATATTATCACACACATACCTTACTGTTCGAATATATCCCGATATCATTATTTATAGTTTACCTGAAAAATAAATAATTTCTAGCTCCGATAGGAGAAACTAAATACAATTAAATAACTTTTAAGAAGTTATCAAATGACTTATAGGGTTGATATGCCGTAAGACAAACACGTTAACAAACCAAATTCCAATCCATATTCCACCGTCCAGTTTCTTAATTACCTATTTTTAGCGTGTTCAATTTCTCATAATCTTTCACTCTTCTGTGCCACATTGAATACTTCAGATAATGATACGGCAGTTGCCATGGCTACTACATTTTTACTTATACATGAGATGCTAAACGCTTGTTTTATTTCACAACGTAGCTATCTTTTTGCCCCGCATCCTGATAGGCTTTCATATGTAATTTTATTATTGTATTGCTTAGTTTTGCTAGCGGTTCCCTTTGTTTTGTTCCATTCTTATTAAAGTTCCATACATCATCTGTAACGTATTGTTCCTTGTGTTACTTTGGGGGCGCCACACACGAAATACGACAAGCTCCTTAAATGGTTAGGCGTTGATTGAAAATATATTTGGTTAATTTATTTCTTATTTTAGCCGCGTAAAATATTAAGAGTTGAAAGAACATATACAATGTCAGCTCTCAGTATATTCGCCCTTTTATGGTCCAGATTATTTACTTTTTTCTTCTCTTCCCCAACAAAAGATAGAGCGTTCGTAGCAGCAAAAGTACTCTCCCGAATTCAACTAAGTTTCCAATTAGTTGAATTCGGGCCCAAAACACAAATAATTTTACCGACAACACACGCGAACAACGTAAACTGTGTGGCATCCAAAAAAGGTCTCGGCCTCGAACAAAAATGACACCCTTTCTATTCAGCCCTTTTGGACTGTCAAAAGCCCTTATTTTGCATAATCAAGACCATAGCCCCGAAATCAAACAGTACCAGGTTCTCTTCTGCGTGCAGCTACTGTTTCCTTGCAACAGCCGCATGCTAGCCGTGGCCGCTTATCGCTCGGTCTCTCAGTACCGTCACCACAGGCGTGACGTGGCCTCTTATAATTATCTGTTACGGAGGCAGCATCTTCGTTCAAAGTGCCACGTTACATAAGACTGAAAAGACGCGCTTACTTATTTATTTTCAGCATCGTCTTTCGCAGATTAGTTCAAAATTTAAGGCTCAAAAACACAAAAATAATTGTTCATTGCTTATATACATTGCTGGTATATCTCGACATTATCTTACTCTAACACTTGTTTCTTTATGAATCCTGGGTGCTCCACCGGGCCTCAACGTAGGATCAAGCACACAGGACGTACTCGCGATTCGGTAACAATCTTAGCTCTCCAGTTTTTCATCTCTGATAGAATGTTTTTTTTTTAATTCCACCGACAACTCACAACATGTTAAAACACATTCAGCTTTGAATTTCAAAAGCGCATTCAAAACCACATTCAAATACTATTCTACATTCTATCAGCTAATTTTTGTAAACTTAGCTCTATTGTCATCGTAACAGCTATTACGAATTATCTTCTATATATAAATACGTGTGCGAAATTCAACTGACTGTCTTCCTCCAATCCGTATCTCTTAAAAGTAGTTGGCTTCCATATCTGCAAATTATTTTCACCTATAAAAATCTGGAACGACGAACATAAGTCCTTTGTTATCTGGAAAACGAGTGCTCGACACGTAAAACATCCCACGCGCTGCTAAACGTCTGTTTTTATCCCCATCTTGACAGTAAGCGCCATTTGATTCTTTCTAATTTTCAAGCAACGGTGTTTAAATTTTACATAATGATTCACATACATTTTAGTTGGTTCGCTTCAATCATTTACACCCGTTTCATTTTTGTTTCTCTACATAATTTATATCGATTCATAACAAATGCCTTTTGTCTGTCAACAAACATCACTGTCCCTCTCCCTTCCCAACCCATTACTCTTTCTCTCTTTGGCATTATTCAAAAGTTTTATCAGTCATAAATTAGTCATTTAATACAACAATGTGAATTTGAATTCATCTATATATTAATACGATAGCGTGTGTGTTCGTGTGTCACGTTTACATCAAAAGCTCTGCGCATGCGTGCCGCACCTAGATTTGGAAAAGTATTCAAGTCACCTAGTGACGTAGGATTGTGATGTCGGTTTTTGATGTCGGCCCGACTGGTTTATAGTTCGATCCCAACCAACCTCTAAGATTTTTTTCTACATCGAAGGCCGGTGGGGGAAGTTAGGAGGGGACATCCGGGAAGACACATATTAATACGATAGCGTGTGTGTTATTTTGTGTGTCACACTTACATCAAAAGCAACGAACTTCCGAATCTTTGTATGCTACTCATGAATTGGAGCCAAATTTAATTTAATCTAAAGCATTTACAGAGTAAGGTTTAGTTGTCGAAATATTACCTTCACTAGAAATATTGTATATAAAGAAGTTTTGTAAATTGTTTCATGTATTGTTCATTTTGTTAAATAAATATACAAGTCAAATCTTATTATAGTTTATTCAAACATGTATAGGTTAGGAACAAGATAATTAGTATTGAAAACATCATTTCGCATAATTTACACGGGTCCCGCTCGTCATTATTATTATAATTAGTATAATTTCTCTAACGCTCAAAAAATAATTTTTTTACTTATTTGATCAGTATGAAATTTCCTCAAATAGTTGTAGAAATAACTCCGCGCCAGACACATCTGGATGGTCTTCCATATATTGTCAAATTCGTTTCTATAAAAAATCATATGCGTAATACATTAATTAATGGATTCTTTATTCTTTCAAAATTTCAGCCATCTAACTCCTTAATTTGCTTGTTTTCCAGTTTATATAAAGAGTTTGCATTCGTATGATACACCCTATTAACTCGACAAGTATTAGTATCGGGTCATCATTATTTATTCTATACAAAAACATATAGATATTCAAAAGAGACAGAGAAAAACCTGCATATGTTATTTATGTAACTCCTTTCATCGTTGAGGATTTTCTCGGGGTTGCATCTTGGGTCTTTCGGAATCAGTTGTGGCCCGTAATCGGTGAGTTGCACTTCGCACAATGTGTATGTTAGTATGTCTTTGGTAAGCCTGTTCTACAAGATTTGGTGTGCTGCCTACCTTGTGCTCAAAGATCCACAGGAATATCGATAAAGTGTTTTGAAAGGGTCGACTCGGATTCCTTTCAGTTTAAACCGAGTTGATAGAAGACTAGTAGCAACCACGTTGTTTGTAAAGGAAGGCAACTCCTATTATCAAGTGTAGAAAATGAGTACATTATAATCATCTATACATGAAAAAGAGATTCGAAGAAAAAATGATTATATTTTATGAACAAGGAATTCTTCAAATGAATGGAAAAAGTTTATTTACGATAGTTGTTAAGGATGATTAGCCTTGTTCGAAAAGTGCATTCATAACCACATTCCAATCTTAATGCACAGTGTCTAATAGAGGTAGTTTCGATAGGAATTCAATGGGAGTGCTCACGTCCAGAACTTATGTTGGCGAGGCACCACGGTCGTTAGTGTGGGGATTTTTACAACCATCGGATTAATTCTTAAAAAAATACACACAAACAAACTAAGAGGTATGAAAAGGTTTCTGCACATATTAGTTTGATGCTAAAAACATTTAAGCCCCCACCCTATAGTTTATTTCTTGCTAAAGAAAACTGGGTTTAATTGTGATTGAAATAGACAAATGTTCGTCAATGTGTGAAATTGTACATAGTGTATTTATCTGTGTATTTGTTTAGGGCAATCTTTTCACGGAGTCATTGAGACACCCCGCAGTTACGGATACCATCTCAGTGTCCAATGTGGTTCTGTCCTGGCGCTTCTTTATAAATTTCATACCTTTGTTTGATACTGCTTACTTTCGCGGGTGTATACACCGTTATACACTCGTTTATCTTTTGTAGTCACCCAGGTTTCGTCGCTGCTGGCTTCTGTCCATCGGCCGTTAATCGATAACAACATGGACGCCGGATTTGGTTTGAAAAAGAGTTTAATTGAACATAGAGCAAAAAGACAGAGACTGAAATAGTATGTACGAGAGAGAAAGAGAGAGAGAGAGAGAAAGAGAGAGAGAGAGAGAGATAATTTAATGAACTGGAGGGATAGATATCGTAACATACAGAAGGCAGGCCAACTTTTGGCAACTTGCGCCAACTGTCCCCGCCTCCACTTCCTGCCGGGTTCGGCGGGACGATCAGTTCTCGCATCTGTTCAGCTCGATTGCCAGCTGCGAAGAATCAGACCGCTCGCCAAACAGAAGTGACGTGATTTTCTCGACTTCAGCTCCCCCACCCTTTAGGACCCTCTCCCTCCGGTGCCCCTATTCGTTATCTAACACCTTAATCTTGGAGCTGTGTCTCCTCTTACGATTACCTTCTCAACTAAAGGGGGATAATCTATATATTTTCTATATTAGAAGCTAAGAGGTTTAGTCTTTTAGCGGTGATACCAATATTCCATCCCCTTTTTTTGTGTGCCTGCTTATGTTTTTTTGTTAGACGAGTCGTGCCTCAGGATTTTCAGGACTGCATTAAGTCTTCATCGTTGGTCGCAGCTATTCGTGAAACCTACCAGATTGCATGTTTTTATCCACAACACCGAGAACAGAAAAGCTAGTTGTTGCATACGAAGTCGGTGAAGGTTAATCCCAGAACACACAACGACATGGCACAGATGCAACATTGCCATTCTCAATCTGTTAATGTGCAGTTCTGCGCCTGAAACGTATTTACTTGTCATATGCAGAGACAGAGACGACCAAATGACGACGAATCCTGATACTGAGTTTTCCTGGATTTTCACCACACCTCTGTTAGCCAGGTTTCGGCTCTAATACTGCTGTGGAAGAACTGTCAACCGTTGTTGGTTTTACCAGGAATAAAAGTTCTAGACAGCATAGCTCTGACGTTACCACATTGCAACCGATACTACCACGCTGATGAAGGGTTGAACTTTAAGAGGGTCCGGTGCTTCCTTGGCCAGTTTTTAAAAATGTCATCTCTGTGAGAGAAAAATAATAATTGATCAACTATTAAAGATATTAGACCACTGGGCTTGTGTTGTACACATTAGGGGATTAAGAAAAGTATCTGAGGAGCAGCTTTTTTTAGTCAGCCAATCAAAATTATGATCTTGTGTTGTACATCCTTGAGGTAATTGCAAAAGATTAATCCCAGGCTTTTTTATTGGTGAGTTTCTATTTATTTGTCTCCCCACACAGGCAGAGTTAGACACAAGGCCGGGTTTTAATGTGAGAAAAATTCAGCTCCCCCGAAAGGGACACTCTGGATCTGGATGAAAATAAAAATTGTCTCAGTCTATGAGGGGTTAGGGTTAGGGTTAGGGTTAGGGTTAGGGTTAGGGTTAGGGTTAAGGTTAGGGCTAGGGCTAGGGTAAGGGTTAGGGTTAGGGTTAAGGTTAGGGCTAGGGCTAGGGTAAGGGTTAGGGTTAGGGTTAGGGTTACGGTTAGGGTTAGGGTTAAGGTTAGGGCTAGGTCTAGGGTAAGGGTTAGGGTTAGGGTTAGGGTTAGGGGTTAGGGTAAGGGTTAGGGTTTAGGGTTAAGGTTAGAGTTTAGGTTTAGGGTTAGGGTTAGGGTTTGGGTTAGGGGTTTGGGTTAGGGTTAGGGTTAGGGTTAGGGTTAGGGTTAAGGTTAGGGTTTAGGGTTGAGGGTTAGGGTTAAGGTTAGGGGTTCAGGGGTTAGGGTTAGGGTTAGGGGTTCTCTTTCACTGACCGAGAACAAAAAAGATGAATTCTAACATACTGCATTATTGTATCATGGCCTTTTCTCACGCTTTTAGATGGAACATTCTTAAAGCCTCAATCATTTTACTTATGTTATAAATAATGTTATACTTAATGACACCAAGGCGTCTATTGAATTAACATCTGACCTTCGAACACATAATTTCCGCACGACACGAAATCAAATAAACATGACTATTCCGAAAACAGCAATGTTTTAATAATTCACCCGCAACTAGCGAGCTGTAAATAGATAAATAATTGAATATTACAGATGTCGTTTTGCTTTGCTGACCTTTTTAGCCAGTCGCTTCCGTGTGAGTAAAATTATCT
>OY744515.1:137925045-137942545 GCA_963556195.1 Sepiola atlantica
CTAAGACAATACCAGTCTATGGGGTGCAGTATCCATCGGAACAGATACTACACTTTGATCTTAGCAAAAAGGCCAAAAAAGGCGAGTAAAACAATATGAGTAGATATGATTGTGACGACATATATTGGTGATTCCAGGCCATTAGGCAACGTAGGTACGTGGGGTGTATCACGTATCGTATGGAATATTACGTTAGCATTTCGTACGTAATGTGCTTTTCAATAAAATCGTGAGTTCATCATTAGTCATCTTGATCGCATGATATTTTAAATGAAGATTTTGAAGGAAACACACGTAAATAATGTTGAAAATAGGGGACATTCAGACCGTGTCGCGTTACGCTCGTCTAGTAGTTAAGAAATGGAGAAATTAGTAAAGATTGAATGAAATATAAATTTTAAGTTAGTCTTCGTCCTTCTTCATGTTTTAAACGTTTAAACTTACCGACCTAGAATTGTTCACAACATAAACAACATAACAACCGGCACCCAAATCAATGGAGGTTCCTTTTGACCCTTATTGTAAACAATTGACTGGCGTTTGTTGTCAACATATTCGTTGACACGTTGGAAATGGATCATTAGAAAATCACACCTTTCTCTGTTTCTTTATCCTGGCTTTCTTTTTAATAACAGCAACTTTAAAAGTTATTAAAGTGATTGCACAAAATCATTGGGGGTTATACAATGATTTACGAGTTTTTAAAATGTTTTCTCAAGTTTATAATATACATAAATAATACTCCCAACCTATTCCCTATAGAGGTATGAAACAGCCTTCTCAAAACGATCGCTATATCTCGCGGTCTAGAAACAAGAGAAAGATCACATCAGCTTATTCGCTATGTATCTCTACCGACTTACAGTTTGTGGGGGATACAATATCCTGACACGTAGCCTTTACTCTCACTTGACTTCTAATGCAAAATTCCAGCTTCTTGCTTTTTAATTTTTACACTACTTAACACTTGGCCGCATATAGGATCTCCAGAAATAGAAATAGATCCGCTTGTTTATTGCAGAAAAAGATTACTTATTCTAAACGATTTATGAACACAAGTTTTATTTCGCTAATAGTTGGGGCAGTGCGTATTCATATAAGTGATTGATTTTATCTCTCCATCTCGTGTTATAATTAAGTTTTTTATACTCAAACCAAGGGAAGAAAGTATTTATTCAGACAGCCTTTCTCGCATTATATTGCACAGGTGGACTTTATTTAGAAAAGGTTTTAATACCGATTTAATGATGGAAGAATATGGCAGGTTCTAAATATAGTTATAGAAGAAGCGTATAACTAACTTTAAGCCACATTGTAAAAGTCAAACTGAAAATAGGGGAGGACTTGAATGCCTACTAGACACCACCCTCGGGTGTCTTCGATCTCTCTGTACAGGGGTTTGTTAGAGACTCTGACATGAGGATACTTTTTACTTGAAGTAAACCCTGACCAAATATTAAAAAAAAATGGTGTGCTGTTTTCTCAAGCCATTCAGCACGTCTCCCGAATTGCGGACGCCCCCCCTTTATTAATAGAGGACCGCTTCAAATAAAGAATTAGAAGCCGTTGGCAATGAGGAAATGAATAATAACAAATATGAATAAAAACAAAAAATAAATACTAGCAGGCCGGCACCCAGGATAAAAAGGGCCCATCAACCCGTTCATACACCAGGCGGGAAGATGTAAGCAATGGTGTGAACCTTCCTGCTTCTGGAAATGGTGCTCCAGCCATGACAGGGTCAGCCATCAGCCCCTGAAACAAAAGGACCTGACCCCCTATCACCATCAAATACAGCAACAAAAAAGGAAACATAAGTAGCTTAAAAGCCCAACCGTGGACTGTTGCACAAAATAAGGTGCTATTGTTTTGCTTACCACTACTCAAAGTTTGAAAAGTGGAGCAAAACATCCAATGAGATTCTAGCTAATAAGATTCAAGAATCTACCCTCCCCGAAGATAATAAAATCTTTCATCACTTTCAATAGATATACATTTTTTTATCTTTACACATTTGAAATCTTTCTTTTTTAATTTAAAAAATTAGATTTAAACTTTTGGCTATGAACAAAGTGTAGTATCTGTATATGTTCTGGTGGTACGCTAAGTCTATTCGGCCCTCCGTCAGTGAAGAAGTCCTTCTAGACTGATACAGTTTAACTTTTTGTTCTAATTTAGAGTGCCCCTTTTTGGGGAGATCGATTTCCCCACATTACTAACCGACCCCGTGTCTATCTTTGCCCTCGTGGGAAGGCAAGTATATAAGCACGGTATTAGCGCCTACGTGAATGTAACAATTGTGATGGATTTTGCGCGGCTTGCCGATACTATAGTCCAAACCATTGCACCGGCCACGTACACCAGAGTCTATCATATATGAGATTCATTTGACATTTCCTGCTTAAAAAGCCTGGCTTCCATGAAACCAAATTCTGAGAGGAATCGCGTGATTAAAAAAAATTGTGGTCACTCATTCTGTCTTTGCATCACAGAGCGACTTCACAAGGATTATTGAAGGCATCGACAGTTTTAGTTATAAAGAGAGATTGAAAAAAATACGCATCACAAACTTTGGAAGAACACAGAATTCAGGGTGATCTAATTGAACCCTTTCACACTTGAAAGGGACATAAAAAGATATGGACGTTTAAAACTATTTCAAAGAGAACAATCAGCTTAATAGCTCGCCCCAATGAACACCGTGAATGACAGGGTGCCCCCCCCTTCCCCAAAAAATAAAATGCCACCCATAAACTCGCTAATGAAATTCATAATCCTTTCTGCAATCCAATCATATGCAGGACAAATAAACTTCGGTAAATGTTTACTATCTTACCCAGCGCAGTTTACCCCCTAAAGAAGTTAAATTCTACTTTTTTGTGCAAATACATTTAAACAGCCTAAAAAAATATCCGCAAAGAAGGAATTACAAAAAAATTAAATATGTAAGATTTTTAGGATGGGGGATCATTTTCCTTTATAAATTTAACGTAAAATGAGCACCCATTTCCTGGCCACTTAAATGTATTTGCACAAACAAGTAGAATTTGAAGTTTTTAGGGGGTAAACTGCGCCGGGTAAGATAGTAAAAAAATACCTAAACTTCAATTTATGCCTGACTTTCCCACTAAATTCCAGTCACGAATCTCCAACAGTCTTTGTATTATCTCTGTTCAATGATATTCGGGGACACTTTGGTGATTGCCTCATCAGTGGGAGGTGTGATCCTGAATGGGGTTCACAGTCATCGGACCTCATCTCTAGATCTTTATATGTAGGTTTATTTCAAATATTATATCTATCAAAACCATCCTTATACTATTCATGAACTGGAGAAGACGATTACAACCCAGATGAGGAGTTTGTTAGAGCTATTTACAATTATGCACGTCGTATCCAGGTGTTCTTATCATTAGAATACGATGAAAGAGATTGACAGAGTAATTAATTTTTTGGGACAAGTTTCCAGAAAGCGACCATGATCAAACTATGTCAATATGATATTGACCGATTTCATGATTATCGTATGAATGACGTGGCCTATATAGAGAGCTTTCGGATGAGATTTTTAAAAAGAAAAATAATATGAATTTGCTAGGAGTTAGTGCTACATATTAAAAAAGTTATAGTAGAAACAGAAAAAAAGCCCCCCCCCCAATATTTTTCACCCCCCTCCGCCATTTTTTTCTTAACCCCCCTCCCCCAATCCCCAAAGTGTTTTCACTGAATCACTTTTATTATGCATGCAGTATTACTGTCATATCTGGCTGGTGCACCAACCATAACTCACTCCTACTTTGACAGCCCCCTCCAAAAAGAGTCTCTAATCTAATATGCCCCGCACTGTCTACCAAGCTCCAGCCCCCGCTGTATCGCCGAAATGTTGCATCCTTGTAGTTGTTTTACAAGTAATTTAATGGAATGTACTCCTACTAGCATGCTGCTCTGGTGCCCCCTAGACATAAATACATTCGACTAAACCCGGCAATCAGCTAAATCCCACCCCTTCAGTGTAGAGACTCCGAGATGCCATAAGGCTTTCTACTCTAATAACATTTTTCTTTTTTTCTTTGAATTGCTAGTCTTTGGAATTCCCTGCCTGCTGCTTGTTTCCGTGACTGTACTAACATGCAGAAATTCAAATGTAGTGTGAACAAACATCTCGCCGCACAACCCCCTGCTTAGGATACACATATAGATATGGACCCTAAATCACAGTAGCTCCTTACGTCTTAGCGGCAATATGCTTTGTTTGGGCTGATGTAAGTAAAAAAAACAAAAAAACAAACAGAGACGATCGTTTCACGTTCAAGCTTTAATTTCTCTCTCTACACAATATATATATATATATATATATATATATATATATATATATGTATATATATATATATATATATATATATATATATATATATATATATATATATATATATATATATATGTATTGTGTTAGTTTCTGTAAATGTAAATCCGTAGAAACTCAAGTGTTTATCACTTGTTACTATATATATATATATATATATATATATATATATATATATATATATATATATATATATATATATATATATATATATATGCGATATGAAAAAGGAAAAACCAAAAGATGTTTTTCTTATGTATTCATCAACGTTTCGTCTTTATTTGTAAGACTTCCTCGGGATAATAATTTTAAGAAAAATGTCATGCAAGTACATATAAATATTGGGTTTACATGATGGGTTAATGAGAAGAAGTAGTAGCCACTACTGGGAGCGCAGGACCAAAGTCCGGGCTAAAAGAAGTCGGTGGCAGAGAGTGAAATGAATGTGGATGGCTGTGAGTGATATATATATATATATATATATATATATATATATATATATATATATATATATATATATATAGTAAGCTTTGAAAATATATTTATATTTATGGCTAAGAAGCTACACAGAGGCTCCTGCGTTTCATCCCCGAGGTGAATCTTCAGGCTAAATGCATGGAGTTATTTTTGCCGGGTGTTTTTATATACACGGCTGTCTAGTTAATCAATCAGATTCTTTGTTGTTCTCTCAGCCAATCGTTGGACTTCCCACGAACAAAGATCCGGTTAGTGTTACTTCCTATATCCTGTTCTATTGTTCTGTTTTCTATAGAGTGGCCTATATCCTGTTTCTTTGTTGTGTCAATATAATGGGCGAACTTATTTTAATCCGTGGTTCCATATTTATATATATATTTATTCATTTGCTATGGTCATGATACATTTCCATTTTACCTTTCTTTTTTTTTCTTTTTTTTACTTTCCACCTCTTATTCAAGTTTATATATATATCGACTTTTTATTAATCGATTTCTTCCTATTTTCTTTCTTTTATCTTAATTGAATTTAGTATTTCACACGGTCTCATTAATTGACATCTATTTCATTCATTCGATGTATATGTCTATCTATTTCATTCATTTAATGTTTTTGTGATTCCCGTCCGTATACACCTGTCATCTCATTCAATTGACATATTTATTTATCTATCTATTCCATTCATGTGTTTTTTGTGTACGTCTGTTCCACAGTTGGTTGGTATTTAAATCAGTACGAAAATCTATCTAACATGCATAACCAGCTAATCAGTTGTTACTCTGACCAGGGTGCCAGTTCCCAAAAGCATTTTCGCAGTGTCTTCCAAATGAGTTGGTTAACACTCGAAGAACAGCTGCAACGTTAGTAAGAAGTAAGCCACCTTACCGTGATCATTATATGCATGAGTAACATTTTTAAGAAACAGAAATATAACTTCAATTGAATTTACACATAAGTCAGTAGTGAGACTGCATATCTTCATCTGACAACGTAAGAATGGGCCTTACGTTCCATATTGCATGAAGTATTCTCGAAGTTATACCATGATAACGTTGATAACTCAAAAGCTATTTATCTGATTAGGCTGAAATTCTCCATGACAGTTACTGTCATTAAACAGCATAAGATCCATACGTTAGATTTGGAAAAGTAAAAAGTACAAAATTTTGTAAAACATTTAAATATGACCGTACTTTTCAAGGTTGACGCAAGGCTGTAAATAAACATAGTGATAAACGAAATCCAGCGAAAACATAACCTCCTTGGAAGAAATAACAAATAGAAGGTAATTTCAATGAATAATTTGCTGAATCTGAGTTGCAAAATTGGTTCACAGGAAACAATTATGCCACCGCTTATATATGCATCAGTAGATTGTTAGCTATCTGAATATTTTATGTATGTATTACGTAGTCGCGTTTCTTAGCAATCTAAATATTTTGTATGTATTACGTAGTCGCTCTAGCAACTTTTGTATTATATAATCATAATGTAGTAGTTCTCGTAAGCTATTTGAATATTGTGTATTTATAAACCATGCAGTCGCTGTTGTTAGCCCTTTAAAAATGTTATATGTATATATTGCATAGCCGCTTTTGTTAGCTTTTTGAATATCTTATGTATGTATTACGTAGTCGCGTTTGTTAGCTATTTAAATATTTTGTATGTATCACGTAGAAGCATTATGTACTGGTTTCCTAAGCTATTTGAATATTGTGTATGCATGAATCATGTAGCTATTTGAATATCTCTTAGGTATCTATTGCATAGCCACGTTTGTTAGCTATCTGAATATTTTATGTATGTATTACGCAGTCGCTTTTGTTAGCTATCTAAATATTTTGTATGTATTACGCAGTCGCTGTAGCCACTTTTGTATCATATAATAAATTATTTCGTAAGCTATTTGAATATTGTATATGTATAATCATGCAGCCCCTTTTGAATATTTTTTATGTATGTATTACGTAGTCACGTTTGTTAGCTATCTGAATATTTTGTATGTATAACGTAGTCGCTGTAGCGAGTTTGAATTATATAAGCATTATGTTGTGGGTTTCGTAAGCTATTTAAATATTTTAAGTATGTATTACGTAGTCGCTTTTGATAGCTAATGCAATATTAAATATGTATGTATTGCATAGCTACGTTTGTTAGCTATCTGAATAGTTTATGTATGTATTACGTAGTCGCTTTTGTTAGCTATCTAAATATCTTGTATGTTTTACGTAGTCGCTGTAGCAACTTTTGTATTATATAAGAAGTATGTAGTGGTTCTCGTAAGCTATTTTCGTATTATGTATGTATGACTCACTCAGCCTCTTTGTTAGCTTTTTGAATATTTTGTATGTATGTATTGCATATCCGCTTTTGTTAGCTCTTTGAATATTGTGTATGTATGTATTGCATAGCCGTTTTTGTTAGCTCTTTGAATATTTTGTATGTATGTATTGCATAACCGCTTTTAGCTCTTTGAATATTTTGTATGTATGTATTGGAAAACCGCTTTTATAAGCTCTTTGAACATTTTGTATGTATGTATTGCATAGCCGCTTTTGTTAGTTCTTTGAATATTTTGTTTGTATTTATTGCATAACCGATTTCATTAGCTTCTTAAATATTTTGTATGTATGTATTGCATAACCCTTTTGTTAGCTCTTTGAATATTTTGTATGTATGCATTGCATAGCCGCTTTTGTTAGCTCTTTGAATATTTTGAATGCATGTCTTGCATAACCGCTTTTGTTAGCTCTTTGAATATTTTGTATGTATGTATTGCATAACACCTCTTATTAGCTCTTTGAACATTTTGTATGTATGTATTGCATAACCGCTTTTATTAGCTCTTTGAATATTTTTTATGTATGTATTGCATAACCGCTTTTGTTAGCTATTTGAACATTTTGTATGTATGTATTGCATAACCGCTTTCATTAGCTTTTTAAATATTTTGTTTGTATGTCTTGCATAACCGCTTTTGTTAGCTATTTGAATATTTTGTATGTATGCATTTCATAACCGCTTTTATTACTTCTTTGAATATTTTGTATGTATGTATTGCATAACCGCTTTTATTAGCTCTTTGAATATTTTATATGAATGTATTGCATAACCGCTTTCATTAGTTCTTTGAATATATTGTATGTATTGCATAACCACTTTTGTTAGCTGTTTGAATATTTTGTATGTATGTATTGCATAGCCACTATCATAAGCTCTTTGAATATTTTGTATGTATGCATTGCATAGCCGCTTTTATTAGCTCTGTGAATATTTTGTATGTATGTATTGCATAACCGCTTTTGTTAGCTCTTTGAATATTTTGTATGTATGTATTGCTTAGCCGTTTTTGTTAGCTCTTTGAATATTTTGTATGTATGTATTGCATAACCGCTTTTATTAGCTCTTTGAATATTTTGTATGTATGTATTGCATAACCGCTTTTATAAGCTCTTTGAATATTTTGTATGTATGTATTGCATAGCCGCTTTCGTTAGCTCTTTGAATATTTTATATGAATGTATTGCATAGCCGCTTGTGTTAGCTCTTTAAATATATTGTATGTATGTATTGCATAACCGCTTTTATTAGCTCTTTGAATATTTTGTATGTATGTATTGCATAACCGCTTTTGTTAGCTCTTTAAATATTCTGTATGTATGTATTGCATAGCCACTATCATAAGCTCTTTGAATACATATTATGTATGTATTGCATAACCGCTTTTATTAGCTCTTTTAATATTTTGTATTTATGTCTTGCATAACCGCTTTTGTTAGCTCTTTGAATATGTTGCATGTATGTATTGCATAACCCTTTTGATAGCTCTTTGAATATTTTGTATGTATGCATTGCATAGCTGCTTTTGTTAGCTGTTTGAATATTTTGTATGTATGTCTTGCATAACCGCTTTTGTTAGCTCTTTGAATATTGTGTATGTATGTATTGCATAGCTGCTTTTGTTAGCTCTTTGAATATTTTGTATGTATGTATTGCATTACACCTCTTATTTGCTCTTTGAACATTTTGTATGTATGTATTTCATATTCGCTTTTATTAGCTCTTTATATATTTTGTATGTATGTATTGCATATTTTATAAGCTTTTTGAATATTTTGTATTAATGTATTGCATAACGGCTTTTATGCGCTTTTTGAATATTTTGTTTGTATGTTTTGCATAACCGCTTTTGTTACCTCTTTGAATATTTTTTATGTATGTATTGCATAGCCGCTTGTGTTAGCTCTTTAAATATATTGTATGTATGTATTGCATAACCGCTTTTGTTAGCTCTTTGAATATTTTGTATGTATGTATTGCATAACCGCTTTTGTTAGCTCTTTAAATATTCTGTATGTATGTATTGCATAGCCACTATCATAAGCTCTTTGAATATTTTGTATGTATGTATTGCATAACCCATTTGTTAGCTATGTGAATATTTTGTATGTATGCATTGCATAGCCACTATCATAAGCTCTTTGAATATTTTGTATGTATGTATTGCATAGCCACTATCATAAGCTCTTTGAATATTTTGTATGTATGTATTGCATAGCCACTATCATAAGCTCTTTGAATATTTTGTATGTATGTATTGCATAACCCATTTGTTAGCTATGTGAATATTTTGTATGTATGCATTGCATAGCCACTATCATAAGCTCTTTGAATATTTTGTATGTATGTATTGCATAGCCACTATCATAAGCTCTTTGAATATTTTGTATGTATGTATTGCATAGCCACTATCATAAGCTCTTTGAATATTTTGTATGTATGCATTGCATAGCCGCTTTTATTAGCTCTGTGAATATTTTGTATGTATGTATTGCATAACCGCTTTTGTTAGCTCTTTGAATATTTTGTATGTATGTATTGCATAGCCGTTTTTGTTAGCTCTTTGAATATTTTGTATGTATGTATTGCATAACCGCTTTTATTAGCTCTTTGAATATTTTGTATGTATGTATTGCATAGCCGCTTTCGTTAGCTCTTTGAATATTTTATATGAATGTATTGCATAACCGCTTTCATTAGTTCTTTAAATATATTGTATGTATGTATTGCATAACCGCTTTTGTTAGCTCTTTGAATATTTTGTATGTATGTATTGCATAACCGCTTTTGTTAGCTCTTTGAATATTCTGTATGTATGTATTGCATAGCCACTATCATAAGCTCTTTGAATATTTTGTATGTATGTATTGCATAACCCATTTGTTAGCTATGTGAATATTTTGTATGTATGCATTGCATAGCCGCTTTTGTTAGCTCTTTGAATATTTTGCATGTATGCATTGCATAGCTGCTTTTGTTAGCTCTTTGAATATTTTGTATGTATGTATTGCATAACACCTCTTATTAGCTCTTTGAACATTTTGTATATATGTATTGCATAGCCGCTTTTGTTAGTTCTTTGAATATTTTGTTTGTATGTATTGCATAATCGATTTCATTAGCTTCTTAAATATTTTGTTTGTATGTATTGCATAGCCGCTTTTGTGTTTTCTTTGAATATTTTGTATTTATGTATTGCATGCCCGCTTCGGTAGCTCTTTGAATATTTTGTATGTATGTATTGCCTAACCGCTTTTGTTAGCTCTTTGAATATTTAGTATTTATGTATTGCATAACCGCTCTTATTAGCTTTTTGACTATTTTGTATAGATGTATTGTATAGCTGCTTTTGTTAGCTCTTTGAATATATTGTATGTTCGGATTGCATACCCTTTTTGTTAGCTCTTTGAATATTTTGCATGTATGTATTGCATAACCGTTTTTATTAGCTCTTTGAATATTTTATATGTATGTATTGCATAACCGCTTTTATAAGCTCTTTGAATATTTTGTATGTATGTATTGCATAGTCGCTTTTGTTAGCTCTTTGAATATTGTTTATCTATGTATTCCATAGCCGCTTGTGTTCGCTCTTTGAATACATATTATGTATGTATTGCATAACCGCTTTTATTAGCTCTTTTAATATTTTGTATTTATGTCTTGCATAACCGCTTTTGTTAGCTCTTTGAATATGTTGCATGTATGTATTGCATAACCCTTTTGATAGCTCTTTGAATATTTTGTATGTATGCATTGCATAGCTGCTTTTGTTAGCTGTTTGAATATTTTGTATGTATGTCTTGCATAACCGCTTTTGTTAGCTCTTTGAATATTGTGTATGTATGTATTGCATAGCTGCTTTTGTTAGCTCTTTGAATATTTTGTATGTATGTATTGCATTACACCTCTTATTTGCTCTTTGAACATTTTGTATGTATGTATTTCATATTCGCTTTTATTAGCTCTTTATATATTTTGTATGTATGTATTGCATATTTTATAAGCTTTTTGAATATTTTGTATTAATGTATTGCATAACGGCTTTTATGCGCTTTTTGAATATTTTGTTTGTATGTTTTGCATAACCGCTTTTGTTACCTCTTTGAATATTTTTTATGTATGTATTGCATAGCCGCTTGTGTTAGCTCTTTGAATATTTTGTATGTATGTATTGCATAGCCGCTTTTGTTTGCTCTTTGAATATTTTATACGTATGTATTGCATAGCTGCTTTTGATAGATCTTTGAATATTTTCTATGTATCTATTGCATAACCGCTTTTATTAGCTCTTTGAATATTTTGTATGTATGTATTGTATGGCCGCTTTTGTTCCCACTTTGAATATTTTGTATATGTCTTGCATAACCGCTTTTGTTAGCTCTTTGTAATGTTTTGTATGTATGTATTGCATAGCCGCTTTCATTAGCTCTTTGAATATTTTGTATGTATTACGTAGTCCCTATAGCCACTTTTGTATTATATAAGTAAGATTTACAGTCATTGAATGAAGTTTAGGAAGCATGTCAATTTCTTATTTAGATCCAAAGGATTGCTACTTTGACCAAATCTGAAAGTTTACAGGTAGAATAATTACGATGTTTGAACAGATGTGTGAAGTGTAAATTATGTTTCTTCAGTCTATTAATTTCCTGCGGTTATTAGTTGCACACAAAAATTACTTATGTATTTTTTATACTAATGAGTCACCACTTATCAAGATTTAAAACCATTTGAAGATAAGAGTTTGTTAATGGATATATTATCAGTTGAATGCTGAAAATATTATGAGAGGATTTGAAATAATGAATGAGATTTACAAAATTTGATTACTTATGAAGATGATTTATGTTAATAGGATTTTGGGAATTTGATATTTATTCTATGACTGTACGGGTTTAGGTTCATTATATCTTTTTTTTAGATGAAATCTTTAAAAAAATTAGAGATGCATTTCTATTAGAAATATTTGTTTTCACATATTTGAATATCTCGTAGTCTAGATCAACTTGATGATCCAGTCTTCGTTTCCTCCTTGTAAGACATTCACAGCAAGAACTCGTTTTCTACGATAACGAAAATAGACTTTTCATTTCTCTTTCCATGTGCCTAGCGTCAGGCGAAATTTCTGTTGACAGAGATTATTAGCAATAGCTTGCCACCTGTTGAACTCATTGCCACTGGACTGCTTTCCTTCTGATTACAACTTGAGGGTCTTCAAAACTAATGTCAATAAATTTTTGTTTGGAGCGCCCCAAAAGTTATCAAACGCAGTGTATACCATTGATCAATGTTCGTCTGGCAATCATTCTCGTCTCATTCAACCTTATCCTCGAGTTTCTCTTATCCTTTAGAAGTAGTAACCCCCAATAGTAAAACAGGATACTTTGGTTTAGATTAAACATGTCGCTTCTTTATATTTAAAAGCGGCGTAAATAATACATTACATAATCGTAAATACATATGTAAATTTGATAATAGCAGTTATAAGTGTATATTTGTAAATATGAATTTATTAGAAGTTTAAAAGAAATGAATTATGTAAATTGCAAAATCCGTCTGGTGTCTGAGCGAGTTTTTGTAACAGTATATAAGGAAGTTGAAAGAGTATTATATTAAGTAAGATTCTTTACACTTTGTCTGTTCGAATCGCAGTCTCGTCTTGAAATTTATTTATACTTTATTTATATGTTATTTAATGTTATTTAATGTTATTTAATCTAAGTAATTAATAGTTTCCCAACCTAAGTCTAAGGTATACAAAGATTATCAATGCTGAAGTGAAAAAATTAAGTAAATCGTTATTACCAGCCTCCTCCCCCTCCCCCTCTCTTCCGTTTACAAAAATTCTAGCCGACGGACAGACATACATACAGAAAGACAGACAGAGAACTTGCTCGTTATATTATTACATTGATTATACAGGGGACTAACTCTTGTATCTGACAGAATGTAGAAAAAGATGCGGCCGTATAGATTTTCTTTAATTTTCGCCTGCGTTCTTGTAAGAACGCAGGCGAAGATTTAAAAAAAAATCTATACTAGATTAATAAGCATAATTAAATAAAAGTACGCAAATTGATTTAAATAACAAAAATAAAAGCTTTAACAACGGTCATTCATTCAACTATTAAGAGCGATTCCACTAAAGTGCTAAGACTGTGTTCCTTAGAAAAACCCTCATACATCGTTCAAGAGGAAGGTTTAGTTCTTGAGAAAATTACTCGTAACATGCTTTGCTTGTGCATGGCTTTCTATATTTTCGAAATCGAAAATATTTCAATCATCGTTGATATAAACATTTAAGCTGCCGGAAAGAAAATTTAATTTTGCATTTAACTCAGGAAATAAACACTAATAGTTATAAATCGAGCTCTCCGGTAACAACTTTGAAAATATAACTTCTTGAAAGAAATGAGCACATTCTTTATCAAAAGTGTAATATTGCAAATGAAAATAGACGAACAGAGAGTAATACACACGGTATTTCGTAAAAGTTTTTCTATCATACTTATCACAATCATTATACTTACGTAAACAATATGTTTACTCGAGTAATCTCCCTTGAAGTTGTTTTTGTTTAAATATAATCTCTGATAATAATATCAGGTTGGAAAGAAAATAATGTCGTAGTTTTTACTTCATCACTTTGCAGCCTCCTAAGTTGTACACAGTTCTAGATTTTTTGGTGAATTAGTGTTTTAATATCTTGCTTTGCCTTTCAGATATAGTAATTAGTTGGAACATATTAAGTTTAACGGTCTCAGCCGTCATAAAATTGATATTAGTGAGGAGCGTCTGAGAAATTGCATTCTCTATGAATTCAAAAAAGTGAACTCAGCTGCAGAAGCTACAAGAAATATTGGAACTGTTTATGGGATAAATGTTCTGAATGATCGAAAGTGTCAACGGTAGTTTGCAAAATTTTCTTCTGGAGACTTTAACCTGTCAGATCGGTGACGTTCGGGAAGGCCAAAACCAATTGATAAAGACGCCATTAAAGACACTGTGGAGGTAAATCCAAAGTTAACCAGCAGAGAATTAGCTCAACAATTCAATACAACCCATACCACAATTATTTAATGCCTTCACGAATTAGGACAAGTTTCAAAACTTTGACTGAGTTCCCCACGATTTGACCGACGCTACACGAAATCAAAGATTGACTGTTTGCACATATTTGCTTTCCAGGAATCATCGAAAACCATTTTTGCCAAGAATTGTGACTGGAGATGAAAACTGGGTTCTTTACAAGAATACCCAATGCAAAAGACAATGGTTAGACCGAAACCAAAGTCATCAGCCTGTTCCAAAACAAGGACTACACCGAAAGAAGGGTATGCTCTCTTTATGGTGGGACATGCGAGGGCTGATTCATTATGAGTTACTAGAGCCTAATCAAACAATCACAGCAGTAGAATATTGTTGGCAGCTAGATAATCTAAGAATTGCTCTATCAAAAAAAACAGCCAGCATTACTCAATAGGAAGGGTGTAGTGCTTCAGCAAGATAACGCGAGACCTGACACAGCAAAACTCACCCAGGAAAAGGTCATGAGTTTCAATTGGAAAGTTTTGCCTCATCCGCCTTATTCACCTGACATTGCTCTATCCGATTACTATATTTTCCGGTCGTTTCAGCATCACTTAAACAATAAAATTCATGAAAATGACGACCAACTCAAAAATGACAGGATTCGGTGTAATACCTCTAACCCTAACCATAACCCAAACTCTATCTCTAAACCTACTC
Source organism: Sepiola atlantica (assembly GCA_963556195.1). NCBI lineage: Eukaryota > Metazoa > Mollusca > Cephalopoda > Sepiida > Sepiolidae > Sepiola > Sepiola atlantica. The sequence continues at coordinate 137,939,978 of OY744515.1, forward strand.
TTAACCCTAACCCTAACCCTAACCCTAAACCCTAACCCTAACCCTAACCCTAACCCCTAACCATAACCATAACCATAACCATAACCCTAAACCACTGACCCTAACCTTAACCCTAACTCTAACCCAAACCCTAATCCTTACTCTAACCCTAACCCTAACCCAAACCCCTAACCCTAACCTTAACCCAAACCCTTAACCCTAACCTTAACCGCTAACCCTAACCCTAACCCTAACCCTAACTCTAACGATAACCCTACCCCTAACCCTAACCCTAAACCTTAACCCTAACCCCTAACCATAACCATAACCCTTAACCACTGACCCTCACCCTAACCTTAATCCCTAATCCTAACCCTAACCATAACCCTAAACCCTAACCCTAACCCTAACCATAACTCTAACCATAACCCTAACCCCTAACTCCGTACCATAACCCCAACCCCAACCCCTAACCCCTAACCCTAAAATGACAGGATTCGGTGTAATAAGAATCAAGAACAATAATTAGTATTTCCAGAAAAGTTCTACAAAAGGGATAGAATCACAAAAAGTTAGGTTACTGTTAAGTATTTATTAAATTCGGAATTAATTATCTCGAAATGGGTTGGTAAGTCGGTTAAGAAAATAAACAGTAAGATGTGAGAACATTTAGAATGTATTGCTTTTAATCAACGCTGGATTTCCTCGCTAGTTTTAAATAAAAGCAAATTTAATTGTTATTAAAAAAATGTAAGTAAAAATACTTTGTTATAACAACGTGAAGGAAACCTATTTTGTTCAGGTTGTGGTAGAAGCCAGAGTAAAAGTGAAAGGCTGTGAAAATGATGTGAACGTCGATGATTAATAACCAGATTCATTTTTAAATAAACAAAAAATCCATCGTTGTTGTGCACGTCGCCATTTTGGTTCTTAAAAAAATTAATAACTTAACAAAGAACTTATCTCCACGAGGAAAATATTTATTGCAGAATTTTTTCAAAAAGATTGAACATTTTTATGGCGATGAAAGAAATATTTATTTCATGTAAAATTAATCTTTTAGAATTGCCAGTATTAAGCAGCAGTTATCTACAAATCAATGTTATATATGCATACATGTATGCAATGCATACATGTATGCAATGCATACATGTATGCAATGCATACATGTATGCAATGCATATAGGATATAAATTTTATCAAGTATTACTGATACGATGCAATCCAATTTCTACCCTATGTTGCACGGTGAGGAAGATGGTTAGAATCACAGTTGTATTGAAATAAAAAAACTGACTACAAATTAGCAAACTTGCATCCTCCACGACATAATACATACCAATGTGTATTTATTTGTATCTATATAAATATCCATCCCATCACGCAAAAGTTAGCAAGTGTAAACAATTGCCTGACGAAGCTATTTCAAGTGTTTAGGGGAAGGGAGAAAGGAAATGGCAAGTCAGACGCCCCCAGACATCTAAAATGACTTCAATAAGAAATCCTCACTCTATTTCCATAATGAAAAGTTTCATTTCCTTTTTCTTCTTTCTGTACGTATTGCTACGAGTTTACTTTCTTTCTTCTTATTTTTAAACTTTCAGATTAGAGACGTCTTCTTCCGTTTGTCTGTCTTTCTCTCTGTTTGTCTGCCCGTGTTTGCGTGTCTCTCTCTGTTTATCAACAGGATAAGGTAATATTACTAACTCTAAAACAGAAGATTGGAATGACCCATTATAAACAAAAGTGACTATCACTATTAGTATTAATACTATTATACGCAGAGATAGATAGATAGAGAAAAAGAGAGAGAGAAAGAGAGAGAGAAAGAAAGAGAGCAAGAGAATGAGAGAAAGAGAGAGAGAAAGAGGGTAATTCATTTTGGATTCTTTCTTTTTATGTTAAGAAATTTAACTGGTCTGGTAAACTCACTTTTCCCTTATTCAAACAATCTTACATGAGCTCAATATACTAATGACAAGTAAGCAAGGGTAATCATGAGGCTAATTTAAATTATCAATTAACCTAATCGTAAAATGTTCAGCTCCATTTCATTGTTGAGAGCCACGTTACATAAGACTAAAAGAGAAAACACTTACTGTTCTTCCGTCGGATGATTTATTTTTCTGATTTATATATATATATATATATATATATATATATATATATATATATATATATATATAATAATACTACTAATTATTATTATAAGACCAGGTGTGTGAAATCGACGAGTTCATTTCGGAGTATGACTTCGTAAAAAATGACTCGGTAACCTTTAAAAGAGTCCGGAACACGAGGCCAGAAGAAGAAGGCACCCGGAGTGCAAAGACAGAAATTAAAACGAAGGTAGAAGTAGCGCTTACGTAGAGATATCGAGTTAGGAATATATAGAGAGAAAAACCTGTCGTGGGTCAGTCTCGAAGAGAGGTACCCCCACCACAGCCGAACTGCCGTAAACAACTGGCGTGAGGACCACAAGCCGTCCCTAGATTCCGAGAGCAGACTGCTACAAAACGTATTGTCGTGTTTCCCTCTAGGTTGCAAGGTAAATAACTATGCCTTGTTTTCGTGAAAATAACCTACGTT
>OY744515.1:137945045-137965045 GCA_963556195.1 Sepiola atlantica
TTTTATCTTATAAAAACATTAACAAAATTTACCCCCCCCTCTAAAAAACATTATTTTCACACAAAACAATGATTTTAATCTATGTATTTTTCTTTGAATTTATTCGGCTCATATTAGCGTCTGTCAGTCTTCCAGTTAGAGCTTGGCAGATTGAATGCAGGGCTTGGCTATCGCTAATAACGGAAGCCCTAACCCTAAACCCTAAACCCTAACGCTAAACCCTAACTCTAATCCTTAATCTAACCCATTTTCTTTCTTTCTTTGTTTTATGTTAGCACCCCCCAGAAAAAACAGCGAAACAAATGAAAAAGAAAACATTGACAAAATACCCCCACCCCCGAAAAAAATGTTTCTACACATTTTATTTAAAATTGTTCATTTGACCCCCAACCTATAGTTTGTTCGGTTTTTATCTTTTTATCTATGTATTTTTTATTTGGATTTATTCGTCTTATATTATCGTTTGCAAGTCTTCCATTAACGCTTGGCGTTTTCTGTCTCGGCAACTCTCGGGCGCTTCCGTGACCTGCCCGATCGTCGCCGACGCGAAGTCACGGAAATCAGCCGCGTCGTCTGGAACAGCACCAAATTATGTGCTAAAAGTATTTTGATAATTATTATTTTCATTTATTTATTTATTATTATTATTATTATTATTATTATTATTATTATTATTATTATTATTATTATTATTATTATTATTATTATTATTATTATTTTTATTATTATTATTATTATTATTATTATTATTATTATTATTATTATTATTATTATAATAATTATTATTATTATTATTATTATTATTATTATTATTATTATTATTATTATTATTATTATTATTATTATTATTATTATTATTATTATGTTAGAATCAGGAAAGAAGGACAAAATATAGTATAACTCTATAGTCTAAGATATATTTATTTCACTAGGTTTGCAGTAAATTAGTAATCATTGGACATCTAGGGGAGCAATTGACTTTAATCTGGATTCTGAGAAGCAGTTATTATATTTGCTATGCCTTTTTATTTGTGATTATTTCATTAGTCTATAGTAAGAAGATCCGGCGTTGCTCGGGATTGACTGAGCATCGCTACAAGATACTTTAATATATTCGGAAGAAGCTGAAATGTGGGAATACTCTCTGAATTCGCATTTTAAGCATATGGTTTAAATTTCATTAAAATCGGATATACGTATTTGTAGTTTTAAGGGGGTTCTGTCCCTATAAGTCATTTAGCGGTGGTGACACGTAGATATTCGGCACATATAGGGTAACGTAGAGCTGATGGACCACTTCCATTGGTTTCCCCGGAGAATTTTATATATTTCATCAAAATAAGGTAAAATTTGAAGATTTAATGAAGTTATGTCCTCATAGCCTTCTTACGTTAAAACTAATATAAACAGACATCTCGCTGCACAGTTCCCAATTTAGGTTGACCCCCCAAAAAACTTTCACCCTTTTTCTCAGTAGCCTCTTACGTCTACAGTGGCGGCCTGCCTTGTTTGGGGTGAACTATGATAAAATAAAATATATATAGTCAGGGAGAAGTGTATATATGGTAGTAATAAGTAAACAGTGGGATTGATATGAATGCACATTTCCTCGTTAAGGAAGCAAGCAAGCAAGCTTCTCCCGCGTATTTGTAACACAAAATGGCTTCCATTATTTTTCTGTTTTTGCCGCGTAATTGTTTAGCAAAGATAGCATTCAGAGAAAATAGGAAACAGCACACTATAGAAAATCCCCGAAAGAAAGAAGTGTAGAAAGTGATAGTCAAAAAGAGAAAGAGGAAAAGCCGTGTGGGATTGGCGTTGTGTTTTTCTTGTAGACTTGTATCCGCGCGCCTTTTCGTTTCAATGATTGAATTTTGTATGGACGGGCGAACATGCCCGTCTATTGGCCGTTACTGGAGTCTTTCGGAAGACGTTCGCACTAAAATAAACAAGTCCCCGAATCGATTCGTATTCTTTATTCATTCCCTGCATTCTTCCTCATGACCGGATCCTGTCTTCGGCTTTTTTGTGTCTTCCTCACGGACGCCGCGGAATGCAACGTGTCGTCGTCACGTTCCGAGGGATCTTTTTACAAATCTCCAAACTAGCTTACTGATCGAAATTGTGATAATGTCACCTTGGGCAACCGTCAACTATTTTCTTAGGGTGTTCGGCTTGTTCTATTCAGCGAGTAGAATTGGTAAAATTAAAAAAAAAAAACGAAGACAAAAATAAATCAGCAAAAGAAGAAAGCTAATGTTGCAGGAATTAACCTGCAAAAAAAAAAGAATCCAGACATAATTATTTGTAGGTGTTTAATCTATGTCCATATAATATTACACTTCTGACAATCCCGGTTGTGCATTGTGTTATATGGCAGGAGGAAGTGGGATTAAGACGAGAAATGGTGAGAGGAGGGGAATAGAATGAGTACTAGTAGTGACAACAGAGTAAGAGTAGGAGAGTAAGAGGATGAAGTAAATAAATAAATGAAGTAAATAAAAAAGAAAAAGCGAGTAATATCGACGTGCTTAAAGTCCAACCCTTCTTTACCTTGGTAGTATCAGAGCTATGCCATCTAGACCTATGGTTATTAGCAAGGTCATCCATGGATTGGACGGCTTTTACCTGCTGCTGTCAACTCAGCTGACTGCCGATTTGACTCTGGTGTAAAGTGGTGGATCCAGGTTTCATCCATTGTCATAGATTAACAAAATAAAATACTTTCTAATTCTCTTGAAACAGTTATAAAAAAGGTTCTGAATCGTTGACGCGTTGTTGATTTTGACCGAATGTGAACAAACGCGTCACCCACTTTGAACACAACTTTCACATTGACAAATGTTCATGCAAAATGGTGAATACACTGCATTCTAATACCTTCAACTCCTCTGCTATCTAATGCAACTTCAATTTACAATCGCCAAAAATGAGTCTGTGGACATTTTTTATGTTTTCCGGGACAGCTGCCGAATTGAGGCGTCCTGAGAGTTCAGCATCATTTGTGTCTGTACGACTGTGTTTAAAGTCAGCATTGTTTCCGACGGAGCATAGACCGAATAACACTTATCAAGTCATTGTTTTTCTTGAATAGTATTTTTCCCCATCAGAACCCAATGCTTTTCTACACGCCAAATTCAGATTTTCCATTGTTATGAACATTTGAAAAATTTGAATAACAGTAATTAGTAAAATGATAATCCGATTAGGCTCAACTTTTGACACGTGCCATTTGAAGGTTAGTACTTAAAAAATATAAGGTTTTTATTAGTGGTGGCATCTCTATGTTATATGTTGTATTTTATTTCTTTCTTTCTCTCTCTTTCTTTCTTTCTCTTTCTTTCTTTCTTCCTCATTCTTTCTCTCTCTCTTTCTTTCTCTTTCTTTCTTTCTTTCTCATTCTTTCTTTCTCTCTCTCTTTCTTTCTCTCTCTTTCTTTCTCTCTTTCTTTCTCTCTTTCTTTCTTTCTCTTTCTTTCTTTCTTCCTCATTCTTTCTCTCTCTTTCTTTCCCTCTTTCTTTCTTTCTTTCTCATTCTTTCTCTCTCTCTTTCTTTCTTTCTCTTTCTTTCTCTCTTTCTATTTTATCTCTCTTTCTTTATCTCTTGCTTTCTTTTTCTCTCTCTCTTTCTTTCTCTCTCTTTCTTTCTCTTTCTATCTCTCTTGCTTTCTCTTTCTTTCCCTCTCTTTCTCTCTCTTTCTCTCTCTTCTTTTTTCTCTCTTTTCTTTCTCTCTCATTCTTTCTTTCTCTCTCCTTTTTCTCTCTCTTTCTTTCTTTCTTTCTCTTTTTCTTTCTCTCTCTTTCTTTCTTTCTCTTTCTTTCTCTCTTTCTTTCTCTCTTTCTCTTTTCTTTCTCTCTTTCTGTTTAGTAAGACTAAAAGGTGATGAAACAAACTATAAAACAGAATATTAGAACTAGTCATCCATTATAAACAATAGGGAATATCATTACCTAAAACATTCAGTTGTCGATGTTGAAGTCGAATGAATTGGACGTGAGGGAAGAGGCCATAAAAGATCTTGTCCATTAGGTAAGTAACCATTTTCGTATACATAATTAGTTATTAGTCATGTCAATTTACAAGAATAATTTTAAGTTTCATTAAAATTAAATCAAACATATAACCAAGTTCAGGTAAATTTTCTAATATAAATATTTTTTTGTTTTGTTTCAAAAGTAGCGAACCACCAAAGAAAAGATTGAAGAAAATTACTGCCATCAATTTTGAAGATACACATGGATCAAATTAGGTTGACCTCTCACAGAAAGGTTTTCTTCAATGAACTCTTGGAATCTTCAATAAATGGAACAACATTGGAAGTTCCAAATTTACCTGCACATGCACAAGGCGTGAAAAGAATAGTCAAGTTGACAACCGAAACGTCACAAATTGTATATGGACAGGAAGCAAGACACAAGCACATTATAACCAAAACATTGTGTCACCAAATAAGACCTTCATTTACTTCGAAGGGAGAATACAGCGAACAATTTAGTTTTATCATAAAACAAGAGTTACTTTCTTTTCAAATACAAAAACGTTTAATTATTATTATTAGACGTATTTAATTGTAGTCAATGAGCGACACGTTCATTGAAAGTTGCTATCCCAAAATGTTACTGGCCGAATGCAAGGAACATAACTCTACTTTCCAAAATGTACATTATCTCAAATAAGACAACAATAGGCAAATAGTTACTTCCTTTTCAAATACAAAAACGTTTAATCGTTATTATTAGGTTGAAAACTTCGTCCATTTACCATATACAAAAGTTGTAGGCATTTTATTTGAAGGCTTAACTTATAAAACGGTTTTATTATTATGCTAAAACTGAGTTAAGTAAGGTTAATTTTCTTAGGCTTTTTCTATATATTTTAATCAGACAAAATAGATTTAAAAATATTCTTTACTCCTGGGTTGAGTTACGTTTGAAAAAATGCAATTTAATTTTTCTAATTAGCTGCAATTTTTAATTAACTCACCCAGTGATCCATCTTTGAAATAGTTACTGTGTATCACCCTCCCCCTCTTTCACCTTCTATTGGTTCAGCACACCTTGGCTCTTATTTTATACGGTGTCGATCACTCTTGCTACAGTCACTCTGCCTTTCTATCTCTCTGTCTCTCTGTCGGTCTCTCTCTCTCTTTATCTCTCTCTCTTTATTAACAATCAAAGGTAATAAAACTATGAAATAATCTATTGTAATAATCCATTATAAAGAAAAAAATAGAGAAATAAAAAAAAACAAAGAAAGAAAGAAATAGAACGAGAAAGAGTGAAATATAGCGAGCAGAAAGAGACTAATTTGAGATGTTGTCTTTTTATTTGTCTAATTATCTTAGATGTGAAGATAACTGTGAATAGGGGATAGCATCACGAATGGATTACGTCAGCGGATAAAAGAAAGGAATCTGGTATGACCGTGCACAATGGATGATGTAAAAAAAATGATGAGGCGCCCATCAAACAGGAGAGGAGGAGGAAGGGGTCGTTTACGATGTTTTTATCTGGACGAACCGTGGCCCGAAGTTCTAGTATAATTATAAAACTGTTGATCTTGTTTTTTAATCATGCTTCTTTGTCACCGTGCATACTTGATGACGTCAGAAAAAGCATCATACACAATGGATGATGTCACAAAACGCACAATTGATAAACGCAGGATGTAAATAATTAAAAGAAAGAAAAGGGGCACAGAGGATAAAATAGTGGGAAAAGTAATATAGGGAGGGGACTCGGGCATTCAAATATAAGGAAGGAGGCATCCAATCATATTAAAACTATCTCCCTTTCTCATAATATTTCTCAGTACTAGGAATTACACTTGAGTCCTTGTGGCAACAATACAAGAAGTTCATCTCGGACATCACCAGACCTCTGCACCATACTATACATAGTTAAAATGCATACCTCTGCTTGTTCTAAAAGTATTTAAATGCAATGTACTTCGACAAATTTGCTGCACATGTGCCTCTCATCGTAAATACTCCCGATCAACCTTACAATCAGCAAAATCCCACCCCTTCATTATAGAGGTCCCAATATATCGAAAAAGTTTCTACTCTAATAGGTTTTTTTCTCGAACCGCCTGTCTTCGGAATTTCCTCCCTGCACTCTGTTTCCCTACACCTTCCGGCCTTATGTCACATTTTGCTGCGGTGGGAAGCAAATAAATCCAAACCAATTGTAAATGCAAATCGAATGTTAAATTTAGGTAGTTCTGCAGTTTCAAGACCCTGCTATGTTTTACATAAGATTTTACATCTATATTCAATTTTTATGGTATATTTTGTTTATTAAATTTTTAGATGAAAGTACAGAATAGTTAACAAAGTACCCCTCCCCATGTTAAAAATGTGTTTCTAAATAATAACGTTATCATTTCAGCACGGTCCGTAAACTGCAGAAGTACCCACATTTAAAAATGAAAAATACGAAAACAATACACCAGTTCCAAAATATTTTTAAATAACTCGTGAAAAATTTCGTTTGCGCGTAATTGATTATTTTTACATATTACACCAAACCATTTAAATACTAGAAATTTAAATTTAAATCATTGAAAAATACTAAAATTGTTAGAAATGCTTTTTAAAAATTTGATCTTGATTTTTTGACTATATATGCCCTAATTAGAGTTAAAAGAAATTGTTTTATACCTTTTTGTCACTTAAATATGAAAATATATATAAATGTTTATATTTTTCTCTAATTATTTCTTATTTGTTAACGTATAGGAATACAAAAAAACCCTTTAAATAAAATCTTTTTTCTGAAAGAATAATATTTTTGACCGTTCTTTCGGCTTTCCTAAGTGCATATATATATATATATATATATATATATATATATATATATATATATATATATATATATATATATTTAAGCAAACATCGTTAAACAACAGAATTTGATGCTTGATTATACATTTTTTATTTTTTCAATTTTACTTATACTCTTTTTGTGTAAAAATCCCCAAAATTAATGCATGTTTTTCGTCGAATCAACATTTTGTTTTTGTCGTCCTAAAGACGATTCGACGAAGAATCGAAAGTGCTAGTGATACATATGGAACATTCATTAATTTCGTTTTGATTTTGACACAAATAGATCACTAGAGAAACTAACATATTTAAAAAGGTTTAATGAAACAGTAATATTCTGTTATGTTTCACAATGTTTGTCTTAGTTAAAGACTTCTGCCTAAATACACAATTAAAATATACACACACGTTATAATATATATATATATATATATATATATATATATATACATATATATATATATATATAGATAGATAGAAAGAGAGAGAGAGAGAGAGAGAGAGATAGAAGAAAAAAGAGTGATAAATATGCGACGATTGTCCAAATTTATTTCAAATTTCAATTGTTCAATGCAAGGTGTATTCAGTAATAATTGAAATTTGAAATAAATTTGGACAATCGTCGCCTATTTATCACTCTTTTTTCTTCTATCTCTACAATTGCTCTATCTCGTATACTGAGCTAAACCTCTTCACTATAGGTTCCATCTACTAAAAGTTTTACTTTTGGTTTATATTTGATGCTATATATATATATATATATATATATTAATTATTTTAATTACCTACAGACATCGATGTTTCATGCTAACGCAATCTTCAGTGTAGGAACTAATTCTCAACGGTCGGTGGGCGCGAACCCCGATCACAAATCGCCACTGATTCGTAGTCGAGGATCTCATCCATCGGCCATAGCCAATTAGTTAGTAAATATAGAGGAATTTTAAATGTAAATAGCGAATTGGCGGCTAGATACCAAGCAGTAATCAGTGATCTTAAGAACGGCGTTCGGATCGTGCATATATATATATATATATATATATATATATATATATATATATATATATATATATATATATATATATATATATATATATATATGTATATATATATATGTATATATATATATATATATATATATATATATATATATATATATATATATATATGTATATATATATATATATATATATATATATATATATATATAGGTATGCGGCACAATCACGTTGACACACCGGTTTCCGTTAGATCACCGAAGTTAAGCGGCGTCGAGCCGCCTAGCCAGTACTAAATGGGTGACCATTTGGGAATACCAGGTGCTGTATGTGCTCTCTGCTTATCTCTGCATTGTTTCCAGTCGTCTTGTATTACTACTTGCCATTAGAATCAAGCAATGCCGACTCAGGAGAGCGGTTGTTTGGGATTGAGCAACCCTTGCAATTACAAATTTACGCGCGGGAGAGTCCATCATCATATATATATATTAGGGGAGGTCGATTTTGAAACTGTAAATAATCGCACTCGAAGAAAGTTGCCAAATGATGTCAAAAGTTACCACAAGAAATATTTTTCTTCAAAACTTTGTATTTATTTGAGCATTGCAACTTTAAGATCAAATAAATCGAGATTTTTTTATCACTGCCTAGATTTCACCGGCAGAAGTGTCGCCTTAAATTAAACCCGGGTTTTAACAAAAAATAAATATTTTAAAGTTTATTATTCCTTTTCTTAAGAAATTAAATGTACATATTAAAATTAAAAGGGAATAAAACACTATAATATTTAATGTTATATATAAATAATTATTTATTTACATAGGCGTTTTATTTATTGGATATTTTTTATGGTATTCACCGGTTGAAAATTCAACGAGCGAATTTGAGTTCCCGTGTTGATTCTGTGTTTTGTAAACACTGTTTACACATTTAATTATCACAAATATATATTGAATTGTCGAGCGCTGGCTTATCTAATCCCACTTTCCCGACCTTTTGTCACACCTTACCTTGTGGGAGTTAGATAAATAAAAACTAGTTCAGCCAGGGGGTTTTACCCCACCAAATAAACCGGTATCGTCCGGGCTTTTGGGTCTGGATTCACGCCCGTCTATTGGGGCTTGTCCGTCCTGTGCAGTTCTAGGAGGTGCACCTCCCAGGTTTTGCCTTCCCTCTTTGGAGAGGAGTAAGTTTATTGCTTACTGTCTGAGGCGGCCCTACCGGTGAATGCCGACGGAGCTGCCCAGGCAATTTTTAAATGGCCAGAGTGCTCACCTCTCGAGCACTGGCTTATCTAATCCCACTTTCCTGACCTTGTGTCAATCTTACCTTGTTGGGGGTAGATAAATAAAATCTAGTTCAGCCAGGGGTTTTTACCCCACCAAATAAACCGGTATCGTCCGGGCCTTTGGGTCTGGATTTACGCCCGTCTATTGGGGCTTGTCCGTCCTGTGCAATTCTAGGAGGTGCACCCTCCCAGGCTTTGCCTTCCCTCTTTGAGGGAGGAGTAAGTTTATTGCTAGCTGTCTGAGGCGCCCCTACAGGGGAATGCCGACGGGGCTGCCCAGTCAATTTTTTAATGGCCAGAGTGCTCACCTCTATAGCGCAGGCTTATCTAATCCCACTTTCCTGACCTTGTGTCACATCTTACCTTGTTGGAGGTAGATAAATAAAACTATTTCAGCCAGGGTTTTTTACCCCACCTAAAATATTATATGTATTGGAGTTGATGGGAGAATGGATAAGGACACATTGATGTATAAGGAAATTGTGGATGAAAATAGACAGAGAATTATGAAAAAAACTAAGGGACCAGAGCACCATTTAACTTTTACAAAAGAAACACCATGTGAAAGTAAATATCTGACACATAGAGTTCTTCCTAATAGTGGTGCAACAGGTGCTGTTCATGCAGATCAAGTGGTGGATGTTTTGCATGAATTCCACAGTGAGAACAGTATCAAGGCTATACTTGTTGACAACACTAATACCAACACAGGTTGCGAAGGTGGAATGGTTGCAATTTTAGAAAAAAAACTTTTTTAAAAATCTTCACACAATTGGTTGCTCTTTGCATCATAATGAACTACCTTTCAGAGCCCTTTTTAAAAACATAGATGGTTGCGCAAAGGGCCCTACAACATTCAGTAGCCCTCTGGGAAAATTATGCTCAAATGATTGCCATGATTTACCCCAAATATCATTTTCCACTATTAGCAATCCTCTAGAGTCAATTTTTAAAATTGATGAAATACATGATCTTAGTTCTGACCAAAGACTCCTTTATGAATACACAGTAGGTATTTCTAGAGGTAAGGTTGACTCTAGATATGCCTCCTGGAAAATTGGTCCTTTAAACCAAGCAAGATGGTTAAATTTGGCCATCAGGCTCATGTGTTTATCGACTCGTGGTGCCTACCCACAAAGGCACACAACAAAACTACACTATGTAGTAAATTTTATTGTAAATGTGTATGCCACTTCTTGGTTTGAAATTAAAAGAAATAGTAAATTCCACAATCAGTAAGTGCACATTTTTAATATGATCCAGAGGATTAAGGAGCCGCCTCAGGAAATCCAAGATATCACATTTAGAAATATACAAGCTAATACATTTTGTTTACTGCCTGAAAACTTTCTATATTCCATGGTTAAATCTGAGGAGATTGAAGTAAGAGAAGAAGCTTTAAAAAGAATGTTGGCCATTAGGTAAGTAATATCTATTCATATATCTCTGACTCAATTATTTATTCCAATTTATAGAATGATTTTTAAAGATTTTATCTAATTTCACCATAATTATTAAAGCAGTACAGATTGGAATTTTTTAATAATTCAATTAATTAATTTGTTCTTTCAGGAGTGAGGAGTCAACCAGAAAAAGATTAAAAAGAATACCACCTATTAATTTTAATGCCACACATTGGACACAATTAATAGATTTAAAATTATGTGGCATTTTTGAACCACCAATGACGGAAGATTTTACTGAATCTGAACTTCGAGAATCGTTGATGAATGGAACCAAGCTTGACTTGCCAGATTTGCCCTCACATTCTCAGGGCGTGGAACGGGCAGTTAAGTTAATAACAGAAGCTTCACAAACTGTATATGGTTTTGAAGCAAGGCATCAACACATTACAGCCAAAATTTTGAGTCAGAAATTGAGACCAGCATTTTTTTCTAAGGGGTCTTATATGGAGCAATTTGACTCTCTATATTAAGCTCCATTAAAATAGTGTTAGGTTTTTCCTTATTTCTTTGCTTGTTATATTTTCACTTATAACAGAAAAAAATCATTTTTTTAGGTATTCAAATATTACTGTTTAATTCATAACGTTAAAAGGTAGTTTACAAATACAGATACTGAAAATGAGGGGGGGGGGCAAATTTTCAATTTGAAGATTTCTTTAATTCATATCATTTTTATAAAATAAAAGGACATTCCCTGATTTTAAATGCTAAAATTATTTGGTTTTCACACCAATTATCAAGCAAAACTTGCAAAAACGAGGAATTTTCAGTATATTATTGTCTACGATCTTTGATACCAAACGCTCAAAAAACCGCTGAAGTTTTTGATCTAATTGAGTATTTAATAGGTCTATATACAACTTTCGGTACGTGCCTTTTTTTAATATTAAAAAAAAAGTGTAAAATCGACCTACCCTAATATATATATATATATATATATATATATATATATATATATATATATATATATATATATATATATATATAAATTCTCGATGGCTCTCATCATCATTATATTCGTTTAACGGCACACATGTGAATCCATTGAGCCGGTGAATGTCTGGCATCCGGTAGGATGCCCCATCCCCAACAAAAACCGAAAAATAAGAAAATTTAAAAAAAAGAGAATTATATTATATTATTTTATAATTTCTTATCTTCTGTGCTCGAAAGCATTGGTCCATATGTTGTATTACATTTCTGTATTAATAAACAAACAAAAATATATATATATATATATATATATATATATATATAGAGAGAGAGAGAGAGAGAAAGAGAGATTTTTTCTCGGTCTGTCATGTTCTTTGGTCTGTCATACTTTCAAGAAGTTCACTTGATAGAGTAGATATTCGTACGAGTCGGAGATACGTCCCCGACAGTCAGTCCGACAGTGACTTCATTATATGGTTCTGTCTTTTCAATCTTAGGTCTACCTTCCCAAGCTTTACTTTCTTTCTGAAAAAGTCTTAATTTAGTGCTAATCGCCCGAGGCGCTCCCTACCCGGAGATGCCGACGGAGCTGCTCGGGCATTGCTTTACAGGCCAGACTGCGCGCATCCTTGTGCGCTGGGTTTTAAAAAGCACACCTGACCTTTAGTCTTATCCCCCTGAAGAGGATGTAAAATAGTTTCAAGTTTGAAATGGCATTATCATCGCTACCTGTGCAGATTGAATGGTCGCATCCAAATAATATCCGTTCGTGTTAATATGCAAGTTAAATAGAACCAATTTCTCAGACATGTTAAAGTTATAACCACGTGCCTGATGTCTACAAACACAGTTTAACCATACATAAATGACGTTGAAATGTTCAGAGATCTTTTTTTGTATGGAAGCAGATAAGTTCGAGGGCAGACACGGTCGACTTTTTCACGAACTTGTTAAATCTTGCCGATAAGATTCGATTGCAATCATTTTTTGTTAAGAGTTAACGTTCACCTCAGCATTATCTGATTCGCTGACAACCACATCGAAAAAACTAGAGGATTCTTCCGAACGCGCAGCCAAGTTCATTATAAATGCCATCGCTACTTAAGGTCTCATGTGAAAGGTAGTGTGTTGTCTGTCGTGTCGGTTTCCGTTCCATATTCGTATTCGACCATCAAATAGATCTTACGCTGGAAATATTTAACTATATTCTATTAATACAGAATCTAGCACAAGGTCGTGTTTAATGTAAAGTCTCTCAAACATTAAGGATAGCAAGAAACATTTCCATCGCATCCATAAAGAGATTATGTTAGTGGTTAGGGTTAGGGTTAGGGTTAGGGTTAGTTGCTGAATATTTCTATCAACTAATTAACAATTTATTATTTTATGATCCCAATTCTATTATTATAAAAAGCTGACTGAATCAACATTGATTTCTAAAAGATTTTCTTATATAGTTTAACTAGCTTAAAAACCCGTCGGGTTAGGGTTAGGGTAAGGGGTAGCTTAAATACCCGTCTATGTCGAGTTTTTATTTTTTTCAGTTTTACAGCCAGGATCAGAAGTTCTATCAACTATTTTTCATCAATTTTTTATTTATAAAATTATTTATATTCATGATAGACCATCGATATCGTCTAGGAAATAAATGGCACGCTATATATAAAAATCAACAACAAAAAACGAGTGTATAGTGTGAGATTCGAACCTACGACGGCATTAACTATTGGAACCTAAGGAGAATACTTATACACAAGGAACCAGAGCGAACGAAAATGTTTTCTACTTTTAACCTTCTTAAATAAGTTCGGCGTAGGGATTATTTTACATCTCTGCATGGATAAAAATAGTTCAATTGTCTAAAATAAATAAAGACACATTAGAAAAAACATACATATAGAATAAAAAATCTTTATTGAAGTAAAAAAATATTAGTGAATATTTATAAACTATTTTTCATCCATTTTCAATAGAAAACGTTAAACGTTTTATTTTTCAAGTAAATAATAAGTTAAATACGTACGGTGAGTTGACGTGAAAATAACCTTAATCCTAACCCTAACCGTGAAAATAGTAAGTCCTTTACATTATTGTTGTACTCTGCAAGATCTTTCAAACTTAAACGGCAGTGTTACATCGTATTGTCCTGCTCTCCATATTTGCAGCTGGCTGAGTCAGTTTTGTATTCCCATCTATTCATAGCATCTTTTGGTCATCCCACTCCCGTTCTCAGGCGGTTGAGTGTTTTTCAATAGAGCCAGGGTGCTTTTGAATCGGTAGGGGGCATCAGAAGGGGATATTCCCATGTCAGTTGGAAGGGGGGACCATTCTCTACCCGTCTGGTTCAAAGCTGTAGTCTTGTGTCTTCCTAAGATGTTGTTAGGTGTTAAACATAATTGAGGAAGCTTTTCCAGTCGTTTGGCCGTTAGTTCATGTCTATCACAGATAGCCTTTGTAATCTTTATTTGTTTCCTTGACTACAGTCGTTTGGCCGTTAGTTCATGTCTATCACAGATAGCCTTTGTAATCTTTATTTGTTTCCTTGACTTCAGTCGTTTGGCCGTTAGTTCATGTCTATCACAGATAGCCTTTGTAATCTTTATTTGTTTCCTTGACTTCAGTCGTTTGGCCGTTAGTTCATGTCTATCACAGATAGCCTTTGTAATCTTTATTTGTTTCCTTGACTTCAGTCGTTTGGCCGTTAGTTCATGTCTATCACAGATAGCCTTTGTAATCTTTATTTGTTTCCTTGACTTCAGTCGTTCGGCCGTTAGTTCATGTCTATCACAGATAGCCTTTGTAATCTTTATTTGTTTCCTTGACTTCAGTCGTTTGGCCGTTAGTTCATGTCTATCACAGATAGCCTTTGTAATCTTTATTTGTTTCCTTGACTTCAGTTGTTCGGCCGTTAGTTTATGTCTATCACAGATAGCCTTTGTAATCTTTATTTGTTTCCTTGACTTCAGTCGTTTGGCCGTTAGTTCATGTCTATCACAGATAGCCTTTGTAATCTTTATTTGTTTCTTTGACTTCAGTCGTTTGGCCGTTAGTTCATGTCTATCACAGATAGCCTTTGTAATCTTTATTTGTTTCCTTGACTTCAGTCGTTTGGCCGTTAGTTCATGTCTATCACAGATAGCCTTTGTAATCTTTATTTGTTTCCTTGACTTCAGTCGTTTGGCCGTTAGTTCATGTCTATCACAGATAGCCTTTGTAATCTTTATTTGTTTCCTTGACTTCAGTCGTTTGGCCGTTAGTTCATGTCTATCACAGATAGCCTTTGTAATCTTTATTTGTTTCCTTGACTTCAGTCGTTTGGCCGTTAGTTCATGTCTATCACAGATAGCCTTTGTAATCTTTATTTGTTTCCTTGACTTCAGTCGTTTGGCCGTTAGTTCATGTCTATCACAGATAGCCTTTGTAATCTTTATTTGTTTCCTTGACTTCAGTCGTTTGGCCGTTAGTTCATGTCTATCACAGATAGCCTTTGTAATCTTTATTTGTTTCCTTTACTTCAGTCGTTCGGCCGTTAGTTCATGTCTATCACAGATAGCCTTTGTAATCTTTATTTGTTTCCTTGACTTCAGTCGTTTGGCCGTTAGTTCATGTCTATCACAGATAGCCTTTGTAATCTTTATTTGTTTCCTTGACTTCAGTCGTTCGGCCGTTAGTTCATGTCTATCACAGATAGCCTTTGTAATCTTTATTTGTTTCCTTGACTTCAGTCGTTTGGCCGTTAGTTCATGTCTATCACAGATAGCCTTTGTAATCTTTATTTGTTTCCTTGACTTCAGTCGTTTGGCCGTTAGTTCATGTCTATCACAGATAGCCTTTGTAATCTTTATTTGGCTGAAATAATAATTATTGATCAATAATGTCAGTGGAGGTATAGATACAATATGACAGGAATTAATTTCACGGAATAAAATGAAACTAATATAAGTATATCGGTTCATAATTTCGTGTCACCATTTTTATATGCTGATTATGATCAAATATCATTAATTACGGTGGAAATTATTATCGATTACGGAGAAACACGATCAGATTTAAACTGTTTAAGTGTAGGCGATTGTTTAAAAGAGGGTAACAGTATTTAAGAGGGTGTTTATATAGTACCGCTGCCATTAGGAATATGGAAGTGGGCTTCTGTATTGTTAGCGTTAGGGGGTCTGTTTCTTCTTCTTTGCGTGTCTTTGAAGTGTCACGTGGTTGTATGACAGTTTCCCCACTATTTTATGCAGTCCTTTGCATTATTGTTATACACTGCAAGATCTTCCAAGCTGCACCGGTTGGGCAGTAGGGGGCAGACAAGGCAGTGTTACATCGTACGTTCCTCCGCTCCACATTCACAGATGGTTGGGTCAGTTTTGTAGCCCCACGTATTCATAGCAACATTTGATCACCCTATTCCCGTTCTAAGGCGGTTGAATGTTTTCTACTTGACCAAGGGTGCTTCTTAACCAGAAAGGGAGTCGCTCAGAAAGGGCGATTCCCATATCAGTAGGATGGGGTACAATTCTTTATCAGTCTGGTCCAGACGGGTCTGTTTCTGTATATAAATTGTTTTTTTTATGGATTGCATCATATTATTAATGTTATATATATATATATATATATATATATATATATATATATATATATATATATATATATATATATATATATATGGTTTGGTGAATTTTGTAGCTCCATCTAGTCATAGCAACTTTTGATCGCCCCATTCCCGTTCTCAGGCGGTTGAGTGTTTTCTTCTTGACCCCGTCTACTTGAAGTAGGTTAAAAAGATAACATATTTTCGTTTGATCAGTGGCCTTGTGGATAATGTGTTTGGCTTTAGTGTATTTCACACTGTTAAAAAATATAGGTGTAAGATATATAGCATGTAAGATAAGATTGAGAAAATTGAATACAAACACAAAACAGCTTTTATTGAGAAGAAATCGTGCAATTATCAAAATTTAGTACTTATTAATTATTTACTTATTTTGAAAAGAATATGTTCGTTTTTTTTAAAAGTTATGTTATTCTAACCCCATTTTGAAAATCACACAGC
This sequence comes from Sepiola atlantica, assembly GCA_963556195.1. Lineage (NCBI taxonomy): Eukaryota > Metazoa > Mollusca > Cephalopoda > Sepiida > Sepiolidae > Sepiola > Sepiola atlantica. The sequence continues at coordinate 137,961,613 of OY744515.1, forward strand.
AATATCATTTGAATCCCTAAATATTTAAACGAAATTAATAACGATTGAAGTTCTAAACTACAGATGACGTTTATTGCAAGATACAATAATTAAAATATCACCCTAACCCTAACCCTAACCATAACCCCAACTCTAACCCTAATCACAACCCTAACCCTAACCCTCACCCTAACCCTAACCCTAACCCTTACTCTAACCCTAACCATAACCCTAACCCTAACTCTAACAATAACCCTAAACCCTAACCCTAACTCTAAACCCTAACCCTTACCCTAACCCTAACTCTAACACTAACCACAACCCTAAACCCTAACCCTTACTCTAAACCATAACCCTAACCCTAACAATTAACCCTAAACCCTAACCCTAACCCTAACCATTAACCCTAAACCCTAACCCTAAACCCTAACCCTAAATCCTAACCCTAACACTAACCCCTAACCTTAACCCTAACCTTAAACTTAACCCTAACCACTGCAACAAATATTCATTTTTTAATGTTTGATTATATTCTTTTTACATAAAAACATTACTCAACGCAATATCATCTACAATTACTCGCATCATTACAGGAAACCAACAGTTTAAATAGTTTATCTTTTATAATAGTATTCAAATAATTTAAAGAAATAAATAGGCTTATTTTAATTTAAAACAAATGTTATTTATCTTCCTTCCACACCGGTAAGATGTGACACAAGGTCGGGAAAGTGGGGGTTGAAAAGCCAGCGCCCGAGAAGGTGAGAACTCTGGCCTACAAAAATGCCTGAGCAGCACCATCGGCATTCTCCGGTAGGGGCGTCTTAGGCAGTAAGTGAGAAATTTACTCCACCCCAAAGAGGGGAGGCAAAGAACTGCACAGGTCAAACCCATAAACCGGCGTTATGAAACCCCCAAGGCCAAGAAGATACCGGTCTATGGGGTGTAGTATCCATCGGAACAGATTCTACACTTTCTTCTTAAACAAATATAATTGTTAATTTAATAGAGAAAGTAGATGGAGTTATTTGTTTTTATTAGTGATGTAAGCTGATATTTTCTTTGAAGACATTACTGTAAAATGTATCCATTTACAAATCTTCTGGCCCTGAATAAGTATTTTTCGAAAGAAACTGAGTCAAGTACGCTTTTTATTGTAAATAACATGGTACGGCAATAATAAATTAAATTGGCTAGTTAGAATCAAATATCGATTTTTTATGTATACCTCTATGGGGCTTAGTTGAAGAATGTATGAAACTAGTTCATCACTTTCTGCTTCAGGGCCCTCGTAATTGTTTGTTCATTTTATCTATTATTTAATTAGTCTGCATGGCAACCATGGTGGTCTTGCTACATAACAGTTTCGATTTTCGTTTCCTTTAGTCTCCCTTTAAATTTTTTCCTTTGTGTCTTTCTTTTTCAATGTATGTACACACACACACACACACACAAATATATATATATATATATATATATATATATATAGTAAGTTATGAAAATATATTCATGGCAATTAAGCTACACAGAGGCTCCCGCGTTTCATCCCCGGGGGTATAGGAGATGAAACGCAGGAGCCACTGTGTAGCTTAATTGCCATAAATATAGTTTTCATAACTTACTACGTAGCTCTACTTACGTATCGAGCACTGTTGACGTAAATACTGAAAATTGATACATAAACAATTATATCTCTTTATAAAATTTTATGTGGATACATAAAATAGTAATATGTATATATATATATATATATATATATATATATATACATATATATATATATATACATATATATATATATAATGATATATATATATATATAAGGAAATAGTGGTTTACTTGAAGCATTGCTAGTAAACAAGTAAATATGAAGGTGAGAATTCCGAGGCAGGAGCAATGCAATGTTGAAAACCGGAAAGGGGAATAAGGGTGAACAAAAATAAATAACAAGAGAGGTAAATCTTTAATCAATTCATTTATATTTCACAATTTAAGTAATCTTAGTAATCTATAACATATCTCAACTATTGTAATTTCGGCAAGACTTGTCTTTCTTTCTGCGAATCTCATGTTTCTATTTTTTTAATAGCAGCTTTAAGTTGGCTCTCTTCAACTTACACAGCGAGTCCAACTTTTCTTTTCTTTTTGAAAAAGAGAGGTTGTAACTATCGAAATGATTAAAGTCTCTACCATTCCGGACCATTAAATATTTAACAGTAAGCCAATCAATTTTACAATTTCCTGTCTTTATATTTAAATTTTGAAATATAAATGTATTGATCTGAGATTTACCGTCTCTTGTCATTTATTTTTTTAATCATTCTTATTGCACCTTCTAGTTTTTCAACATTGCACTGCGTCTGCCTCGGAATTATCACCTTCATATATATATATATATATATATATATATATATATATATATATATATATTCATTCTCTCCAAATATGATCTGAGGTTAAGATTGGATTCTAACTCTGTCTGATGAGTTACTGTATATATATATATATATATATATATATATATATATATATATATATATATATATATATATACCGTAACATTTTGCTTTACAGTGAATGTTCATAGATAATTAATATATTGATTATTTAAAACTCATTTTAATAAATATATTACCTATAGTAGTGATTTGTGATCCTTTCGTTTTTAAATATATATTTTTTAAATATATATATATTTTAAATAAATATATTTTAAATAATTTCTTCGAAAAACAATGATGCAAAAATGTAAGTATTCGAAAAAGAAAAAAAATATTTTTAACATGAGTGTTCGGTCAAATTAGTTAAGTTCTTAAAACACGTTGAGTCTACGACTTCTGTAAAAGCAAAATGAATTTAACAGTGTATAAGATGTCTGGCAATTTCAAATTACCGTGGTTTAAAATGGTGTTTCTTCCGTGTTTAATTCTATTTCAGTTGCAACTTCCATGTAGCTAGTTAGTGTTCGTATTTTATGTGGCTTGGTTTCCTGATTCGAGGATTTCTGTAAGATTTTAGCTGTTTTTATCATTGCTACCCGTTGCATGGTCTCGGTCTTCCCTTTGATTTCAATTTCTCCAAGTCTTTTTTCCAGATTTTTTGGAACTGTCGATAGTACTCCCACGATTATTACTAATATATTAACTTTTTTGATGTTCCACATTTTCATTAGTACTCACTAAGAGTTCTCACACAGCTCACTAGTGATTGCTGGGGATGATGGTAGTTAAGTGGATATCGACACAGACTGAAGACCTGGGTGTTCCAAGTTCGAATCCAGTCGGTTCCACAGTACTACTTTCACTTAGGAGATGTTGGCAACCTTCTCGTGGTCCTTCCCGTAAATACCCGATGTCTTTCCAGAAAGATATCTAACTAGAAATACATTGGGGAAACTAATGCCAACACCAGAATCATCTGATTCACACGAAAGTAGAAGTGATTGCTCACCGAC
>OY744515.1:137970045-138032545 GCA_963556195.1 Sepiola atlantica
AGTTTCCAGAATTAAAGAAAATGTCTTTAGTTTTTAGTGAAAAAGTTTTCTTGGTCAAAACAAGAAGTGTTCAATGTTTTTTTGTCTGCTTATAGACACACTCGGACACCGATGTTTATGAAGAAGTTTGTTTAAAAAGAGAAAGTCACAGGAAACATCGACAGATAACTTGTGTGCGCGTTGAGATAAAGAAAGACAGATAAGTAGACGTATAGCTCGTCACGCTAAACCCAGTCACACTGTGCGCGATGCCCCCCGTCTCCATTGAGGACAGCAGTCTGATACGTCTTATCTAGTGGAAGTACCGTCAGCAAAAGAAATCGGACATCTCCGACCGGTGGTTTCATCCACTTCCGTTTAGGGTCAGCTCTGAACCTTAAAATTGTCGCTCACCCATTTCCATTGTTACACAGTCGTCGTGATGCAACTATCTTATCTAGCGGGACCCGTATAAATTACACGAAATTATGTTTTCAATACTAATTATCCTGTTCCTACCCTATACATGCTTTTTCTCGATTTGATCCATCAACTCATTCCGATTTCGACGACTAAACCTTACTTTGTAAATGCTTTAGATTAAATTAAATTTGGCTCCAATTCATGAGTAGCATACAAAGATTCGGAAGGTCGTTGCTTTTGACACACAAAATAACACACACGTTATCGTATATCTATTCTTTCATCGTCGTCCCCTCCCCACCTCCCCCCCTTCGATATAGAAAAACAATCTTAGAGGTTGGTTTGGATCGAACTATAAACCAGTCAAAACCGACGTCAAAATCCTACGTCGCTAACTGTTGGCCAAAGGGACATACTTGAAATATTACGAAAATTAGGTAACTTAAATGCTATTCCAAATTTAGGTGCGGCACGCATGCGCAGAACTTTTGATGTAAGTGTGACAAACCAACACACACGCTATCGTATTCATATGTCAGGATGTCTGTCTGTCCTGGGAATTTTTGTAAACGTAATTTCAGAAATAAACAATAAATAATTTAAGCGGCTACGATTCGAACTCGCGCTAACCTCTGCCCCACCAAGACAAGTGATATAATCATATTAATTTTAAATGATAAAGAATTCGTTTTTTGTTCAACTTTTTCCAGTTACAAATGAATGATCGTATAACTGTTCATTGGAAATACATTGGGGTCTGCGTTCGCTCTCGATTGTTTTAGGGGGGAAGGGGTCGGGTGGGGGGGGGGGGTGTAATAAACCCCCCCAATTTTTTTGCTTTTTTTTTTTTGGCGCGAAAAAAAAAAAATTCTTTGTCTCACACCTCAAGAACGCGGCAGCCTAGTAATAGACGACCGTTAAGGAGTCTATTTGGGCTAGTCCACTTATAATATAACGAGCACTTTCTCTGTCTGTCTGTCTGTCTGTCCGTCCTGGGGAATTTTTGTAAACAGAGGGGAGCGGGGGCGAGATAATTACTATTTAATTAATTTCAAAGTCAGAAACATAAACAAATACATTAGGCCACATATTAAAGACTAAATAAACAATAAATGATTTTCGGCGTCAAGGCCGCGATTCGAACTCGCAACCTTGACTAAAATTTTTTTTTTTCTTTTTCTAACTGAAAATAGTACTACTCGTGGGGAAGGGTAAAAAGAAATTTTGGGGTGGGTAAAACTTTTTTTTTTCTTTTTTCTTTTTCCAACTGAAAATATTACTATTCATGGGGAAGGGTAAAAAAATTGTGTTTTTGGAGGGGGGGGGGTTAAAAAACTTTTTTTTTCTTTTTCTAACTGAAAATATTACTATTCACGGGGAAGAGTACAAAAAAAAATTTAGGGGTGGGGTAAAAATTTTTTCTCTTTTTTTTCTCTTTTACTAACTGAAAATATTACTATTACAGAGAAGGGCAAAAAATAAATTTGGCGGGGGGGAGGCGACATTTCTTTTTTTTAAAACTGAAAATATTAGTATTCATGGGGGAAGGTGAAAAAAAACTTTTGGAGGGGGTGGGTAAAAAAATTTTCTTTTAATTTTTTTTGTTGTTAAACTAAAAATATTCTTGGTTAGAAACAAAGAAAATGAATGTCTATCCACCCAAGAAATATGACTGAGGCTCCATCGGTTTACTGGTGAGCGTTCATTTCCGACGCGGCAGCCTAGCAAAAATAGACGACCGTAGGGAGGCTATTTTGGCTAGTCCACTGATAATATAACGAACACTTTCTCTGTCATTCTGTCTGTCTGTCTGTTCTGGAGAATTTTTTTTTGGGGGGGGGGCGGAGGGGGGCGAGATAATTACTATTTAATTAATTTCAAAGTCAGAAACATAATAAATACATTAGGCCACATATTAACGATTAAATAAACAATAAATAATTTTCGGCATGACGCTAACAGCCAGACGCTCTACCGAATGAACTAAAGGGAGACAGTTGAAAATAGTCACTTAATTTTTCAGCTGGAACAAATCGCTTTTTTTCAGATCTCTCATTTAGCAATGAATGATCGTATTATAATTGGTTCTTCTTTATACTTTGGGTCTGCGTCCGCGCTCGATCTGTTCTTCGAAAATACAATTTGGTCTGCGTTCGCTCTCAATTTTTTCAGGGAGGAGGGGGTCCCGGGGGGGGGGGATTTACCCCCTCATTTTTTTTTGGCGCGAAAAAAAAAACATTTTGGCGGGAAATTTTTTTTTTCCATTTTTAAACAAAATGGTATTCGGAGACACATTTTTCTTTCTTTTCTTTTGTCTACCCACCTAAGAACGCGGCAGCCTAGCAAAAATAGACGACCGTTAGGAGTCTATTTTCGCTAGTCTAGTTATAATAATCTACTTAACAATCTATTTAACAATCTAATTATAACAATCTACTTTGCAATCTACTTATAACAAACTACTTATAACAATCTACTTAACAATCTACTTATGACAATCTACTTAACAATCTATTTAACAATCTACTTATAACAATCTACTTAATAATCTACTTAATAACAATCTACTTAACAATCTATTTAACAATCTACTCATAACAATCTATTTAAAAATCAACCTAACAATCTACTTATAACAATGTACTTAACAATCTACTTATAAAAATCAACTTAACAATCTACTTATAACAATTCACTCAACAATCTTCTTAACAATCTATTTAACAACCTACTTATAACAATCTACTTTTTTATGATAGTTCACCCCAAACAAGGCAGGCCGCCACTGTAGACGAAAGGGGCTACTGAGAAAAAAGGGCGATTGTTCGGGGAGGGGGTCAACCTAAGTTAGGAGCTGCACAGCGAGATGTCTGTTTACATTAGTTTAAAATGTATGCATGTCAGTAACGCCAGGAAAGCAGAGAGCAGGGAGGGAGTTCCAGAGTCCAGCAGCACGAGGAAAGAAGCTTTTGGAGTAGAAAGCTCTTCGACATCTGGGGACCTCCACAGTGAATGGATGGGATTTGGCAGATTGTCGGGTTGGTCTAGTGAATTTACGTTGTGAGGCACCAGAGCAGCAATCTCATCAGAGCACAATCCATTGAAGTACTTGTAAAACAGGCACAAAGAAGCAACATTACGGCGATGGGACAGGGGCTGGAGCTTGGTGGATAGTGAGGGACCTATCAAGTTGGCGACTCTTTTTTGGACCTTGTCTAAGAGGGAGAGACTAGTGGATGATGCACCAGCCCAGATGTCGCAACAATACTCCATGCATGGTCAGATGGCGGCTTTGTAGAGATATAACAATCTACGTAACAATCTACTTAACAATCTACTTAACAATCTACTTAGCAATCTACGTAACAATGTACGTAACAATCTACGTAACAATCTACGTAACGATCTACTTAACAATCTACTTAACAATCTACGTAACAATCTACTTAACAATCTACTTAACAATCTACGTAACAATCTACTTAACAATCTACTTAACAATCTACTTAACAATCTACGTAACAATCTACTTAGTCAGTTTCTGACTATTTCCCTTGTATCCAGTATAACTTAAAAAAAGGGTATTTAAAAGAGCAAAGAACTTTGGGGGATTAAAACTAATTTTATTAAATACAGTTATCGTTTTCACTTTCCATGGTAAATTCCAAAGTCCCATGAAGGGAATTCAACTTATTAAAGAATGATGACGCTTTACTTTGCGATAAATAAAAAACATAGCAAAAGTGAACCGGAATATGTTGAAAAGAAATCAATAAAGTGCTCGATCGTAAAAATATGAGAGCTAAAATATGAATGATGTATTTAAAAACTATACGTAACACATTTCAAAGACGTACCATAGTTTCATTAATATGGATTGACATTTTTCTGTTGAGAGAGAAGAAAAAAGAGTGATAAATATGCGACGATTGTCCAAATTTATTCTGAATTTCAATTGTTCAATGCAAGGTGTATTCAGTAATAAACTAGTGTTTATTATTTTTTCCTTAAGCCAAGGCTTTTCAAAGATTGAGATCTTATCATCAGAGGAGAAATACAGATAGATAAGTTGGCTTTCGAAAAAAACAAAGTTCAAAAATTTGAAAAATATATGAAAAATATTATTAAAAATATGCAGTGAAAGAGAAGTCGGTAAAAAAAGATATGTGGTTTGTCCGGATGGTAAATTTCCGTTGAAAAGATGTCCAATGAATTGTAGGAAGCGAAAAAAAAACAAACTTTAACGTAGGAGCAGTGTGGAGAAAATGTTCAAATATAAGTAAATCCAAACACACTTAAATGGAATTGAAAAGAGAAAAGCTGGCCATAATTGATAACTTCCTGGACCATAGAAAAAGGCAAATGACATCTAGTCCAAAGAAAACCTAAATGAAATCGACGACAAATTTATATATATATATATATATATATATATATATATATATATATATATATATATATATATATATATATATATATATATAAAATTTGTCGTCGATTCGAAAAGATGTTATCGCTGCACCATAATGATTCTATTATTTATTTATTTAAATGTAGTTGCAGTGAGCACTACGTTGTGCGGACATCGCAAAAATTAGAAATCCGGGTCAAACAGCACATGCCCACCATTCTTCCATCGCCAAATATCTCACAAATAACCGTTCATGTGCTTAAAATGTCAGTGTTGACTTATTCTCCATTCTCAGTAAATCACACTCTCCTTTTCATCTGAAGATTCTAGAAACTATTTACATTAAGTCTTTGAGACTTTCTTTTTGTAAACAAAAAGAAAATCTTTTCGGACTTAATGTAATTTCTATTTGATTCAATTGTTTTTCAACCTTTCCGTAGCTATAATACCCATAGCATATTTTCTCTCTCTTAATCTTAACCTCGGTTTTGCCCCGTTGAGCGAGGTTCGAACCCGGTCAGCTTGCCCTTTCATTCTCTTATCTTTTAATTTAATCATGTTTAACAATAAACATGGTCTCTATATAGCAATAATATATATATATATATATATATATATATATATATATATATATATATATATATATAATATATATATATATATATATATATATATATATATATATATATATGAAACACAATAAAACGTCAATTAGCATAAAATATGGGTGTTTAAAACTTATACTACTACATTGTGCGGCTCCGAGTGCTGGCCGTCGACGAAGAAAGCAGAAATTTTGGTGCTGTTATACATGACGCGCCTGATTTCTGTGACTTTTTTTTGGGGGGAAATTTTGTCAATGTTTTCTTTTTCGTTTGTTTCGCTGTTTTTTTCTTTCTTCTTGCTAACATAAAACAAAGAAATAAAGAAAAATGGGTTAAGGTTTAGGGTTTAAGGTTAGAGTAAAGGTTATGGTTAAGTTTAGGATTTAGGGTTTAGTGTTAGGGTTAGGGTTAGGGCTCCCGTTCTAAGTGATATCCAAACCCTGCATTCAAACTGCCAAGCTCTAACTGGAAGACTGGCAAACGATAATATAAGACGAATAAATTCAAAGAAAAAATACATAGATTAAAATCATTTTTTTTGTGAAAATGATGTTTTTTTTTGGGGGGGGAGGGGGGGATTTTTGCAATTTTTTCATAAAAGAAAGAAAAAAATGATATTATTCCGTCAACGCTCGGGCGCTTCCGCGAATTGCCCGATCATTGTCGACGCGAAGTCACGGAAATCAGGTGCGTCATCTATAACAGTACCGAAACTTTAAACAAGTTTTGATTATTTACGAGGAGTGTCTATTTACTTCTGTTATGTCTGTGTATCTGTTTATAGAAACATTTGTGTAGAATAAACGTTTAACAAATAAGCCGATCATTATGGTTTTTGGAAGACAACTGCTAGGCGTAAAGTTGGGTAATATGTGCTATATTTACTTTGATTTAATTTTATGTCTAGGGGACAAAGAGAGGCTGGAAGCACTTCGTTAAAATTAAATTTCTTTCGATTTTGGTGGAATTTTAACCATAGATATTGGACATCAATGTATAAATAATTAGATAAATACTCGTCTAAGAACGGATTTGCACCACTTTTATGTCCTGCCCTACGAAGATTAAAGTCAAGATATAATGCTACTAAAACTTATGACTAGAATCCTCATTCTAATTTAGATTAAACAATCCATTACCTCATTCCGATTCAAGAAAATGTGTAATTTTTTAGGCTTAAGCTTAAGGGGTCTTAAGAAGACGTTAAAATCCAGGGAATCTTGCTTACTCATGACTATGGATCAAATTTAATGTAAATCCGAAATATTTGAATGTTTAAATCGGAAGTTGTGCTGATATTATTCTTAATAAGACTGTTTAAAAGACTCCAAATAAACTTAAATTTCGGAAATATTTTTTTAATTGATGTCGATAAAATTTCGATAAAATTTCACAAAAAATAGAATTTTCACGAAAAGCTTCATTCCATTCTTTGTGTATTTTGCATAAAACTAAATTAAAATAAATATAGCTAACATTACCTACCTTATGTTAAGCAGAACTGTTCCAAAATTAATAATAATTGGTTAATTAATTTGTGAGCGGATTCTTTTACACACACACTGAACGAAAAATTCAAAATGGCGCATTAGTGTGAGTTTGCTCTTTTCTTTGTTTTTTGTTTGGTTTCACCCAAAAATGAACCACTGTATAGTGTAGGTTTTTTCAAGACACATTAATCCAATAACTTTTTACTCTTTGTGAATTTTTCTGATGATTTGGTAGTGTTGCAGAGACGATATTGACATAAAAATGTTGTTTGGCACAAGACAAATGAAACAGACCGTAAAAATATATCTCACAGAAATGTTATGTTTTTTGGAAATGTGGATAAATAAAAATAATAAAATAAAAACATGGTTATTATTATAATATGAACCTGACATATATATATATATATATATATATATATATATATATATATATATATATATATATATATATATATATATATATAGATAGCTAACTTTATATAAATAGAGATATATGTGCCAGGTGTACCTTGCCGGGATTAAAAACTATAAGTTTTCTATGAATAATTTCAATAAATGTCACTGTACTTACAACGCCTTTGATCCAATTTATGTAGAGTACGCCTCATCGATCTAATATGATGAAATATAAAAATAAAAGAATACAAAAAGTCAATAGGATGTTATAGGCTGGGTGCAGAAGGTTTTTCATTTAATCCTCGGCAATATCGGGTCATTTTGCTAGTTGTTTATTAGAGACAAGTTTTTGACATCATTTGCCGGCGCGGAATCCTTTAGCAATGTCACAGGGTAAAGAAACATAGACAGTGTGTCAACGTTGGGAAGGAAGAGGGCGTAGAGCACAGGGTAATAGTAGATTGCAACATTATAATGTCAAAACAACGTTGCATGACCTCCGACCTTAATACCACGTGTTAAGAACTTTACAAGAACGTTCTGTGTTAGCTGCGATATATTAATAATAATAATGATGATAATAATAATAATAATAATAATAATAATAATGATTATATATATATATATATATATATATATATATATATATATTGCTATATACAGACAATATTTACTTAACATAATGAAATTAAAAGTTAAGAGAATGAAAGGGCAAGCTTACCGGTTTCGAACCTCGCTCAACTGAGCTAAACCGCGGTTAAGATTAAGAGAAAAAAATGCTATGGGTATTATAGCGAAGGAAAAGGGAGACAAAACAAACAATTGAATTGAATAGAAACCACATTAAGTCCGAGAAGATGTTCTTTTTGTTTACAAAGAGAAGGTCTCACATACTTAATGTATATAGTTTCTAGAATCCTAAGCTGAAAGGGAGAGTGTGACTTTCTGTGAATGGAGAATAAGTCAACACTGAATTTTGAGACACAGGAACGGTTATTTATGAGATTTTCGGCGATGGAAGCACCATACATATTATGCAATATATATATATATATATATATATATATATATATATATATATATATATATATATATATATATATAATTCAATGTCTTTGTATATGTGTCATGTTTGTGTGCTCTCTATAAAACAGGTTTGAGAATCTACATACAATGTAAAAGTTTATTCTGATGTGAAATTTACTGGGCAAAACAATGGAAGTGTCCTTTAATCTCTAAGTGTACCCCTTTAGGCTCTTATGAAGGCATAACTCCAATAAAATTTAAAATACATATTATTTTGATAAAATTTCAATCATATGTATAAGATTGTTTCGGGAAGACAATCGAAGTAGTACCGAATCTTTACGTTACCATCTATGTACTGAACATCTACGTGTCATCACAAGTGACCCATTGTGACAGGACGCATTTTAAATACGTATAATTTATTTTAATGAAATTTAAACCATATGTACAAGACACTAATTCAGAGTTTTCCAACATTCTACCTTTTTTTGACTTTATAAGGGGGTGAAGAACAAAGAAAGTAATACGGTGTTATGAGCACAGTTTAAAAGCACCTAGTAGTGATCCTCATTCCATCCCGAGCAACATCGTCTTCTGATCGTTGATTATACCTCGGAGCGGGTACATCGGCTAGTTGTATGTAAAAAAAAAAGTTTATAATAACTGGGTTAATGTCACAAATGCTTCGGGCTACCCAAATCGGTTGGAATCTATGTAGATGGTAGATGAGGAGCTTGATGCGGAGTGGGGACAGGTAATCGTGATGGAAGCCGAGACATTTAGAAAAAGACCCAAATATAATGATATAGGTACTTACGTGGTAAAATGTTCAAGATATCTAAACAGAAGAATTAATTGAAATTGGATTTCTATAGTTTCCAGAAGAGATTCTGAGAATCTTTGGAACGTATTTCTTTACAGACATTTCATTACTTTATTCAGTTACGTAAGTATCTGTACGTTATTTTTCAAAGCATCATTCTCGTGTTTCTTCGAATTCACATTTGAAAAAGTAAGATTAAAAAAGGTAAATAAATAAATAGATTATCTAGGTATTCACATATTTATATGCATCTATATATATATACATATATTTATATGTATCTATATATGTACATACATATATTTGTATGTTTATACATATATATATATACATACATATATGTATAAGTACCTCTCTCTATATATACATACATACATTTATATGTACCTATATATATATATATATATATAAATATATATATATATACATATATATATACATGTATTTGTATATTTATATACATATATTTATATGTATATATATACATATATTTATATATTTATATACATATATTTATATGTATATATATACATATATTTATATATATATATCTATACATATATTTATATGTATATATATGTTGCATAGTCCCCCTCTTGAGCCACGGCGGTTCTTGTCCTGTTGCTTTACTCGTTTCGTATACTTTTATTCGTCCCTGAAAGAGCCGTGGCAGTTCACATTTAATACTTGTCATTTTTTAAACATCATAAATCACATACTTCATATATTGTTTGCATACCTTAGATTTCTCCCTTGCCGTGTAGAGGGTCATGTCGTCTAGTGGATGAATTCTTTCTTCTTTCCTTCCTGCCGTGAACCACGCCGTCCGTTGTCTGCAACAAAAGCCCCATGACCGGTTCGGACTCTGAAGACAAACAATCCCTTTAACTTTCAACTTCAGTTTTTATTTCAAGCGTTATCAAATCAAATGGGAGTCATTCACTACGTCGAGAGAGAGGGAGAGAGCAATCACTACTTTATCGTAGTTACTTAACAATTATTTTGTTAACCAGTCATAGAGAGGGAGGAAAGGATATCTCTCGCCTGTATTTTCTTAGGGAAATATCACCATTAAATCAAATTGCTGACTGCATAAAAATCATGTCTGATAGGTTCGCCTCCAAAACCCAGACTGACAAAACTCGCTTCTCTCGAAGAATCAGTGACGACACGGATCCCTCTGTTTCCGATGCAAGAACCTCTCGCAGGTGCACACTGACCCATGATCTGGGGTCTCGTCACACGGCGAACTTGTCACATCTGTCATTTCTAACTGTGAGAACAGGCCCTATTCTGCACTCAACTGCCGGTCCACCCCGCGTTAATTCGCGCAAGTCAAACCAACGATTTCCAACAGATACAGTTATTCCCATAGGGCCATTATCCAACATATACACATACATTTATATGTATATATATACACATATATTTATATATCCATAAATATGTTTATATGTATATATATATATATATATTTATATGTATATCGCGAGACAGATATAAAGTTCATGATATCGCATCTTTATATGCTTAAAAAGGTAATTCTTTTTACCTTATTCTTTAATAAATGTCAAATAGATGCTTAAAAAAAAAAAATGAACTTTAAACTTTATATCTGTCTCGCGAGCATACGCGCCTTCATATTTGAAAACGGAAAAACAACAACAACTTCCGCTAAGCCCGTTTACCACAACAGTAGTCGGGAAACCTCCAAATCCATTAACATCGGGATATAGACACACTGATGAGGCCAGGTTTTCAACTGGCGAAATTATTTGTATCATTATAAACCAATAAAAAAATGAAGGTTTATACAAAAAAAAGAAGAAAAAAAAATCGGTTTCGATTTATTTTCTTTAAAAATGATATCGCATCTTTATATGCTTAAAAAGGTAATTCTTTTTACCTTATTCTTTAATACATACATGTATATATATATATATATATATATATATATATATGTATGTATATATATATATATATATATATATATATATATATATATATATAGAGAGAGAGAGAGAGAGAGAGAGAGAGAGAAAGAGATATATAAAATAATGATGCAGACAGGTTGAGTAATAACGCATAAGACGTCACGGGGAGGCTAAGGGCATGACCTGGCAATAATGAAGACTAGCCGAAGATAGATAGATTGTCAATTAGGCAAAAAGACTAACGGAAATGAATCGGTGACTTTTGAACTAGCCTAAGTGTGTGAGGTAGACGTACCCCGGGGTTTCGAATCACGCGACCAGTAGTGAATAGTTATATCTCTATGCTGATGAGTCCCGATTAAAAAGGACGAAACGTATACGTACATAGATAATAAACAAACAAAAAAACAAACAAATATATATATATTTTTAACATAGTTCACCCTAAACAAGGCAGGCCGCCACTGTAGACGTAAGGGGCTACTGAGAAAAAGAAAAGGCGAGAGGGTAGGGGGTGGTCAACCTAAATTGGGATCTGCGCAGCGAGATGTCTGTTTACATTAGTTTTAAATTTCTGCATGTCTGTACTGTCGGGGAAACAGGGGGCAGGGAGGGAGTTCCAGAGGCCAGCAATACGAGGAAAGAAGCTATTTGAGTAGAAGGCTCTCCGACATCTGGGGACCTCCACAGTGAATGAATGAGATTTAGTTGATTGTCGAGTTAGCCTAGTGAATTTACGTCGAGGGGGCACCAGAGTAGCCAATTCATCGGACGATAATCCATTGAAATATTTGTAAAGCAAGCACAAGGATGCTACATTGCGGCGATGGGACAGAGGCTGGAGCTGTGTTGACAGTGAGGGACCTATTAGGTTGGCGATTCTTTTTTGGATCTTGTCAAGGAGGGAGAGACTAGTAGATGATGCACCAGCCCAGATGTGACAACAATACTCCATGCATGGGCGGATGGTGGTTTTGTAGAGATACAGGATAATGTTAGGTGTGAGGAGTTTACTAGCACGGTAAGGGGAGCCAACCATCTTTGCTGCAGCCTTGGCAATGTCTTCAATGTATTTGTTCCAATTCATGTTATCTGTGAAGGTTAGGCCGAAGAGTTTGAATGATGAACTCTCAGGTAGGTTGTTATTTGCCATGACAATCGGTGGTTGAAAAGGTTCCTTGTAGTTATTGAAGGAAAGGAGCTTTGTCTTTGCGGCTTTACAAGTTACCAACCATTTATGACCCCAATCCACTACAGCCTGGAGGTCGCTTTCTAAAGATTCAGCCATTGCCTCGGATATGATCGCGTCGGTTTTGCCAACATGGCGAGAGTAAAGGGTGGTGCCATCAGCAAATAAACCAATCTCAGACTCTATGTCATCAGGGAGATCGTTTATATAGATCAGGAACAGGGCTTTACGGAGCCCTCCAAAAAGTTGCGCGGTCCAGAAGCACGCCCTTTATTTGCTGGAGCGAAGGTAAGGACGGCTCATTTTATATTCAGCGGGAGTGGAGCGGGAGCAACTTCATTTGGCCCTAAAGAGCGATGATTTTATCGCTCTGTGCTCCTCGCTCCAAAATTATTTGATTTTTTTTTTAAACATTAGTTTTTTTATTCGGCAATAAAAAGGAAAAGAAAAGATAGTCTTAGCTAACATATTTGAGTTATTTTTTTATGTATATTATAAATGTATATGAGATAGGGAGAGAGAGAGGGGGAGAGAGGAAGGGAGAGAGGTAGGAAGAGAGAGGGAGAAACACATGACAAGAGAACATTTTAAGTTCTCTGTAAATTTTCACGAGGACATGTTACATTTTTGATGGGATAGTATTCTTAAGGCAGGAGACAATTTGGCGACACGTACTCTATAGATGTCTTTGAAATTATTTTCTTAAAGATTTGAACTTTTTTGATTGAATAAATAAGCCAATTTTTCTTTTAATTTACAGACAATTTATTTTTGTACTAAATTTTACTGCTCTTCTTCTTCTTCTTCTTCTTCTTCTTCAAATAAAGGTATTAAAATAAATCTTTTAGGGTAATAATAACTAAAGAATTTTTTTTCATAACAATTAATTAAATACATCTGTGTTAAAAGCCATTTGACTCCTACCCATTATATATTATTCCCCACCCCAACGAAATAATACAACATATCGCCATAACTCTTGAAAATAGAACTGTGTTTTTGTCTGCTATTCAAAGTGTAGTATCTTCGCAAGTGTCACCTCTCCTGCTACACCGACGAAAATATTTTTTCACCCCGAAACTGTAAGGTAACTAAACTTTTACAATACATCTATTAACATCTTTTAAATGCCTATCTGTATGTTGGTAACATTTATACTTTCGACGCCGTAAAATATTTTAAACTGATTTTTTATAAATTCATTATTTTGTGATGTGTTCTTCTTTACGATAAAACCGAGACTTTCTAAAAAAATGTATTTCTTTTATTTGTTCTAACATTGTTTTTAATAAGAAAACTTGGTATTACTGAATCATTTAGTTTAACCATCGTATTTTAATTTTAGCGAAAAATAAAAATGAGATTCTACTTTTTTTAGGCGATTACATGTAAACAGACTGAAAAAATATCCGCAAAAAGGAATTAAAAAAACAATATTTTAGACTTTCGTGTTGAGGATCACTTTCCTATATAAATTTAACATAAAATGATCAACCACTTCCGGACCAGATTGCGTAGGAAATAACGTGTAACCAATTTTTAATAATGAGAGTGCATTAAGATTAAAGTTTTATATTATAAATCTTATCTTCTTTACATATAAACTTTTCGGAAATCTTTTACTATAATCAACAGAACGAAAAAAGGATTAAAAAAACACATGTGCAACAAATAAATGTTAGCAAAGGCAAGTTAAGTTACTCATCTACCTGCCTGGATAATTTTATTTGTGTTTTAACTTATTTTAAAGGGTGGTTTTCTTGTTCAAAACAGTCGGTGTTGACTGCTCGAAAAGAAATTCAAAATTGAGGCTCGTCCATAGCCAGGACTTGAAAATCGATAAAAAATCGAAAACTAAACAATATATTGATAAAAAAATGATAGAACATTACATTTTCGCATGATTGTTGACATTCATTGTATAATGACTTTGTTTTTTAAAATCTTTTTTTCGTTCTGTTGATTATAGTAAAAGATTCCCAACTTTTCAAATAGTATTCTTTAAAGTCCTCCTTCATGTAAATAAAAAAAAAATAACATTCATTTTTCTAGTTATGTGAAAATGATATTCTACATTCATTACAAGATTAACTTAACATTTTAAAATATTCTTCTTCTTTAAAGTCTTCCGGAATAATTTTAAATATTTAATTTTAATAAATGTATTTATCATTTTTTCTCACTTCATAAATAAAAAAAAAGCATATCAAAAGAGCGCTCGGTTAAAGTCCGCCGAAACGATTAAAAAATTAAATGTAAACTATGAATTTAGGAAAATTCGGTTATGGAAAATTCGGTAACTATTAAATAAATATCGATTGAAAATAGATTTTAGGACCGTTCTGGAGGGGTGATTTGGGGCTAGGCCCACTCCCCTATATTTTTTATATTTGTTTGCTCCAAAACAAAAGAATAAATACTTATTTATTAAAAAATATTGAAAGCCCCCCCCCCCCCCGTTTCAATATTTTAAAATAAATATTTTTTAAATAAGTATTTACTCTATTGTTTTGGAGCAAACAAAATCGATTTTTCTAAGTTAATTGTTTTTGTATCTTTTTTTAAAATTATTATTTTAATTAAAAAAAGTAGTAAATAAATTAAGTTTTAGTTATAAATAAGCAAAAACTAGGTTCAATTGTAGATGAGGGACCGTTGGAGTTTCTCGCTTATTTCGCTTGATAGTGGTATTTATCTACCCCCCCCCCCCCACAACGATAAGATGTGACACAAGGTCGGAAAGTGGGATTTGATAAGTGAGCACCCTAGTGGAAGAGCACTTATAACCCTAAAAAAATGCCATGGCAGCCCCGTCGGCATTCCCCGGTAGGGGCGTCTCAGGCGATTAGCAATAAATTAACTCCTTCTCAAAGGGTGAGAAGACAAAGCTCGGGAGGGTGGGCCTCCTAGAACTGCACAGAACAAACCCAGAGACGAGCGGAACTAAGGCCCGAAGGCCAAGACGATACCGGTCTATAGGGTGTAGTATCCATCGGAACAGATACTACACTTTGATATTAGCCAAAAGGCCAAGAATTCACCCAAATATTGGATAAAATCGATCCTCGGTGTGAAATTGTACTGTTTGTCCTGACATAACATTCAAATTTATTTTTTAACGTATATGAAATTAAACTTTTATGTCATTCTTACCCGACCCACCATAATTTTTCCGACATTTTTTTTATTGACTGGTATGTTTTAGTTTTAACTTCTTAATTTTTGCTTTAAAATTGGTTATATTTTTGGTCCAAGAATAAAAAGGGTAGAAAAGAAGCACATTTGTATTTTGTTCTAAGAGCCGCACTGAATATAGGTATGCCCAATAAACGGCGAAAAAAACATGAGCGGACAATGTTTGTTTTTTAAAACGTAAATTAAAAATGCTAAAATATCTTTTTCATTTTTCTTTTTAACTTTTATTAAAGAACAGCTCCCGGTACTTGTTCGTCTTTTACCATAGTCCGTTTTTCACAACTTTTTACTCACCATTTTTTTGTTCTTTTTTCGGTGTACACTTACCTATTAGGCTGCTAGAGAATTCCGGGGATTTTTGAAAAAAAATTCAAATATTTTACATTTTAGGAGGGGGATCAGTTTCCAATGTAAATTCAACGTAGACTGATACCCCTCTTTTTGACTATCTCAATTAAAAAATATGTTTTTCGGTGTACAATTACCTATCATGTCGATAGAGAATTCGGGGGTTTTGGAAAAAAATTTCAAAAATTCAGATTTTAAGTCAGGGATCAGTTTTCAATGTAAATTCAACGTAGACTGATCCCCCTCTTTTTGACCATCTCACATTTTTAAAATTCTTCTTCTGCTAACAATTACCTATCATAGGTAAGTGTACACCGAAAAAAGAACAACAAAATGGCCAGTAAAAACTTGTGAAAAACCGACGTAAAAGACGAACAAGACTGATCCCCCTCTTAAAATCTCAAATATTTGAAAAATATTCCCCAAAACTCGGAATTCTCTCGCGACATGAGAAGCAGAAGAAGAATTTAAAAAATTTGAGATGGTCAAAAAGAGGGAGATCAGTCTACGTTGAATTTACATTGGAGACTGATCCTCACTCCTAAAATGTAAAATATTTGAAAATTTTTTCTAAAAACCTCGGAATTCTCTAGCAGCCTGATAGGTAAGTGTACACCGAAAAAAGAACAAACAAAATGGTGAGTAAAAAGTTGTGAAAAACGGACTATGGTAAAAGACGAACAAGTACCAAAATCTGTTATCGAATATTAAAATTGTAAACAGTTTGTTTTTGTTAGAGATTTAAAATATAGACGTTTTCACCTTTGTTATTCGAATTTTTAATTTTAATAAATATTTTTGCCCGACCTAGGAAAACTTGCTCCAGTTAATTTTTCGGGGGAGGAAAATTTGACCCGATATTTTTTCAACTCCCAAGGTCTAGGCCAGATATTTTGTATGAAATTTTAAGACATTAAATGGATCTCTGAATTGTTTATTGACAATTTATTGATTTTTTTTTGGCCAACTCATGAAAAAAATGTTTTATTCAATCTTTAAAAAATAAACTTCATTGGGTTTTTTTCGCTCCAAATTGTACTAAAAAATGGATAAATCGATTTGTTTGAAAGTACTTGCACGTTTCTCTGTGGTGTATACATTATACAAAACAAACAAATATTAAACAACAGCTCGACGAGTAATGTTGTCCTGGCTGTCTCTCCTCTCACAGAGAAATGTTTTCTTTAAAAAGAAAATAATCACTAATAATGTTTAAAAGTAAAACGTTATTTACTTAAAACAAATCAAAATTGTTTTCCCCAAAAAATAGAAAAAATATCGGGTCAAATTTTCATCCCCTGAAAAAATAGGTTGTTAATGTAATGAAAATTAAAATTGTTTTAAAATACTTCAGGGATTTTTCTATTTCTATTTTATACCTCAGGAAACGGAAATTTAGGTATTCCTATGCTTCGTCCGACATGTTCTCCTATAACCCTTAGCACATCTCAAAATATTAGCGAGATTTTGTCAAATATTATCTTACGGTCTTACACTTAAAGTGACATCCCCAACCATATTGACGAGATCCTTTGACGCCCACCCCTATCCTTCGACCACTCATTGGCAGAATAGAACGTTTATGAAAGAAGGTACATTTTCATTATGTAGCGCTGAAAAAGAGCCGCTCCTTTTTTATAGGAGTTTGAGCTGGAGCGGCTCCTTTTTGAAAATGGGGAGCGTGAAAGGAGCCAGCTCCAATTTTGGGCGTTGGAGCAGGAGCTGGAGCAGCTCCAAAAGTAGTGGAGCGCGTAAAGCCCTATATATATATATATATATATATTTGTTGAATGGTTTGGAGAGAACAGGGTCGAGCTCAGCAGAGCATTTCTTTATTACTATTACTGGTATAAGATCAGGCCCACCAGCTTTGGAAGTGTCAAGGTTTTTTATGATGTCTCTGACCTGGGAGTGGGTGATGACCAGGTTATCAAGTGTGACTTCGGTCAGCAAAGGGAATTTAGGGAGGGGGTGATTATCTGAGTCCAAAGTAGAGGTAGAAGCGAAGCGTTGGCAAGTAGTGTAGCCTTATCAGTGGCCGTGCAAACGACATCATTGTGTTTTGATAGTGGGGGAATCGTTGATTTACCATTATTCACTACACAATTGTAGATTTTCCAAAAATCACGAGTACCTAGTTTCTGTGACTGGATGCGTTTTTTGGTTAACTCATTATACCTTTTTTTCGCTTCACCTATCACGGCCTTGCAATTATTTCTTGACTTTATAAATTTATGTCTATTAGTAGCTGACTTATGGCGGCCGAATTTACGGCATGCTTGTGTACTCTCAGAAATGGCAGCTGCACATTCCGAGGTGAACCCTTGAGGAGAGTGAGGCTTGCTAAAGTATTTTCGCATGGGGACATAGGCTTCAATGCCTACTTTGACCCATTCAGTTAATTCGTTTGCATACTGATCGGCAGGGAGTGAGAAGGTTTCCCTCCATGGGGCGTCACTGATGTGGTCTCTGATTGACTCAAAATCAGCCTGCTCGTAGTATCTTGTTGTTTTGAGCAACGGTTCATCAGCTTTTGGACGACTTTTTAGGGTGATATGTATCATTAGCACAACGTGATCAGCATTCCCGAGTGGGCTATGAGCTTTCGTCACACAAGCCTCGGGCATTGAGGTCAAGAAAAGGTTTAGGAGTGAGGCTTGTTGGTCTACTCGATCGGGAATGCCGGTCGGAAAATCGACAGTCTGAGTGAACGAAGTGATCTAAGGAGAAATTATACGTAGAGTTGCCGGCTGCGTCAGTAAGGCTGTAGAATCCCAACCAGTCACGGTGGTGGGAATTAAAATCCCCAAATACATGTATCTGGACATTCAAGTCAATTAAGAGTGCTCTATCTATGCTTACAGAGACAGAGTTTAGCAGAGTACAGCCCTGGATCGACGGGGAACGGTATAAGAAATATAAGTAACTGACGCAGTGATGTAAAGTCAATCTAAAGCACATGTAGTCGTGATCATCTGATTCTAACCTATGTTCTCTAGTAAAGGGGAGGGTGTTCCGAAGATAAACTCCTAGCCCGTGCATATGTTTGTCAGAGTCTTTACGGTAGAGTGGGAGGTAGTCAGTCATGTAAAAGTGGTGAGAGGAGATTAAGGATTGAAGGTTAGTTTCACTTAGAGCTAGGATATCCGGGGAGTTTGTCAGGAGAAAGGTTTATGTATATATATACATATATATATATATATATATATATATATATATATATATATATATATATATATATATATATATATATATATATTATATATATATATATATATAAGGTTGAGGAAAAAAATTCATAGGTGTTAAAATAATCCTGTATTATATAGTTTTTATTACATCGTCTTTTTATGTCAGTCCTATACGTGATTACCCCGCAATCGCCAGTGAAGATTACCAGGCCATTATTTTACGGTGAAGGATGATTAGCACCGGCGGTGATTAAGCATTTTCAAAAGCTTCCAAATCTATGTTCTCGATTTTCATCGCTGATGAATGTTCTGACCTATTTTTCTTCTTTGTTCTTTGGACTAGTAAAGGATTGGCTTCGTGAAATTCGGCTACCATTCGATAAAATGTTAATTTGAATAGAAAATTAAAAAAAAAAATTTAATGATGTGATTAAAGACATTTTACATGAATCTTAGGAACTGGGAGAGGACAACTTCGTAGCGACCGGTTTGGCGAAATCCTGTTTACGACGGTTACGGAAAATTTGAGACAAGGCGACTAAAAATAATCTCTTCAAAAGCGGTTAGGGTTAAGGTTAGGGTTAGTGTTGAACGTCGCAAACATATTTTAGCATGACATGATGGGTGATGCCTGTGACAGTGGATGTTTATCGAGGGCGGGTCTACTCAGTCATCTGCGATCCGGAGTGACAAATGCTAGGATATAGGCATCTATAGTCACCCCCAAAATATTCCCCCCTCTTGGCACTGACCTGATTTGACCTGATGGCCATACTCACTTCAGGAATAGTCTAGTGATTGTTTTTATAGACATTATCTTTGAAATAACCTCGTGATCCCATTCAAGATGATACCTCTTACTGATGAGATGATCACCAAAGTGCCCTCCTCACATCCTCCCTACGAGTTATTTGAAGTGTAAAAAGTTGCCTCATACTGTTGAAATTACCATTCATCCTATACGACACTTCTTTGTCTGCCCTTGGCGCTCCCAAACCTTTTAGTGACCACTAGATAGCACTAAGCACATTTGGAGTAGATCACTGAACGGGGATAAAATAATGACTGTTGAACATTCATGAGTGAAACTTGGTGGACAAGTCAGACATAGACTGAAGTTTATTTGTAACAACATGGTTGGATTTTAAAAAAGAATTGAGAATTTTATAAATTATTTTTTAGGGGGAGATAGCGCCCTGTAAAAGCGAAAGCACGTGGTCTTTTTGTAATATCTTCATCAAAACTTTTAAAAGTAGATTTGAACTACTGAACCATTTGCGTGCCAACAACCGGACATTGCAATTATCTAAGGATGACCCCTTTCTAAAAAAAATAAACAACAATAATCTATATATTAATACGATAGCGCGTGTGTTAGTTCGTTTTTGCCACGCTTACATCAAAAGCTCTGCGCATGCGTTCCGCACCTAGATTTAGAAAAAACATTCAAGTCATCTAGTTTTCGTAATGTTACAAGTATTTTCCTTTAGCGTAACGGTTAGCGACGCGAGATTTTGCCGACAGTTTTTGACGTCGGCCCGACTGGTTTATAGTTCGATCCCAACCAACCTCTAAGATTTCTTTTTCTACATCCGAGAGGGGAGGTAGGTAGGGAAGGGACGCACGGGAAAACACACATTAATACGATAGCGTGTCTGTTATTTTGTGTGTCATGCTTACATCAAAAGCAACGACCTTCAAAATCTTGGTATGCTACTCATGAATTGGAATCCAAATTTAATCTAAAGCATTTACAAAGTAATGTATAGGTTAGGAACAAGATAATTAGTATTGAAAACATCATTTCGTGTAATTTACACGGCTCCCGCTAGTATAATATAACATAGTTAAATGTAATATAATATAATATAATAAAATGTAATATAACATAAGATAAGATAAGATAATAGACACCACTTAAATTGTTATCCCCCCAAAATTTTATAGGTATGATTTAAATTTCATAAAAATTGAATATATTTCCAATTTGAATAGAGATTCGGCCCATAAGTCACTTCGGAGACACTTAGAGATTCATAATCATTTTAATTGCCTTCATAGGGAAATTTTACATAGACATACATTTTTAGGGTTTATGTAGATTCTCTATATTTACTTTTTATAGGGAACACACACATACAGTTAAATTCATATATAAAGATATACATGAAATAATAATTATATATATATAGGTCCTTCACTATCCACCAAGCTCCAGCCCCTGTCCCATCGGCGCAATGTTGCTTCCTTGTGCCTGTTTTACAAGTACTTCAATTAATTGTGCTCTGATGAGCTTGCTGCTCTGGTACCCTAACGACGTAAATTCACTAGACCAACACGACAATCTGTCAAATCCCATTCATACACTGTGGAGGTCCCCAGATGCCAAATAGCTTTATACTCCAAAAGCTTCTTTCCTCGTGCTGCTGGACTCTGAAACTCCCTCACTGCTCCTTGCTTTCCTGACGTTACTGATATGCAGAAATTTAAAACTAATGTAAACAGACATCTCGCAGTGCAGCTCCTAACTTAGGTTGACCCCCCAAACCGTCACCCTTTTTTCTCAGTAGCCCCTTACGTCTACAGTGGCGGCCTGCCTTGTTTCGAGTGAACTATGATAAAAAACACATACAGTTAAATTTATATATAAAAATATACATGAAATAATTATATATATATATCTATATATATATATATATCTATATATATATATATATGAGGAACAAAAGAAACAATGTTTCAGACAAAATGTAAAATAAAATTGGAATAAAGAATAAGCAAATCAACAACTAGCAAAACTATGAACTCAAAAACACATATTGCCAACTGATGGTGATTGTCATAACAGTTGAAATATTTTGGTAGAACTATTCAATATGTGTTTTTGAGTTCATAGTTTTGCTAGTTGTTGATTTGCTTATCCTTATTCAATTTTTATTTTACACACACACACCCATATATATATATATAGAGAGATATAGATAGATAGATATAGATACATATATGCCATTTATTTGTTTGATTTGTTAGCGATACATTTGAACCAATTCAAGTATTTATACGGAATATAATTTTACCTTAATGCTAGTTGGGAATAATTTTTCTTTCACGAATGTGATGCCCTAGACGGAGACGACACACACACACACACACACACACACACATATATATATATATATATATATATATATATATATATATATATATATATATATATATTAGATGTAATTATGCATAGACACGTATTTTGTCATTTTCGACTCAGAATCGTGACGGAACCTAACGAGATTCGAAACCAGAACTTAAGACTCTGTCGTGCTGGTTTCGAATCGAATCTCGCTAGGTTCAGCCACGCCGATGGAGTTGTAAACGACGTAACACGTGTCCGTGGATAATTAAATTCATATATATATATATATATATATATATATATATATATATATATATATATATATATATATATATATACAAACGACGCATTTTTGGACTTAGCTTTTAAGAACAGTCATCGAACTTGTGACCCTTATATGAACCGTTCATATGTACAATTTTATCTCTTGCATTCAAAGACCATACAAAGTGTTTATTAAAAAAAAAATATATTTTCTATTCATCTTTTATCTTCGTATTTTTCTTTAACTCAGGATATGATGGAAATATAGGAAGAAAGCAGACATCTGTTTTCTAATCTAAGACTCAAAGACATCCACAACCTTTTTTTTCTCCAATTTCCTTCCCGATTACATTCTGACTTCTTTGAAGACGGAAATGTATCTTTTTGCTTTCGTATCTATGGCTTTCGTAGCAGACGATATATGTCTATCTATTATTAAAAAGTTATCGTGGGTTTTGGGAGTGGCCGTTCGTACGTAAGTAGAAACATGTGAGTGGTTGACAAAATAGGAATAGGCAGAATACACATTATTGAGGCAGTAGTTTTTACGATGTAAATGCGCGAGTTCAAACTCAAGTAAGTCTAACATAAAATAATGAAAAAAAAACATTAAATAAATGTTAGAATGAAAAAGTCCACACTTGAAACGTTGACGGAATGGCAACAAGAAAAATATTTTGAAAAACCTGAACAACGCATTTTTGTTTTATAAAATAATGATTTATTTATTCTAAAACTTGAGTACTTTCAGCGTAATACGCCATTTTCAAAAGTATAGACATTTTTTTCCTCTTTTTTTCGTTTAATCCCTTTTGATTTTGACATATTTGTCGCAGTCAAGTTGAAATTCGTCTTGATGTAATGACGATTTGTGTTGAATGCCGGTGTGTGTACAACGCGGTTTACGTGTTACGGATAAAATGAAAAAGGCCACACTTGAAACGTTGACGAAATGAGAATAAGAAAAAATATTGGGAAAAACCTGAACAACGCATTTTTTGTTTGTTTAATAAATACATTATTTATTTATTTTAAAAACTTGAGCACTTTCAGCGCCAAACGCCATTTTCATAAGTATAATTATTTTTTTCTCAAGTTACTCGAGCGGAACTTTGCATAATCACTAAGATGACAACAACCTTGTAATTCCAAACATGAATCTATTGAATCTTAAAGGGGAATTAACTATAAATATTTTTTAAAAATATTAAAGTGTTTAAATACTTACAGACGACGTCGTTTCGGTGGTTCTACTCTCATCAGTGCAGGAGTGGCAGCTACAAGCGGTCGTATGGGCTTTATCGCAGTTTGTAGATTCAGCCTAGAATCACGAGCCTATCTCTATCTCTCTCTCTTTTTTTTCTCTCTCTCTCCCTCTCTCTCTCTCTATATATATATATATATATATATGTATATATAATCAAATATGAAACTAAAAGTAAACTTTTAGTAGATAGAACCTATAGTGAAATGGTTTAAGCTCAATATACGAGATAGAGTAATTATAAAGATAGATGAAAGAAGAGGAATACACATGTACGAATGACAAATTCATTTCAACTTCCATTGTTTAATGCAAAGTGGACTCGGTAAAAACATGTCCATTATTCTTTCCTGAAGCCAAGGCTTTTAAAAGATCGAAATCTTATCAGAGGAATTATATAGATAGTTGTCTTAAGGAAAAAATAATATGCATAATTTTATTACAGAATATACCTTGCATTGAACAATTGAAGTTTGAAATAAATCTGGACATTCGTACATGTTTATCACTCTTCTTTTATCTATCTTTATATATATATATATATATATATATATATATATATATATATATATATATATATATATATATGTATGTGTGTGTGTGTGTGTGAAAAAGACAAACGGAAAACAGGTTACAATGCAGGAGATTTAACCGGTTTCGCTTGTATTAACTAACGTCTTCAGAAAAAGTGAAGATTTGGAAACAATTTTATCTTGAATGCACACACATGAGAGAAGGAAAAGATGATCCGATTGGACCATATGTGAAGACATTTAGTGACATTGAAATATGATTTGACAAGTAGGTGACATATTCTTCTTTATCGCTTCCCTTATACTAGCTCGGTAGGTGCGAAAAGGAAAAATAAAATAAAAATAAATAAGAATAAAAAAGAATAAGAAAAATAAAATAAAGTTAATACGAACGAAACCGGTCAAATCTCTTGTTTTTGTTTGTCTCCTGCATTTTAACATGTTTTCCGTTTTTCTTTTTTCACACATTTTGTCTACCACGGCATTTCATATCATGACTTATCGTGCACCTTACCCCATATATATATATATATATATATATATATATATATATATATATATATATATATATATATATATATTATAATATAGAATGAAGTAATAAAATAAGGTGTCAATCAAATTTTATTAGAATTCAAATTTCAAGCAAAGTATCTTAAAGTCCTTAGCTCATGAGTTTTCAAGGATAATTCTTCTCCTCAGAGGACCATTACCGCAGTTATACCACTACAGGTAATAAAATTAAACTTTGAAAATACATAGAAATTTATACAAAAATACATAAAAATATATAAAATCAAATATATCAACCCCAAAACATACTTTTTTGTTAAATCTATACAATCCATCCAGGTCATACAATTTGAAAAACATAATCAGGAAAGACATCCAGAGGGTTTACTGAAGATTAATCCAGGTGATGAGTACCAGTCCAGATATGAGAAATTGAAATAACTGACAAAGTTATCCAGTCGCGAATATATATATATATATATATATATATATATATATATATATATATATATATATAAATGATAATTTATTTCATTTTGACTACAAAATTGATTTTGTTTCACGAGAGCAGTTTAAGGGACTCCCGATCATCAGGCCTCGAAATAAAATTATGCTTGTAAAGATAAGATCAAAATCACACAAAGTTTTTGAAGATGATAGGAGTTTTAAATAAATTTAAAGATGAATAAAACAAAAAATATAAGTGAAAAGAAAAAAGAAAAAGAAAAAGTAAGAGATCAAAGGAGAAGGAGATATTAAAATATAAGGATTTAAAGCAGAGATAAGAACTAATACGAGACAGAGGAAGGAAACAGAAAGAGAGGAAGAGAACGCAGATATGACCGGGTGTGAGAGAGTAGAAATATGAAAGCACATATTTCAGGGCCGACGCGCGTTAACGCGTGTCAAAAGAGGTTCTGAAAGTATATATATATATATATATATATATATATATATAGTCTAAAGAAGCTTTGAGTTATTTTAAACAAAAAGACAAAAAAAAAAAGAAGGAAAATGCAGTTTAAATTCCCAGAGAAACTAACTAAATCCGAAATAGTGTAGACTTAACATTTGTTGGAAAATTCATAAATAAATAATATATAATAGTAAGTAAATAAAATAAAAAGGGGGATTTAGTATCTAACAGTGAAACAAAAGCAGGATACCTTAACGTAAGCATCTAATATTAACACGGGGATCTTCAGCTGTTTACCATGAAACTGTTTCGGAGATTTAAAAACAGGACAGTTATATGCATGGCTCTCCAATGGTACAGATAAAACTACCATTTCCCCAATAATTCAGCCTAAAATGTTACTTATATATATACATAAATAAATAATAAAATAATAATAATAATAATATACTACCTTAAAACTACCGTGTGATATGGTAATTTGCATATCAAATAAAATTCTTTATAACAATAGTAATACTAGTAATAATAATAATAATAATAATAATAAAATACTATCTAAACACTACACCTACGAACCATTCTGCGATATGGTAGCTAGAAATAAAATTATATAGGAATTAAGGTTGCATTAAAAAAAAAAAAAAAAAAAAAAAAAAAAAAAGCTTTAGCACCTTTGGTACCAGAAATATATATATATATATCTTCCTTTCAACTTTTTTCTTTTTTCATACTCTTTCTCATCTTCTCTATAATGTACTGTATTTCCTGTCTTTTGTTTCGAATATCTTCTCACCTCTTTCATTTATTTTTTGTTTTTTTTCATAATTCTTTATTTCTGTAACCCAGCGCTTCTCAAACCTTTTCTCCTGGGCGCACGCATGAAATAACCTAAATTTTGGTGCGCACCATTTATTTAAATATAAAAGAAATAGAGAGAGAGAGAGAGAGAGAGAGAGAGAGAAAGAGAAAAAGAGGAGTCAGCAATGGCTGATTGAAATCCTTAAGGAAAGAAAAAGGATTAACCAAACAATTTTTGACTTTTTAAATGTCTTGAGGAGATGTCTTAATTCCGAGTTAGAAACCACCTATTCTAAAATATCTGAAAATTTTACCCCGGCAAATGTTATTGAATAACACGGAGTTTTTTTTAATACTTTTCTCATTCTAACCCGGCTTGAATCTAAACTAATCGAAAGTAACCGCGAAAAAAGAAAAAAAGGAACAAGACACCTACGAAACTAACACACACCAATTTGACCGAAATACTAAATGGACTATTCGCAGAACTAAAAAAAAAGTCTCATGAAAAATTCCGTGTTATTTAATAACATTTGCCTGGATATTATTTCAAATAAATCTTTCATTATCTTTGGGCGAACCAGTGCATCTGGACGCAGCCTGTGAGAAGCTTTGCTCTTACCTCTGACCCCGAGTGTGGGAAACATGGGTTCTGCATCGGCTATTAATCCAATGTCCTTGACAGCATTATTCATCACACTTGTAGTTTTAGAGGAGTGCTTATAGAGTTATTTCGTTTTTTAAATCAAAATCCTTAACCAAAGGAAACGACTAATTACTCGCGAGAATAATTAAAGAGAATTAAAAGTCAGAGTAGCGATTGAAGACTCACAAATAATGTTTTCACAATATTTGATTTCTGTAACACAAGAAAAAAACAAGCAAGCAAGATGAAACAGTTTGTATTATGACCAAAAACACAAAAGATTGTTCAAAAATGGCTTCCTATAGAATGTTGCTTCTCCCGGTACAAAACGACTGAAGATTTGCTTTTATATTTCTTGGTTAATTTTTTGGTTCTTGAATACATGGACGGCTTGAGCTCAAACAAAATTCCTCTTTTTAATTAGCAATTACCACTAAATATGAAACCAAAATCGTAACAAGATCTCTTTAAATACCAATTTATGATACTAAAAAAAACTAGTTATCCTGCAGAGAATATTAGTTAATTAACAGCTAATTGAATATTAGTTAATTAATAGTTAACTGAATAATTTATAAATTATGCTTTAAATCAATAAATTTAATTACTTTAATCTTGATATTCGTATAAATTTAAATAATTTATTAATTTTTTTTTATAATACAAACATTTTTCACACATTATATTTTTACTTATTAGCACAATTAAAACTAATTTCTTATTTGAATGTCGTAGATTTTCTGTTTTCATTAACGCCGTGAATAATCTTCAGCAAAAAGAATAAGGCTACAACCGGATATAAACAAACGGCTGCTAAATAAAACAATAAATTTAGATACAATCTGTTAAAATGAATTATTTTTATTTAATCTTCCGTTAGTTCTACGGAAGGTACTCGATTGAGCTCCAATCTCTCGTTCATCCAATAAATTATTGCACCCGTGATTATGTGATTCCGTGTTACTTTACTTTATATATATATATATATATATATATATATATATATATATATATATATATATATATATAAAATTATTTTTTTTACACAGACATGTACAAAATCTGCGACACTGGCATGTCGATGTTATCGATCAACAGCTATAATAAACTGAGATCTCATCAGGAAGTGTTAGAATGCGATCTTAACCTTAGATCATATTTGGAAAGAATATTTCCAAATATGATCTAAGGTTAAGATCGGATTCTAACTCTGCCTGACGAGATCTCAGTTAATAATAGCTGTTGATCGATAACATCGACATGCCAGTGTCGCAGATTTTGTACATGTCTGTGTAATTAAAACAATCATATATAAAAGCTCTATTTGATATTGAGCACTTTTTATAAACCCGGTTGAAATTCTTTGGATTACTACCCTGTGGATGTTTTACCTGGATTATACATATATATATATATATATATATATATATATATATATATATATATATATATATATATATATATATATATATTCACAAGAACCACAACTGAAAACAACTTTCCCCTTATTCCTCGGTTTCCCTTGCGCCAGGCGTAATTTCCATGAACATAGTTTCTTTCCAAAAACGTCCCATCACTAAAAAACCGGTAGCCTAAAACATGGTAGTCCAATTCATCATCTAAAAATCCTTTCATGATATTCTTCGTAATTTAACTGCCAATGCGTCCATCTAGTTAACCCTCATCCTCAAGCGGATATTGGCCGTGATAAGTGATGACATATTAGTAAAAATAATATTTAATTAATGTCTGTAATATACTTAAAATGGTTATACGTGACGTTCCTTCTTATCTTTATGTGTCACATCGTTGATGAGATTTGCTTGTAACTCAAGATGCCACATATAAAAATACTGGAAATCTGGACTTACTTGGTATCTTAAGATAAGTTGAGGTTTTAGTTATTTCAGACAGCATTTTTACTAACATGTTTAAACACAAAGAAAACTTAAAAAAAAGGATGTTACATTGTGTAAAGTTATTGGCTTACTCTAAGACGCATTTCTTTATGTACAGTGAACTCCTTACCGGAGCCCACTGAGAGGAAAACACAGTAGCTCCTCGCTTCTCGAAAAGGTAACTCTACGTTGTTTTACGATCAACTTACCGTATTCATCACAATCTATTTTATTTTTACACATTTCTTTCAAAGAAACACAAATGTTTATTTTCAAAAATCTCTATTCTACAAAACATCTTACCTTGAACTTCAGATACAACTAAAATCTTACTCCATACATTCCAATCGCTAACCTATGTTTCATGTAACCTATTTATTTATCTACCTCCCACAGCGGTAAGATGTGACACAAGGTCGAAAAGTGGAATTTGAAAAGCCAACGCCCGAGAACTTGAGCACTCTGGCCTACAAAAAATTCCTGGGCAACCCCGTCGGTATTCCCCGATAGGGGCGCCCCAGGCAGTAAGAAATAAACTCACTCCTCGCCAAAGAGGGGAGGCAAAGCCTGGAAGGGTGGACCTCCTAGAATTGCACAGGACAAATCCATAGACCGGCGGAAATCAAGCCCCGAAGGTCAAGACAATACCGGTCTATGGAGTGTAGTACCCATCGGAACAGATACTACACTTTGATCCCAGCCAAAGGCCGATTGTTACATACAGAAATAAAGCCTTTCTTTACAACGCAAAGTATTGTCAAACAATTTTTCTCCGTAAAATTTCTTATATATAAATACTATAAATAATATTAAAATAAATAAATAAATAACTTAATACAAGCATTTAAAATAAAAAAAACTAGCAGGACCCATGAAAATCAGCAGATATATCCTTCATCTGTTCTGTATTGTCGTTGTGCTTAAAAGAGTGACACCGAACAATTATATGTAAACATGTAACTGTATGATCATTATTGAGTGTCAGTCGGTACGGAAAGAAGAAAGGAGAGAAGAAAGAAAGCGCCTCATTAGGAAAACAGAGTGACGGATTT
Organism: Sepiola atlantica; assembly: GCA_963556195.1. Taxonomy (NCBI): domain Eukaryota; kingdom Metazoa; phylum Mollusca; class Cephalopoda; order Sepiida; family Sepiolidae; genus Sepiola; species Sepiola atlantica. The sequence continues at coordinate 138,000,079 of OY744515.1, forward strand.
CTTTTCTGAATACTTTTAAGACGGCAGGTGGTTTACCTACTATTTGCTTCTTTCTCGTAAACACTAAATATGCTTTCGTTCGGCACGCGACGGAACAAAAATACATTTATTAATATATATATATATATATATATATATATATATATATATATATATATATATATATATATATATATATGTATGTATATATAGTACACGTATTGTATTAGTTTCTGTAGATTTGAATAAAAATGCTCATAAAAAGTGATCAATAACAAGTAGAGCTGTTCTTAAGTATAATTTTTTATTTATACAAACATTATTGGTTACATATGTGCATACATGTTTCGGTTGACCTCTTCACAGAGAGTCTACATCTTCAGACCAAAGTAGACTTCTCTGTCTTCTTTGGTCTGAAGAGGTGGACTCTCTGTGAAGATTACTACCAAAACATGTACGCACATATGTAACCAATAATGTTTGTATGAATAAAAATGTATACTATATATATATATATATATATATATATATATATATATATATATATATATATATATATATATATATATATATGAAGAGAGAGAAAGAGATCGAGCGAGAAATACATTTACAACATTATTTATTACAGTTCCAAAAGTTCAACAACCGTTAGGTGTACTATCGTTTCAGAGACGTTTAAGAATTGTTTTTATTTACTTATTTTATTTTTGCATGAGTTCTAATTTCCTCTTTCAGCGCTTTTTACATAATGTCACAAATAGAAGTTCAACGAAAACATCAACATATTCTAGTTCTATCACAAACATATACAATTTTTACAGGAAAAAAAAGAAAAATATATATGTACATAAAATTATATTAGTTCCACAAGATAATAGTAATAATAATAATAATGATAATAATAGTTAAGATGGTAATAATACTAATTATAATAATCACAATGGCGTTAAAAGAAATAACAATGATAATTATAGAAATTAAATCAGTAATAATCATAGCTATAATAATAATAATAATAATAATAATAATAATAATAATAGAAATAATAATACCATCAATAATAATAGTAATTGTAAAAGTAATAAATAATGGTAAGAATATATATATATTGTACATTATTCTGTGATAGAATATAAGGGGATAAAAACATATATACAGTTAAATTCATACTGGACTTCTATTATAGAGCATAGTATATATATATATATATATATATATATATATATATATATATATATATATATATATATATATATATATATAATAAAGTTAAGTAACACGGAATCACATAATCACCGGTGAAATAATTTATTTCGACCCTACGGCCTTTTCAAGCATCCAAGCGAGGGGATTACATTTCGCCTCGCTTGTATGCTAGAAAAGGCCGTAGGGTCGAAATAAATTATTGCACCGGTGATTATGTTATTCCGTGTTACTTTATTTTATTCTTGCTCTGTTTATTACATCGAGCTCTCATACCAGGATTCTCTTCTGGAATTTATTTCACTTTAACACAATATATATATATATATATATATATATATATATATATATATATATATATATATATATATATATATATATATTGGTACAGAAAATTTGTACAACATCAGTATCATTGGTTTCAAGCTCAGAAGGCGTTAAAACTCCGGCAGAAATGGAAACTCACGTATCACTCTCGTTTGGATACGTTTTTTGCTTTGGAGTGTTAAATATAGCTGTTTAAAATGTTGTTTTATGGAAAGAAATGTGAGGTTAAAAAGTTTAATAAAGTCCGAAAAGGGTGGGGTGGGGGTAAATAGAACAGTTAAGATTAAAAATGTGAAAAATATTCAATGTTTATTAGGCGTGTAAATTCGGCCGTTATTGTTTTGAAGGGTTAAATTAGTATCGTCTAGAAGTGCTTAGGAGAAAATGTGAGTTTAAGAATTAAACTTTCAATAGAGTAAAAAAGTATCAAATTTAAATTCAAAGCCCGTATTAAAATACATTAAATTAAAATTAGAATTTAAACTAAATCAAATCTCGTAAGCTAACAATATATCTAAGGGAAGTAACTCTACGAAATTCTTTATGATTCTATATTCGAAATATATTATAATTAAAGTCTAATGAACATGTAAGCTTATAATGGAAATAAAAATAATGATATATTGATTAAGTCTGATGTAAAGATGAGAACACGTGGATTTTGTAGATTTTTTATCATGGGAATGGAGCATTTTCCTCTTAATAACTGGAAAATTATTTTTTATATTTTTGTGGTGTAATGTGTAATTTACTGGTTTTTAGTTTTTGTATAAAGATGAGCCAATTAATTTATTTATGAGGGGTGGTAGTTGGGAGGATTTTCCGGGGTAGAAGCAAGTATTTTGTGGGACTATTATAAGGTTAAGTATTAGGCAGAGGGGATATTATTGGTAGTCCTTTATGTGTACCGGTAAATCCAATTTATAAGCAGTGTTTGTCTCCGTATGATGCATACTTTAAAGATCTCGTCTCTAACATTTAAACAGTTTGTGTGTGGATCAATGATGGCACTTAATATGTGATATTTTTCTGCATTACGAAAGTCCTATTTGACTCAGTAGTCGCAGCGCGTACCGATATGTCCACCACGCATTGCCGTATAAATGGGATAGTAAATTAACGTATAAAAGAAGGATTCAGCGGCTATATTAGCAAGCTGTCAAGAGAACTCGATAGGCGGGCCTTATAGTATTGCATTACTTTATAAATGATTGCCTGTTGTTTACATTAAAGTGCTTAATCTAGCGAGAGATATGAATAATTATTTATGAATAATATTTCATATATATATATATATATATATATATATATATATATATATATATATATATATATATATATATGTATATATATATATATATAAATAATTTTTAATGGGGCTCTAATTAACTATTCATACTTATTTGTCTCAATATTGTATTTAATTCGATACCATTGTCGTCCACAATATACTCTTCTTTGTGACGTCTTAATTTACACGTTTATTCTCTACGTTGTATAACATTAAATGTACACACACACACACACACACACACACACACACACACACACACACACACACACATATATATATATATATATATATATATATATATATATATATATATATATATATATATATGTGTTCTTTTGAAGGTTTATCAAAACATTCCGCTCAGGAAATCATTCAAAGTTAAAGAAAAATCTGAAAAATAAATAAACTATGAAAAGAAAAAGTCTTCTGTTGTGATGAATGATTTTTTGAGCGAAATGTTTTGGTTAAACTTAAAAAAAAACACATATAAATGCTCTGTACCCTGCAATCGAGTATCATCGAGCTTATTTTTATTGGACTAATCTCGGTCTTTACTGAATATACTATCTTCTAAGTGAAATCTCTCTCTCTCTCTCTCTCTCTCTCTCTCTCTCTCTCTCTCTATATATATATATATATATATATATATATATATATATATATATAAAATTTGGAAAAGTTCAGTTTTTAAGCATCTTTAGAATTCTAAACATAAAGATAGAGGCCTTCAAAGAACCATGTGTTAGATGCAGATATTTTTTTTATTAAAATCAAAATAAAAAATCAAAACATTTTTTTTTCGTTTTCATCATGACTTTTTTTTCTCATATATTTCGCAAGCCTCGACAGTGCTTTAGACAAATAAAAGGTATTAACCGTTTTATTTTCGTAATAATCCTTCCTGGTCTTTTAGAAGTGACGTCCGATATTATGTGGACTAAGGATGCAAATGTCTCTTTTAAATTGAATTTTAATAAAAAAATATCTGCATAATACACATGGTTCTTTGAAGGCAATTTGCCTCTTTCTTTATGTTTGTATATATATATCGCATTAAATGTACATGATATATATATATATATATATATATATATATATATATAAAATGAGATTGTAGTTTGCTTGAAGTATTGCTGGTAAATATAAGTGCAGATTAGTCGTCCGAGGTTGTAGCAATGCGATGTACTTGCCGTAAGATGGAAAAAGTGAAAAGAAATAAACGAAGAGAGAAAGTGAAACTCAAAACGATTTATTAATAATTTCACGAAAAACTGATTAAATACCAAAATAGTAAATACTGTCTGGTAAATAACAATTCGGCAAAGGGTAATCTTAAATTTTCGAAAGAACAACTTTCATTTTCAGAAGACAACAATAAAAGACCGAGTGGGTCGAAAAAACGGGGAAACCGGTGTCAAAACATTGAAATACCGCAGCAGACAATTGGAAGTAGGAACGCAGAAAATGTCAAAATTCTATTAAGCAATTATACAACTAAAGTTAAAATATTATAAACATTTGTTTATTAATGTACTAATTAATATAATTTTATTATATTTTATTTTATATGATTCATTAATTAATTTTTTTTCCTCTTTTTTCTTTATTCAATTCTAAATTTAAATTTACGTGTGGGCTGTTATTATTGTAATATGTGCCATCAAAGGGGGAGTAACTTATGGAAAAAATATATTTAGAAATGAGATTTGAAATTTGAGAAGGAATTTGAATTGTGGAATGGATCAATGCCAAGGATGTAGGAAGGAACCGTTGGAAAGGGAGAGGTGGAATAAGTACAGACATTGGGGAAAGGGGGATAAAAAATACATACACACATATACATACATAAAGTGTAAATATCTAAATACATATTTATTTATTTATATTTTTTTAGAGTTAATTTAAGAGTATTCCAAGGGTATAATACTCCTAGAACTAAATTTATATAAATTTATTCTATTTATTGATTTATAGATTTATTTATTTTTTATTTTATATTTATTATTTTTTCTGTAATTTTCCTTTGTTATTATGATCTATTCATATATTTAATTTATTCTTTTATTATTATAATTTCTTTATTTATTTAATTTAATTTTTTTTTATTATTATTTTATTTTATTGAACATACACATACACACACATGAGAATACACCCATATTCACATACATGTATATATGCATACACATACACTAGGCCTAAATACATGTAAATAAAGTGCATATCATTCCATTCCACAATTATAATATGTAACGTGTAAAAATGTGGGGTGGGTGGCGCTGGCAAATACCGAGGAGACAAAGGCAAGTAAAAAAAAAAGTAAAAAGGTGGGGTGGGTGGCGCTGGCCAATAAAGAGGAGACAAAGGCAAGTAAGTTCGCTAAAGGTCGCTAAAGAAGGGGAGTTTAAGGAAGCAAGTATTGGTGAGAGTGTGGTGTCTACGTCTTCTGGTGTTGTTAAGGCTGGATATGGTAGTTAGGGGGAAACCGTTGGTTAATAGGGTTTGGTGGAAGGCTTCGGTGTGTGTTGTTTTATCGGAAGTAGAAGAGCATTTGTCCTGTATGCGGGTGATTTCGGTTTGTGCGTAACTAATTTTGGATTTGAGGGGTAGTGCGGATTTGTAGTGGATGAAGAGGTTCCTGCAGGCGGGTTTTCTATAGAAAAGGGTGTGGAGAGATCCGTCGTCATTAATGCTGAGTTTGAAGTCTAGAAGTGAGAGAGAGCCTGAGGTGTTGGGATGTTCGATGATAAATTTAATGTGGGGGTCAGAATGATTAAATGTATTAAAGATAGAGGTAGCTTCCTCTCGGGATGAAGTGAGGATCAAAATGTCGTCAACGTATCTCGAGAAGAAAATATGGGAATTGCAGGTGCTAAGTGCTTGTTGCTCCAGTCTATTCATGTAGGAAATGGCGAGGAGGCCGGAGAGACTGGAACCCATGGGTAGGCCAGAGACTTGTTTATATGTGTCTTGTTGGAACTTGAAGTAGGTATTATCCACAATGATACGTAGGAGCTGATGAATGTCTGTCGGGGTAAGCCCAAAACAGTCAAGATTGTTAGAGGAGATGTGGTCGGTTATGAGGTAAATGGCGGGGTGTGCGGGAATAGAAGTATAAAGGGAGACAACGTCAAGGCTGAAGATGTAGTTGTTGATGCGGAGCTGTTGGGGTTGGAGCAAGTGGAGTCTATCTAATACCTGGTCAGAGCTGCTGACATGCGCCGGGAAGGTGGGAGTAGCGGTTTAAATAAGTGGAAGAGGAGCCAGGAGATCTTGTAAAGAGGTCCCTCAGTACTGGAGACTATTGTCTGCTGCGGTATTTCAATGTTTTGACACCGTTTTTTCCCGTTTTTTCGACTAACTCGGTCTTTTATTGTTGTCTTCTGAAAATGAAAGTTTTTCTATCGAAAATTTAAGATTACCCTTTGCCGAACTGTTATTTACCAGACAGTATTTACTATTTTGGTATTTAATCAGTTTTTCGTGAAATTATTAATAAATCGTTTTGAGTTTCACTTTCTCTCTTCGTTTATTTCTTTTCACTTTTTCCACTTTACGGCAACTACATCGCATTGCTACAGCCTCGGACGACTAATCTGCACTCATATATATATATATATATATATATATATATATATATATATATATATATAAATATATTAGTTTTTAATTAAATTAAACTATTATTTTCATCATCATTAATTATTATTTTCATTATTTCATTTCAATTATTATGGGTGTTTATAATTATTATCATTATTATTACTAATAATGCTGTTGTACTTATCTAATATATTTATTCGATTTATTAATTTATTAATGGTAAGCTAATAAACTCTAGACAAAATATAAAGATAATATAAATTCAGAATTAGCGACACATTTGATTACCACACACACCCACCCAACCCCAATTACATGCGTCTGCTCGCTACAAACGCCGATTACAGCTGATCGGTGAGTCCGCACGCACGCATACACATATATACACAATATTATAGTTCACTTGAAAATACATTTATCCGCTCGACTTGAAAATAACTGTCGTTTTTTGACACTTGAATCGTGCATGTCTACCCCCTCCTATCTCATCTCTCTCAGTCTGAATCAACATACGTTTTCTATTCTTCTATTTGTCTACCTTCCTATCTTTTTTTTACCCTACTCCCTTCATTATATGTCTCTCTTTCCACTTTATTTTATTTTATTTTATTTATTTATTTATTTATTTGTCCTGTTTGTTTTAGATTTTAGATTTTAGATTTAAACTATTTTGATTCTTGATTTTTAACGGCCGTAGACCACGTGACCCCCATCTTTGAAATGTTAAATTTCTTTTCTTCTTCTCTTTCTTTTTTCTCTCCATTTCATTCTCCCCAAATATGATCTGAGGTTGAGATCAGATTCTAACTCTGCCTGATGAGATCTCAGTTTATAGTAACTGTTGATCGATAACATCGACATGCACGCTTGAACTTGAGTTGAACACGGTTCTGAAGAAGAAAGAGTTCCCGAAATATTAAAAAAATATTATATCATACGGAGTTTCCACCAGACCATCTTGATACAGGGATTACATAACATTGTCACATTGTGTAGATGAAATGATATATGTGTATTTGTGGAAAAAAATAAATAGACAAAAATAATAATAAATAAATAAATAACAAAAAAATATATATGTATATGTATACATTGTATTAAGGGTGAAACTACTTAATTTGTTCCACCATTATATGTCTGATTTGCTCCAACTTGTGTCTATCCGTCACACCTCTGCATTGTATTGCCTTCTAAGTATCACATTTATATATATATATATGAATAAAAATGGGGATAAAATGATCCGACGTAATGGAAAATAAAAAAGGAAAGTTTAAAACTATATTATTTATGTATTCCTCAACGTTTCGTCTTTATTGTAGACTTCTTCAGGATGAAGAAAAATGCAGAAAAAATCATACAGTCATTAGTTTTGATTTGTCTGAAAACGTTCATGTTTTGGCTGTGGATTAAAAAGGCAAAGATGAAAAACGGCGATTTTGGTTAACCTGTTTATCAGCAGCAGTTTACACAGTTCAAGGGAAAGAGGAAATGGGGTGACAGCTTCGAGTTGTTAATTTTTATTTCTATGTTTAGCTTAGGGAACAAAAAAACATCCTTCTTCAGAGAATTGAGAGTCTGAATCAAATTAAAGGTAATATCTTTATTTTTCCGTGATGGTAGTTTTCACTTTGATATTGTTGAAGTTGCGGCAGATTTCGTTGCAGTGTAATTCAAATGAGCAACGTCCTTTTTTTAAATTTGAACTTTTTTAGGAGCGCGTGGTCGCTTATGTTATAATAAAATTAGATATAAGTTTTTGGAAGCATCTTTAAGAAGTCAAGAATAAAAAAATGATTTTTAATCAAAAAATTTTGCATCTTAAAACGTGGTCTCCAAATACATATTTACTTTTTTCCTGACCATCGCTGACGGAATAAGAACAATCTATCCCCTATGGATGAAATAAAGTTTTTTGTTCAAAATTCCGTATAGATTTCTGGGTTCGACATAAACATTTCGCGAGTTCAAAAAGATGCAGGAAAAAAAGAAGGTCGGATGTTAAATCGGCCGAGCCGTTGTGAAAATAACATCCAAGATGAGAACAGTAGTCCGAATAAGCCAAATAATAATAACTAGCGGGACTCGTGTAAATAACACGAAATGATGTTTTCAATAGTAATTATTTTGTTTGAATAAAATATAAGATTTTACTTGTATATTTATTTAATTTTTTTACATCGTATTAATATGTCTCTTCCCGGTCGTTCTCTCCCTATCCCCTCCTTCGATGTAGAAAACAAATCTTAGAGGTTGGTTGGGATAGAACCATACACCAGTCGGGCCTAGGTCAAAAGCAGACGTCAAAATCCTTATTGAAAATTTTACAAGAATTAGGTGACTTGAATGCTTTTCCAAATCTAGGTGCGGCCCGCATGCGCAGAGCTTTTGATGCAAGCGTGACACACGAACACACATTGTATCGTATTAATATATAGATTATTGATTCAAATAAGTTGTAAAAATAAGTATAAGTTTTGTTGTAATGATAGACGTTATTGTCATACAGACATTTGCTATAATAATATAATGTACGCAACCCGTTTTCTCGATCACGTGATAAAGTGGCTTGCGTGTCACGATGGGCGTGATGTTAAAAAGCTATTTTAAAAAGGGGAGGTAATCGAAAATATTGGCTTTTATCTGAAACTTCTAATGAATATTCATTACAGTTTTCAGTTACGAAGATCAAAAGTACAAGATGTATGAGTATTGGAATTTTGATTTTGGCTCGTGAAGCCGTTAATGGGAGCGAATTCGAGGCTGACACGTAGCCAGGGAGGGGCAGGGAGATTACATTTGCCCCACCCCTCCCCTGAAATTTGTGATCCCAAAAAATGTTTTCGACGAAGAAAATATGAAGTAGAACTTATATGGAGACTGGGCAAAAAAAAAGAAGAAAAATAAAAAATAAACCGATTGTGTTACTGTGGGAATCTTTATTTTTATTTTCATTAAGCAGTATTGGGGCTTAAACGACTTGTTTCTCTCTGTCTCTTATTTTCAGTATCATTACAATTGTTATCATTTGTGTGACGCTTGACCTGCCCTGTTGCATCAGAATCTTTATTTTTATTTTCATTAAGCAGTGTGGGTGGAAGGAGGGGCTCAAACGACTTGTTTCTTCTGTCTCTTATTTTCAGCACAATTGTTATCATCTGTCTGACGCTTGACCTGCCCTGTTGCCTCAGGGTTGGGGACGGTGATGATGTTAGTAATCCGACCACAAGGAGGAGGAGCAATGACTGGCACTGAGAGTCAATGTTGCCAATTTAGTGTTTTTTTTCTTAAAAAATCTGGATATTTCGTTAGCCACCCAAAAAGCTTGTCCTGAAACTTAACTCTCTGAGAGGCGCCATATAAACATTTAACAAATAGGTGCGAAAATAAATTTGAACATTTCGAAAGGTTTGATAAGAGGGATAGGATCAAGTGAACTCAGAAATATTTACTTTGTATCCCTATGAAATTCAAATTACACTGGAGAGCCAATGTTAACTAAATTCTTTTACCAATTAACCCTAAGTCGCAAAGTCGTAAAACCACATGATTTAAAAAGTAGAACCCCTCACCCCACAAAGAACAACGCATAGAATTTATCTCCAATCGCAAAACGAAAGTGGTTACATGCCCTAAAAAGTTAGAATTGCCCGGAAACGAAGGACCATTTTATGTTACAATAATAGGAAAAACTGACACCCGTAATCTGCATTTTAAAATAATTGTGTTTGTTTCTTTCCGCGAAAGATAAGTGATAAAATACAACTATTTATTTAAAAGGAATAACACAACAAAAAAGCAACTTTAATGTTCAATAAATTGACTACCAACAGCCTCGTTACACCCACGTCGCACGCACCTTTTCCGACTTTTGTGCCCAGAAAATTAGCTAATTTGGGCAAGGTAGGTAAATTAGGTAAGTATTGAATAAATATAGAAGTAATTCGATCATTAGCAAAATATTAAAATGGTTTACTTGTTTACGAAGAAACCGAAATGCATTATGATGGATAATCTCGGTTCCTTTTTCGTATTTGTCCATAACCCGTTTTACTTAACTTTTTTTACTGACCATTTTTTTTCTTTTTGCGGTGTACAGTTACTTTTCGGTCGCTAGAGAATTCAAGGTTTTTTGGATTTTTTTTTCAAATATTTTAGATTTTAGGAGGGGGGATCAGTTTCCAATATAAATTTAACGTAAACTGATCCCCCTCTTTTTGACAATTTCAACTTTTTAAAATTATTTTTCTGTGTACGATTACCTATCAGTTCGCTAGAGAAGTCCGTTTCTTTTTTAAAAAACATTTTCAAATTGTATAGATTTTAAGAGGGGGATCAGTTTCCTACATAAATTTAGCCTAGACTGATCTCCCTCCTTTTGACCATCTGAAACTTTTAAAATTCCTTTTCTGTGTACTGTTACCTATCATGTTGCTAGAGAATTCCGGGTATTGAGGAATTTTTCTTTGTAGATTTTATTAGGGGGGATCAGTTTTATCTTGCCTTTGGTAACATTTATTTGTTGCCTATTTGTTTTTGTTTTTTCTACCCCTTTTTGTTCTGTTGGCTATTGTAACATATCGCCAACAATTTTTTTTATGTGTGGACCTTGTAAAAAATACAAAATAAAAACAATATATATTTTTAAAAATGTGGTTACATGTTTTGCTGACATTTTAATTTGAATTGCCATATTTCAGAAGTATCTTTTAATCACCAGCGACTTTATTTTAAAAAATAAAAATGAAAATAATTGCCCGTTTTCCGTAATTGTCGGTGTACTGTATGGTAATATTTTTCAATACCAAGTAAGTACTTCATAAAGTTTTGGTCTTATTTTTAACTGCCATATTTCACAAGTGCCTTTTCATGCTACATGCTCGCTAATTGTAAACAGAAAAAAGAAAATATGGTGATGGTCAAAAAGTGGGAGTTCAGTTTACAGTAAAACTATATAGGAAACTGACCCCCCTCTTAAAATCTAAAATATATGAAGTCAAATTCCCCAAACCCGGAATTCTCTAGTGACATCATAGGTAACAATCGTACATAGAAACATAATTAAAAAAATGAAATGGTATAAAAATAAGGGATCAGTTTACGTTAAATTTATATTGGAAAGTGATCCCCCTCCTAAAATCTAAAATATTTGGACAAAATTACGAAAAAACCCGGAATTCTCTAGCGACCTGAAAAAAGAAAAAATGGGCAGTAAAAATGTTGGGAAAACGGGTTATGAACATTAGACAAATACGAAAAAGCGTCATATTATTTTCATTTTTGCTGACGATTTCTTTGACAATATTCTATATTTAGATACGTCATTATATTTCAATTTTTAATAAACACTGTTTTATTTTAGGATTTGTTTCTTCCAAAACAAAATATAGACCTCATTAAACCTCCCACTAACCCTAGGTTCGGGTGGTAACAAATTAATATTTGTGAAAAAAATATTTGCCGAATAATCCGATTAAGTCAGACAACAAATTAATATTTGAAAAATTATATTTTTTAGTAATAGACAAAAACAGACATGAATATTTGCACAATGATACATTTTCGCTGCCATAGCTATGAAAAACAGACAAAAGTAGTCGATAAAATTTGGCAGTCATTTTGGGAGCTAACCATTTCAATATATCCCAATATTATTCCCCCCCCCCGCCGCCTAAAAATGCCTTGCCCCCTTGAGTTAGAAGTCTTGCTACGTGCCTGTTTCATCTTCCATCGATATCTTCAATTTCACGGAAACTCAGCCGGCAGCGCTAACAATATCAAATGTATGCGTCCATCCAAATATCTCTGACCTTTGCTTGAATGTTCACACCTAAAGAAGTCATCAACGTGGGTGGCGTTGTTGTGGATATTTTCCAAAACTTAAGTGGATAGAGAATCATAAAATGTTAAAATGTTGTCCTGGTAAGGGTGGGAGGAGAAGCGGCAGAGAAGGAAAAAGGTACTTTGATTTTAAATGCAACACATTTCAGCCAGAAATGAATTACTTTGGAGTGGATGGCTAGTGGAATCAAGGGATGTGTTTGCCACCCTGTCAGTGTTATTTAACAAGATTCGGACGGAGAAAATCCTTTTAAAAGTTATATGGAGGATTAAGTAAAATTAGCTAGAAAAAATGCAGTATAATGAGATGGATGATAAATATCTCTAAGAGAATGGTAAAATATATTATATATTATATAGTAAAAAAGTTAGTATATGAAGAACGTGAAAATATGAGGAAAGAACCCATTAATATGTCCATTAAATAATAACTGCATACACAAAGATGTGGTCTATGCATGCACCGTAACCAAATTACCCCAACGCACCACTGATCTAAACAATACCACTGAACCTCCATAACCCCGACCCACAATCCCACCTAACTGTAGAAACCCAAACCCGAACCAGCCTAGCAACACAATGATGCCCACAACCAGAAGCAATCCTAGGATATATACATACATAGGATCGACCTCACAATCTAAAAAATCTAGAATCTCCTCCAATACTTACTCATTCAATAACAACACCAATAACAAAATCTCTCTAACTGGATTAATCAAAGATTTTAAATCAAATAACACCCAATTTTCCCTAAAATGGTCAATACTGAAAAAATAAAAGTCCTACACACCGGGCTCAAAGAATTGCCACCTATGCACATCTGCAGCACTAATGATACTCGCAGCTGCAAGATAGAAACACGTTATAAATTCAAGAAATGAGATAATTTCCAGATGCCAACACCAGAGGAGATTTGAATACGCCCAGCTTGTAACCCCAATAGACATCTCCACCTCAGAACACATAAATACACATAACCTGACATCGTCTTGCCCCCTAGATATCTAGATCGTCCACACTCCCCTATTAGAGTTAATTTTAACCCAATATCAAAGCATATAGTTAATTACCCAACCATACGACTTCTTAGCATCGATATCCCACTACAGATAGACCCTACTGCCCCACCCACCCCTCTCGGGGAAAATATTAACCTAATACTAACAGCTTACAGCTTATTCATACCCCCTGGCGGTCAGATAATTCAATATGATGTAATATAAGTTAATATAATATTAATCTAAGTACATACACGTTTTAACCTCAATATGATGTAACATAATTTAATATAATATTAGTCTACGCAATATTATAACCTGTCTTGCCTTCAGAATAAAACACTCATATTTATTTAATACATCTGCTCTGAAAATAAACCTACACTTCTGTAATATTCCTCCTTTTGATAATAATAATAATAATAATAATAATAATAATAATAATAATAATAATAATAATAATAATAATATCAATGGGTGCTATCTATAAATCCCATTCACAAAATTTTCTTAATCTGCTAGCCTCCCCGCACCCAGAAAACCTTTATTTCACCTCAAAATATAAGCAACTGAATTTCCCCACCCTACGGACACACCCAACACGGCTTTAGCTGAAAATTCAAAGTAAAACTTGAATTTATAGACTTTACCAATCCCCCACTCCCACCCACTCCTTCACACACACCCTTAAAACATTAGCTGTACGCATTATTTCAACTGATTTCGATGGATCCAGTTCTATTCTCTTTAGTCAGCGGAGCTTCTTACCAAAACCGAATATTTAAGATAATATATAAAACTTTTGAAACATCCTTCTGCCCGGGAAGCCAGGTTTTGAAGGCAAATATGAACTGTGCCACATAGCGCTTTTTAACAGACAATCGTCACCCCGGATTTGCCGAATTGGATATTTAAAATATCAGTCCAGGATTTTTACTTGTAACTCTACGGAACTATAGACACGAATCCCTACGGACCAAGTGAGATAATTTTGAACCCTCTACCTTTTATTTGAAACCCTGTAAAAATTGTAAAATCTTTCTCCAAATCAACAAACATTTTCTCCAAATTTACAAACTTTTGCTATTTTGCTATCTACACTACAGCGTCCCTTTTTGTCTTCGAAAATGGCTACTCAATACTGCCACCATTTTCCCTCCCGGTCATTTATTTCTTCACCCCCAACCTTTCTATTTTTTATTCTTCAATTTTTCAAAGTTAAATGGAACTAGGTAATATCTATTTATTATAAATACCACATTACCAAATGTTATCCTCTGACGAGAAGAGTTTTATCTTTGAAAAACCATGGTTTAAGGATTAATGTAACTCCTTGCATCTGAACTTTCGATGTAATAAAATTTGTATCAATTGTATGTAATTTTATGCAATTTTTATCTTTATCTTTCCTTCTTTAAAAATATATATATAAATACCGTCGCACCTTAATCACATCCCACAATGTATATTTATGTATTTACGTGTGTCATCCAATAAATTGAAAAGGTTTCAACATATCTAGTGTCAGTGTAATGGACTCAATTTTCGTTAATAGATCGAAATATGGTTAATTTATGAAAATTTATAAATAACTTATAAGGACTTAATAGGCAAGTATTATTGGTAGAAAATTCGCATGAAAATAATAGAGAGTAAAATAGAGATCCTCTCTCTATTTTGGTCTCTGTTTTACCAGAGAGATCGGAGAAGAAATATGTGAAAAGTAAAAGAAAGATAGTGGGGAAAATTGTTAGAATATGAAAGAATGTGATTATTTACATTTATATGCCCCCTATTTATTTGCCCCCCCCCTATAAGGGTAGAATTAAATACAAGGTCGTGTTTAATGTGGGGAAAACTAGGAAGGGTTCCATAGCGCTGCTAAAACAATCATTTACCGAGAATCCGTATCAAGCTTATCCTAATCCCGTAAAAGGAAAGGGCTAGATGTAGTTAATGGTAGCCCTAATTATTATTTTGAAACAACATTTTAGATTTATTTTTATGCAATATTATGCAAAAACTAAAATCTCCCTCTGCCCCTGTATAAGACCTTGACAATTATACAAGTAAAATATTCTAATTATATAAATAATGACTGGAAATAGCCTTTATTATTTGAATTATTCAAATTACTGTCTCACCTTTGATGTTATTTGTTAGGGCAACCTAAAAAACAAAATCGAGTTATTTCCCTTGGATAAAAAGTAAGAGTTATCACCCTTGCATTAAAGAGTCGTCTGCCGAACAGTGAAAAATAAGCAGATCGGTCTCACAATCAAACAGGCATATCGCGTTCAGCGGTTTTTCTACATTTTTATTTAATCTGTGTGTTTGGTTAAATAAATCTGTTAAAGGTTCTACTTCGTACTTCCTTCATTTTTCTTAGTTGTAATTGAACCGAAACGTATAAACATCAAGACGTAACATTATTCTCACAACGTTTCGGCGGATGTAACCCCCGACTTCTTCAAATGTATCTTGTCGAACTCGGGAATCTTTCTGCCGAACTCAGGAAATAGGCCACATGGAAACTCAGAAAATAGGCCACATGGCAAAGAACCCCCCCAAAGCAGTTCACAGCAAAACAACGCAACCGGCTTCTCCTGTACAGGTAATGAAGACAGCTGCTATCACTCTTCCAACTTCTGCTCCAGCACCAGCTTCAAGATCAGAAAAGCCTATGGGAAAAGCGGAAGAGGAATGGAGGACAGTGGTGAAGAAACGGAAGAAGAACGTAACCGCTTTCGCCACGATCTTACCACTCGTCCAACCGCAGGAGCAGCAGCAGCAGAAAAAGCAGCAACAGGAACAGCAGCAGAATCAACAGATTGCCCCCAGGCCGCAAAATTGGCGCGAGGTAAAGAGGAAAGTAAACAACTCCTCCAACGAAGAGGAAGGAGTCGGTGAGGAGAAGATGTCCACAAATTTGCCCTCCCCAGTTCAGAACAAGAACAAAAAAAAAGGAAAAACGAAGATAAAGAGCATAAGGGGAAAAAGACTACCCAATCCCACATGGAGCATACACCATCTCCGACACCTCCAAACCCCACATTCACACAGCCAACTCCCATCACCAAAACAACAATTTCGAAAAAAACACCTGCCCCCACTCTACAAGCACCGGTCCCCACACCAACACCTTCTACAGCCCCCACATCAACACCTTCAACATCCCCCACACCAACACCTTCAACATCGCCCACACCAACACCTTCAACATCCCCCACACCAACACCTTCAACATCCCCACACCAACACCTTCAACAGCCCCCACACTAACACCAGCAATGACACCTGCCCTCGCACTGCATTTATCAAAACAGATACCTGCACACACACCACCCAGTTCCGAATCCTCTCCGCGAAAACAAGTAGAACTGGGGATGAAAAGAAGCCAATCTTTTTTTCCGACTCGAAGGAAAGTGAAGGAACCCTTCTTTAAATTGGGGAGGGAGGTGTGTACAATTGACCCCCTTCCGGTCAAAAATTGAATTTAAAACCTCTGTTGGACTTCAGCCATAGAAGACCACACCAACTTCCCGGAGGCTCCCTTTCATAACAACTTTTGTAAGGCTTCCAGCCGGTCGCAAAAGCTGTCTGAGAAATGCTGGAGGCCACGCAGGGCACCATATCGGGAATAAAACCTACCAAGGAAGAAGACAAAGACCCTTCCGTGTACGAACGCTTATCAGAATGCAAGGGAAGGGTCCCAAATTTGCTTCATCCTTCTCTCTATAGGACATTAAAGCTTACTTTCCCATGAACGTCGGAGGCATTGCGCGCAGCGGCCAAGATACCAAACAATTGTCCACATTGAGCATGGCGCATAGTGTCGGCGTCCTTTTGGAACCGAATGCACTTAGCTAGTTTGAATACGAGGGGCCTGAGATCTTCAAACCGTGCGGTTCGCGTCAGGAGGGATCTCTTTGTGGTCTATCCGTGAAAGGAAAGTTTCTTGAAAAGATAAAAATCTGTGAATTCTCCAAACTGCGGACTGCCAACTGCCTTCTGCCCCTCTTTCGCTCTCCACTTCACTCAGCTCACTGAGCATTCGCGCTCTTCACAAAAGAGTACAGTTTTTATGCTGCTTTTTGCCCCACCTATGCAAATTGACTGTCAACCAGAGCCATCTAGCTTTCAAATTCTCCAAACAGCCAATTTGCAAAGGGGGACAACTCTGCTAACCACAGAGAGTTAATGAATTAACATTGTTGTTTTCATTTTCGACTACATGCTTCGTGATCTTAAAATCACATCTCACCTCGCATAGTCGGCCATCCAGACCGGTTGTCTCCTCTCACGATTAGAGCGTCGTGGGGGTTCTTCCAACGGGGGCTCACCGGCTTCTTCCTCAGCATGTCCATTTGATGGCAGAGAGACACGACGTATGTCAAGCACGTGTCGCGGCATCCCGTCAACACTCACATTGTTTACAGACTGTGCATGCGTTACTCTTCCTCGTCCCCAACCTGTAGTGCATAGAGCTCCCGGTGGCTTGACCCACACTTCTTCACCAACTGTGATGGATCCTTGTCCCTCTTCACTTATGTTCGTTCTAGCAAGAGGATGACGGCACTCATACCGAAAGACTGACTGATGCGGCACTGACTCTTCATCTTGACCACTCTTTGGAGACATGTTGTACCAAAATACCGCCTCTTCTTGTGAGATTCGGCCTCTCTCTGCAACAGCCTTTATGGTTCGGTGATGCCTTTCGACAATCCCATTTCCTCCCGGTCGATATGCAGCCCGAAAAAATTGCCGGGTTCCCCACCTGGCACACAGCTCTGCAAAGTCTTCAGAGCGGAAGGCGGCACCATTATCCAGTAATATCTCCTCCACTGCCCCCCCCCTCTCCAAAAACACCGCCTCCATGGCTCTGCAGATTTAACTCGCGGTTTCCGCTCTCAACTTACGCCAGATTGCCACTCTGCCAGGTCCACAGTCGACCATTGACAGGAATATATCATTCCTATAATGCGTGACTTCAATGGCCAGCCGTTCCCAAGTTTCAGTCACCTGTAATTCCCCTCTCTCGTGCCTGAATGGGGCAGGGTCAATTGATTGACACTCTCTGCATTGTTCCACCACCTCTTTAACCGCCTCTTTTGTCAAACTCGGGTTCACCTTTCTTGCAAGAAAAAATGTCCTCTCTTTCCTAAAGTGGTGCATTTCATGCAGCTCTCTCGCTTCCTCACTAACGGCGCACACAGACGCGGCATCCTTCTCTTTAAGCCAGGCCTTCTTTACTCGGGTCAGGGCATCTGCTCTGTTCTTTTGAGTTGGGACAAGCGTAACCGACACTCTCAGTCCAAACTCGCGAATCAAGTCTCCCAAAATCCCGAGCCTACGCTTGATCAGCATCTCAGCTGCTCCCTTGGTCCTTACTCTCTTGTCTCCTGAGACTTCTGACTGGATCCAGGAGACCACTGTGGCCGAGTCCGTTTTCAACTCTGCATTTTTCAAGCCCCACTTTAGAGCCAGGTTCACTTCCTTTGCTGCAGCCTCGAGCTCTGCAACATTTATGTGGGCATGGTCATTCCTTTTGCGTAGCCAAGCGGCATCCTCCACTGTTGCTCCTCCAATTTCAAGCAGCACACCGAGAGCCAGGGTGCTAGCATCACACCAGATCACACCTTCTTTGCCCCGTTCGACACGCCATTTTCCTTTGACGGGGTCTTCCACCGTAACCTCCTCTACCACCTCGCGTATCAACTGCACAACATCCTCGGTCACTGTGTCATCCCAGCGGCCGCCTTCGGTCCGCCTTTTTATATAGCTGCATGCTACTCTGAGCCACCCGCAAATGGGGTAATGGCCAACCAGCTTCCCACATATGGAGAACAGCTCTCTCTTAGTCAGTCCGTCTGAGATATCGGGCACCTCATTACCCCGTCCGAACATCAACGTCCCCTCCTTATTCCTTTGCAGCTTTAGTCCTAGGGCCGTGCCATTTTCTAGTGGCTCAGGTGGTTTCGCAATCAACCCATATCTTCCAACGTGATTGCTAACACTTTCCGCGGACAGTTTTCCTTCCTCGACCAGGATGTCATCAATATATGAGCTTGTGGTCCTCTCCACCTCGTTATTTTTCCCCAGCACAGTTTTCAAAATTGCAGTCATAATTTTGGGTGCAGAACTGAGCCCAAAACCCAACCTTGTCAAGCAAACGGTCTGACCCTTGAACTTAACCAGCTGGTACCGCCATAGCCTCTCGTCTATGTGTATCTGGAGGTAGGCTGATTTTAGGTCCACAATCTTGCTTGCCCGCTCCATCTTCCTCCACTCTCGCATTACTTCCTCGCAAACGTCGATACCGTCCCCTGTGTGGAAAGCAATATGCTGGTTTAGCTCTCTGTAGTCCAATACTGGCCTAACCTTCCCTTTGGTGGGCTGGACTACCGCCATGAGTGGTAGGACTCCGTCTGCTTCCCCGGACCATGGTACAAGGATACCTTCCTCAATCCACCTCGCTATCTCTTTCTCAAATTCAGCCCTTGTGTCACCATTCAGAGTACTTTCGTAGCACACAAATTGATATTTTAGTATTGGCGGCTCTGAAACCCAACGCCATTCCACCGTCCACTTATCTCCATCAAAACTGGCCTGAAAGTCTTTGTCTTTGATTTGGCACGGTTCCGCCTTCTTGGGTTTAACACTCTCCATCCCTGCCAATCCGACTGGGCGCTCGCATCCAAATGTGATCATGTCCATGCTAAACATAGCACCCCCTAGTCGATCGATGACATCCAGGCCCAACACAACATCAACACCTGCAACAAGCCGCTCCATCACAATTGCCCTCACCTCAAGTTCGGTCTCTCTCACTATTATTCTCACAGTGCACATTCCTCGGCACATCACCTCACGGCCATCAACCGCCCTCACAC
Source organism: Sepiola atlantica (assembly GCA_963556195.1). NCBI lineage: Eukaryota > Metazoa > Mollusca > Cephalopoda > Sepiida > Sepiolidae > Sepiola > Sepiola atlantica. The sequence continues at coordinate 138,020,223 of OY744515.1, forward strand.
TGGTCGTTCCATGCCAAGATTTAGCAACATTCGTTGTCACCAACGTGTTCGTGCAGCCGGTATCAACCAGGGCTTTGGCTCTCTTCCCGTTTGCGGTGACCCCCACCTGTGGTAATGCAGTCCTATGCGCCGTCACTTGATAGGGGGGGGGGTAGCCACTGGCGCTATGGCACCCCTCTAATCGTTTCCCTTTACCGTGCAGGTTCGGCTGATATGCCCAGTTTGTCCACAACGGAAACAGGTTATGCCAGGCTTAGGTTCTCGGCAGTCCCATACAAAATGAGGCCCCTGGCATCGAAAACATTTCACTGGGGCTTTTCCAGGTGACCGCCCCCACGATAGATTCTCCTTAACTGCGGACTTCCCTCCCATCAGGCTTACACTCGCGGTTGCCTCCAACTGGTGACTCTTCTTTGTCAGCACCCTGGCATGGGTCAGCACTTCATCCATGTTCATGCTCTCGATCATTGTCAGTCTCTGCAGCTCTGTGGACACACTATCAGGAAGACCAGTCACAAACGTCATTTTAACCGGTTTTTTCAAGGCGCATCCCTGCATAACCCGCCAGTCCCGCTAGCCTCCGGATCTCCGTCGCAAAGACATCTACTGGCTCCTCTGTCCATGTGATCCTGCGCATTTTGCTATAGGCGTCGAAAACGCTTTCTGCGAAAGCGGTCTTTAGTCTTGCCTCTATCAAATCTGCATCGTCTTGTTCAGCGTCATTCATTTCCAGGTAGACCGAAAGTGCATTTCGTTCCAAATATAATGGCATCAAGGTGGCCACATCTTCAATTTTCTGCAATCTTGCGACCATCTTCAATTTAGACAGCCATCGCACTACGTCTCCATCACCAGCGTACGCCTTCAATACGTCACTGCTTGATTTGATTCTGTCACCCATCCTGTTATGTAGGTAGGCCGCCGGAAATAGCTTGTGGTCTATCCGTGAAAGGAAAGTTTCTTGAAAAGATAAAAATCTGTGATTTCTCCAAATTGCGGACTGCCAACTGCCTTCTGCCCCTCTTTCGCTCTCCACTTCACTCAGCTCACTGAGCATTCGCGCTCTTCACAAAAGAGTACAGTTTTTATGCTGCTTTTTGCCCCACCTATGCAAACTGACTGTCAACCAGGGCCATCTAGCTTTCAAATTCTCCAAACAGCCAATTTGCAAAGGGGGACAACTCTGCTAACCACAGAGAGTTAATGAATTAACATTGTTGTTTTCATTTTCCACTACACTCTTGTCCCTGGGAGGTGATGTAGCTGCAATCCAGGAGACGCACTTTCATACGGGGATTGTCAGGTACTGACCAGAGACTACGACGTCTTTTCAGCATATCGGAATCCCCGGGCGAAGGGTGTCTCCTTGCTTTTGAAATGCACCTTGTCCGCGACAGTAGACGTTGTTCATAGGGATGCAGGGGGGCAGGCTGGTCGTGGCCGATGTTCTTCAAGAAGCGGGACAGACCCATTACTCTGCTTAACACAGAGTTAAAGATCTTATCGAACCGGTTGCAGGGTGTTATCGGAGAATTGATCGCACTTGAGCAGAACTACGCTGTGAATGAGAGATCGATTCAGAACAACTTGCACCTGATTCATACGATCCTAGAAAAGATAGAAGACGACACGGATGCCGCGCTGACAAACTTGGATCAGTCCAAAGCTTTCGACAGGGTCGACCATCGCTTCTTTGTATCTGGTTTAGAGACCGTCTGTATCGCTCACAGACGGCAGTAGTACAGGTAAACGGGCGGCGTTTAAAGTCTTTCGCTATCTCCCGGTCGGTGCGCCATGGTTGTTCGCTGTCGCCCTGCTCTACATCCTTGCACTGGAGCCGCTAATTTGCAAGCTAAGGAGTGGGGAGGCAAGTTCGGTCCTACGCGGAATCGCTTTGTCTGCCGGAGCGTGAGCCAGGGTCCCGCGTTCACCGATGACATCACCGTCTATGTGTCGTGCTTTCAAGACATCAAGAGGGTGACAGAGGCGCTCACACATTCCGAAAAATCAACTAGCCTGCGGTTAGGTGCCTGGAGCGGTGACACATCCCTTCTAGCACCTTTCTGCTGGACAGATGGCCCGGTTCAAATCCTTGGCGTGTTGTTCGACTAGGCCTCTAGCTCGATAGGAATTTGTCGGAGGTACAGTCAAAGATCAGAGCGTCGGTTAACATTTGGTTCCAAAGGAAACTCCTTAAATGATAGAGCTGAGGTATGCTCAACTTACGTCTTCCCTCTCATCATATACCGATTGACCGTGCTTCCACTGGCTGTGAAACGCCTCAAGTCCCTCCAGTGCCTCCTGTCCTCACTTCTTTGGGACAATTAGAGACACTGGGTTTGCAGCCAGGTCTGTATTCAAAGTGCGTGTGAGGGAGGCTTGGGGATGCCCGACGACGTGTCATCGAAACGCCGAGAGACTGGCTTTTCTGAGTCGAACATTGATAGAGGAATCTGCGTGGAATCCCGCAGTCGCTAGTGCATTCCCTGACCTTATCCTCGACCATTCGGTTGAGGGCCGTGGTAGGCCAAAGGGTGAATCGCAGTTTTTCAGAGAGTGTCGAGCTGCGCCTCAAAAACTTCCTCGATCCAGTGACCTTTCGCAGCTTTCTAGAAAAGAACTCCATAGAGTATCCGTTAGTCAAGCGGTGCGGGTGGACAGAGGAGTAAATCCGCTCCGAATGGAGTTGGGTACCAGGAACTAGTCATGTCAACAACTCTGTAGTGTTCTCCTTTACCTGGCGATTGGCCCGGAATGCGCTACCCCTTAATGCCATACTGCACAGTTCTAGAATTGAGGGCTCGCCCGATTGTCCCCGTTGCGACAGGCTCTTTGAGGAAACGCCTGATCACGGGTTCTTCTTGCGCCATAAACTCCAGCAGTACTGGGTGTACGTCAACGAAGTGACGGCTCCTATCGATCCTGAGCAGCCGCTGCCGCAAAACCTATCCTATGTAATAGACAACGTATGTCCGCCATCGAATGGGGAGAGACGAATGATGTTTCTCGCGATCCTGGCTGTAACGCGAATGGTGGTGTGGACGTTGCGTCTGAGATCTGACCAGGAGGTTGAATCATTTGCTGATCAGCATCTGATCGCATTCTTCAAGCACCAGCTGAAGGTCAAGATCAGATGTGATAGGAAAAGATTACACTCCTCGATTTTTGAAAAAAAGGTGGATACAAGTAGCGAGCTTGTGTGTACGAAGAGGAGTCGAATATGAGTACGTGTTCCCTGCCTGAGCTTGACGTGCACGATTCATTGTCCGGTCAGACTCCAGCCGTTCTGGTAAGTTTAGTCTTTTATCTAGTCGAATGAATGAGTTACCCCAACCTCCTGCTAATAGAAACCCTCCAAGATGCCCACTCCCCACTTTCAATTCTTTGTCCTCAGCCTCCCCCAACTTGCACTTATCTTGGAAATGCACCACTCACTCTCCAAACTCCATCCCCCACTTTTTATCTTCTCCCACAGATCCTACTCTCATTTAGAGATGGACCTGCTTGTTTTCGGTTCGGAACAAACCGGAAACAGTGGGCAGTCTAATATTTAGAAAGGGTTAGGAGGGTCTTACTAACTACTATTTGCTCCCCCCCATTATACATTTCTGTACATATAACCGTATTTGTTTATGAAAGAACTATGAAAAAATTTAAAATTATAAATAATTTGATAATACCCTAAGCAGGACGGCCCCTAGAGCAAATGTGGTATTTTGGTGACTGAGATGATTCTAGTAAAGAGTAGGATAGACATTTTGTATTACCTTAGACCAAGGATGACCAACAACACCCATTTCCCCCACATTTTGATGGCCTTGTGCCTAATTTGCTTTGAAGGTAAATCTTCTATATTTTCTGCAAATAAATAATTCAAAGTGTAGTATCTGTTCTTGGGAATTTCTCCTCGGCATTTTGCCTGAGATCAAGTGTAGTATCTAGTCCTATCCTATCGGTTTTCATCCTACACTCTGTATCATATCAATATCTTATTTTCCCTTAGACTAAAGTGTAGTATCTGTTCGTTGCAATTTTATTGCAATCAAAGATCACAATTACATTGATAACTATCTCATCTTTTGAGATCCCTCCCAGGCTTTATCTCATTCGCCTGTGTCGCACCTACTGGCGATTCCATATACTTTTCCTTGAGGCGCTGCTACTGGCGAATGCTGATACCCTCCCTTCAAGTTTGCCTGAGGCGCCCCTACTGGCGAATGCCGACACTCTCCCCTCAAGTTTTGCCTGAAGCTCCCGCACTGGTGAATGCCGGCACTCTCACTCTCAACTTCATTCTTCTTCTTCTTCTTCTTCTTCTTCTTCTTCTTCTTCTTCTTCTTCTTCTTCTTCTTCTTCTTCTTGCTAAATCAACACCCGCACATCTTCTGAATTTGAATGTGTAGTGAAGCAAGTGTTGCTCAATCACAAGCTACATGAATGAACTTGATGTTTTTTTTATACAACAGGGGCGCTTTAATATGAGTTTTAAGGGACTTGTGCATTAGAGCGCCCCTATGGAAACACTTTTCGGGGGCGTGTGCAGTTTAGCGCCTCTATGGTAAACTTATTCTGGAGGGTTGTGCAGTATAGCGTCTTTATGGAAAACAGTTTTCAGAGGGCTTGTGCAGTATAGCGCTCTTATGGAAAACGCTTATTTAGGGCTTTTGCCGTATAGCGCCATTATGAAATACGTTTATTTCTCTTTTTCTTCTTCTTCTACTTCTGCATGAACAGAGGCACACAGGCACCATATAAGTTCTTTGATACGACAGGGGCGTATTAATATGAGTTATTTTTTATGATAGTGACACAACATGAATGAACATGATTTTGTGTCTTTGATATGACAGGGGCGTATTAATATGAGTTATTTTTTATGATAGTTACACAACAAATGAACATGATTTTGGTTCTTGTATACGAAAGGGGCGCATTAATATGACTTCTTATGTATGCGCACCGAGGTGGTGATAGGTAAGTATATAGTATGCACACTAGGGTTGTGATACGTACGTAGATAGTATGCTCACAGGAGTTGAGATAGGTACTATATAGTATGCGCACCGGGGCGGATATATAGGTGCGTATATAGTATGCGCACCGGGGCGGGTATAGGTACGTATATAGTGTGTGCACCAGAGCAGAGATAGGTACATATATAGTATGCGCACCGGGGAAGAGATAGGTACGTATATAGTATGCAACTGGGGCGGAGATAGGTACGTATATAGTATGCGTACCGGGGCGGAGATAGGCACGTATATAGTATGCACAGACAAAAGTGCCACTTTTGATAGAAATATGTCATTCTTTTGCCCCGGACATAGGGGCGCTATGATGCACAAGTCCCTTAAAACTCATAGCGAAGAGACAGCGTTCGCCGAAGGAAACAGGGAGAAGGTGGCAACGGGGAGAGGGTGTAATGAAATTTGGCGACCGGGGAAGAGAGAGCCCTGGACAACGCAGGGTACCCCTGGTTGTTATAAATAAAAATAAAAAGCCAATGCTATGATATTTCAGTAAGAGATTAGGCGAACTTAATAATAGACCATTACTTTCCAATCACCTTATATATAACAGTAACAACAGATTCAGCCTCTTAAAACTAGAATATGAATTAAGGCAGCAGATCTTGGACAAACAAAACGCTCGATATCCTATCTGATGAAAGTCTATCAATAATAAACGATAATAAATTTACTGCAGTTTCACGGCATCACCGATTATCAAAATGTCTCAATAGATGGTCCAACTGGAAGAATTAACAGTACTTATAAAACTTACGGGAGCTGTGGGAAATGTTGAGTTGACCCTTAGTTGCCATTGCTCCCAGGTCCACTCTGGCCCGGAGTGGTAGTACCTGTAAAAGGGCCCCATCTATGGGTCAAATATAACCTAGTAGCGCTACCAAATCAGGCTGTCCGAAGTTATTGACTTAAAATGCACCAAACATTGAGGTTTTGTTTTTTCCTTTGCAAAACTCAATCGTGTTCTGCAAAATCCCAAACAAAAAACAACAATTTCCCTTTCTCCCCTCTTCTTCCCTCCTCCTTTCTCGTTCCTCTTTTCACTCAACCAAACACCAAGATGAAACATTTGAAGATATAAAGAACTTGAAGCATAAAAACCTTGACCAAAATGATCGGATTCAGAAATAAATAACCTGAAAAGGGTCGATATGCCGTGAAACAAAAACAAGCAAACCAAAAACCATGATTAAATATTTGAAGATATAAAGAACTTGAAACATAAAAACCTTCATCAAAATGACCAGATTCGGCATTAAATAACCCGCAAAGAGTTGATATGCCGTAAAACAAAACTACCAAACCAAACCTAACCATAGGGTTATTTTTATTGGGGTCATCATTTATCAAGAGCAAGAGTTACTCGAGGATAAAGATTAATGGAACGGGAATGCTTGCCAGCCGAAAGAAGATGAATACTATGGGAGTACTAACATTGATTAATTGTATGGCATGCGTTTGATTACTTTTGGAACTGTCCATGACAATACTTTTTTAACATTGTTGACGATTTGTTGCCGACCAAGTTGTAATCCATAGGGAAGCAGTTCCGGTGAATTGTGTTCCACGGGTGGGAAACCCTTGTAAATCAGCTATGTTCATGGGAAATCTGCCTGGCGCTAGGCATATGGAGGCAGCAAGGAAGTCGTTTTTCGACTAGTGAAAAAGGAAGTGACGGTTGCTAAGTGGTAAACGACATAGACTTACAACCTGGGTGTGCAAAGTTTGAATCCAGTTCATTTCGCAGAAACACTTGGGATCTTGGTAACCTTCACGTAGTCCCTCTTGTACGTACCCGATGTCTTTCTAGGAAAAATTCTAACTAGAAAGATATCGAAGAAACCAATGCCAACAAGAAAATAATCTGATTCATAAAAATGAATGTGATTCTTCTTTGCGTGACTTTGAAGCATGTTGTCATACGACAGTTACCTCTTTTCTCATGCAGTTCTTTGTATTATTATTGTAATCTTTAAGGTCTTTTAGGCTGCACTGGTTGGGCAGTAGAGGGCAGGCAAGGCAGTGCTGCATCGTATGGTCATTCTCTCCACATTCGAAAATTCTGAAACATGAATACGTTTATTCCTTAAAATTACTTAAAAATTACAATACATTTGACAAATAGTTTTCGTAATGTTGTGAGATTTGTCATATATTTCAACTCATTTTTCTAAGAAGATATCAATCGCCATGTTGTCCTCGGCATTTACTGCAATGGTCAATATGGACCCCTTGGTCTGAGTCGCAGAATGGAACTCATGTACAAACCTTTTATATATCAGGTAAATCGTTATTTTGCCCTGCTTGATTTTTGCTAATTTTAATTTTTATTTTCATTTTTATTTTGAAAATATTGCAGATTCTTTTTTCGGGGTGGGTAGTTTTACTTTGTTTTGATGCTCACATGGTAATTATTCATGCATCATGCATATTCAGAATCATGGCTTAAAATCAAAGCTAATATTTGTGTATATGCGTTTAGCAATAAATACTCAGTTTTTGTTTAATAAACGGATTTGTTTTTTTTTGCTTGTAGTATTTTAGCTCCACCCTGCAATCTAAATATCATAAACAGTGAATTAGCAAATTATAAGGTAAAAATACCAAATTATAAGCTAAAAATACCAAATTATAAGCTAAAACAAAATATCATCTGCATTAGTACATATTGAAATAAACTCATCGAAATTCGATGTCACTTGTGTAGGTACTGTTAATTTGTCCTGTTCTCTTTTCGATTTATTTCAGTCAGATACATATTTGATGATCGGTGATACAACGAAACTGCAGTAAGTGTTAAGAAATAATTTCAGTAGCATTTATTGTTTTTATTGTTTGATCCAGAACAACACATGCCAACTACATTTGATATTCGGTGAACATCATAAAAGTGAATTTCATTATCTATCTATCTATCTATCTATCTATCTATCTATCTATCTATCTATCTATCTATGTTACATTTTTTAATGTAAGACGATATATATAATTATTCCCACAAGCAGGAAATCCGAGACTCGAGTTTCGCCCGTCTTTGGGCTCATGAGTAGAAGACATCCAAACTAGAAACCCGAGTCACTTGAATGTTAGGCGAGTACTCTGCCACTGAGCTACCTCACCACCTACAAGCATTTCTATTAACTTACACAGATTAAGCAAACAACGGCGAGGGCCGACTGTGAAATATACCAACTCTTTTCAACAAGGGGTGTAGTCATCCAACCACTTAAACCCCAGGCTGATGTCTCACAAGTATATATATATATATATATATATATATATATATATATATATATATATATATATATATATATATATAAAAACGCGCATAGAACGTTTTCCGCATTGTTCCAGCAAGTCGTTGGCGATTTAAAATTCAGCAACGCTGGATGGCATCACAGAACAAAATCGCACTACGTTAAGCATTTTAAAATGTTACCATTTGTTTCATATAAATTTAGAATCGCCAACGACTTCCTGAAAACGTTCTAGGCGCGTTTCTCGCCGTCTCTTTAAAATTCTCTTCTTTCTCCAGCTTTTTTGTTCATGTCAAAAACACCTGAAAGTGATTCAACGAAGAATCGAAAACGTTTGTGAAACCTGTTAAACCTATGGAACATTTTTTTTTTTCGATTTTAATACAAAAAACTATCAGAAAAATTGAAAAGAAGAAAAAAAGTATAATTAAACAGACGAATTTTGTTATTTTTAACAATGTTTGCATATATATATATATATATATATATATATATATATATATATATATATATATATATATATATATGTGGGGAGGACTTTAATGCCTACTAGACACCACCCTCGGGTGTCTTCGGTCTCTCTGTACAGGGGTTTGTCAGAGACTCTGACATGACGATACTTTTTACTTGAAGTAAACACTGACCAAATATTTAAAAAAATGGTGTGCTGCCTTTTCAAGGCATCCAGCACGTCTCCCGAATTGCGGACGGGGGCACCCCATCTACTCATAGAGTGCAGCTTCGAATAAACAATTAGAAGCCGTTGACAATGAGGTAATGAATAATAAAAAATATGAATAAAAACAAAAATAAATACTGGCAGGCCAGCACCGAGGATAAAAAGGGCCCATCAACCCGTTCATACACCAGGCGGGAAGATGAAAGCAATGGTGTAAACCTTCCTACCTCTGGAAATGGTGCTCCAGCCAATACAGAGGCCAACCAGGGTCAGCCATCAGGGCTTGAGACAAAAGGTCCTGGCCCCCTATCTCCATCAAATGCAGCAACAAAAAAAGAAACATAAGAAGCTTAAAAGCCCAACCATGGACTGTTGCACAAAAGAAGGTGCTATTGTTTTGCTACCACTACTCAAAGTTTGAAAAGTGGAGCACGAATGAGATTCTAGCTGATAAGATTCAAGAATCTACCTTCCCCGAAGAAATATATATATATATATATATATATATATATATATATATATATATATATATATATATATATATATATATATATATATATATATATATATTAATGGAAGGTGAAAAGTACTGCAATTTAAAACTGTACATAAATATTATCATGCGTGCGTAACACGCAATAGACTTATCCATTGTTTGAGATACTCTGGGATTGGAATGATGGCATTTTTATTACTTGTTCTGCCTCTGTAGGTTTCGTACTAATGACAGGCAATACTAAACAAAATTGCAAAATTGCAACGGCGTAAGGACAATGTTTTGGAATCTGTTTTGTTGTATTATTATTAAAGCCACGACCTACTACTTAAGGGAAAATTGACGATATTAAGAATGGTGAGGGATATTCTGAACTGTTGGCAAGCAATTTTATGCATTTCTCTGCGTATAGAATGCACTTTGTAACGTGATTAGTTATTAGAATAGGTTAATACACAACACAATAATAATTTAAAGGCTGTTTCAAAAATGTTCCTTTAGGTGCAATGAATGGACACGTTAATACACAATTTGTGGCCTATTTTAAAACCCTAAAATAAAACATAATACTAAAAATAAGTTCATTTTCTGTTCCTCTGTATGTCTCTCTCTCTTTCTCTCTCTCTCTCTCTCTCTATCTCTCTCTCTCTCTCTCTCTCTCTCTCTATATATATATATATATATATAATGAAAAATTCACACTAGGAAGCGTTGATGAAATGGCGATAATAAAGAGAATGTTTTGAAAAAATATTGTGCAAAATCACGACAACACAGTTTTTTATGTTTTTTAAAAATAAATTATTTATTTATCTTAAAAACTTGAGCACTTTCGGTGATATACACACTTGTCAAAAGTATAAGTATATTTTACTCTTCTTTTTTCGTTTAAGCCTTCTTGATTGAGACATATTTATCGCAGTCAAGTTGAAATGAGTTCTTGCATAGAGCAGATTCCAAGAACCATTTGAAAATATTGGAATCTGTCTCTATCGCTATTCGCAAACCTTCCTTGTGCCGGAAGAAGGAATTTGTCAGATCGCTAAATATCTTTGGGGAACTTTGAATCCCCTCCCTTCGTTTTTTGTTTTTCTTTTTTTCCCTAACATAGTGCCTTTTAATCGTTTTTTTTAACGAAATCATTAAATTCACTTCTTTTAATTGCTCCATCGTTAATTTTGGCACATTAAATTATCCGTTTGCTCTTTCTTTCAACAATATTATTGATTTAAAAAACATCGATTTTCTCCTGACGAGATAATAGTCAAAAGGGCCTTTGAGAGATTTCCGCGCATCCTTTTTAAATGCATTTATAAGTTTTGTACCTCAAAACATTTATATATATATATATATATATATATATATATATATATATATATATATCCGGGTATGGTATATATCCACAGGGTATAAATCCAGGGGAGTTCAACCGGGTTTATGAGAGTGCTCAATAAAAATATAGAGCACAAATATAAATATATATGAGATAATTTATTTCATTTTGACTACAAAATTGATTTTGTTTCACGAGAGCGATTTGAAGCGCTCCCGATCGTCAGGTCATGAAAATTCATTATGCCTGTTAAGATAAGTTCAGAATCACACACAGTTTTATGAAGGTGACAGAAATTTAAAATAAAAATTAAAAATTGAATATGAATAGAAACAAAAACAAAAACAAAAGCAAAAAGCAAAAATAGAAATACAAGTAAGAAGAAAAAAGAAAAAAACAAAAATAACGCACAGAAGTCATATTTAATGGCAAAAAATCGTAAACTGCCATAAAAACTAGAATGGCATGAAAATAGAAGATTATTTTACATTAAATTTATATGCTAAACTGATCGCCCATTCAAAATTCTAAATTACTTTTTTGTTTCGGCTAGATTTTTCAGGGTATTCAGACGTAATCACCTAAAGAAGTAAAATCTCATTTTATCGAGGGTGGGGTGGTGGGGTGTTAATCTACAATAGTATCAACACTTTCAATATTTTAATTCATGCCATAGAAAGTAAGATATCTAATTAGTCAGATCATAAAAGTTATTTATTTAATTTTGACCAGAAAGGTAAACACAACTAAAATCAATTGCTTAAAATTAAAATAAAAAAATGACGTATTGTAAAAAAGTATAAGATTTAAAAAAATTAAATGTGGGTAAATTTGCAGATTAATTAATACGCCATTACCACGAAAAAATGACATCCTGCTTTTTAGGAGATTACGTGTTAACACCATGGAAAATGGAGAGAAAGAAAAGTAAATATTTTAGAATTTAGAGTGAGAAAAGAGTTGTATATACATTTAGCATGAAATGTTCCCACATTTCCAGGCCATTGTATTTTTTTAGGGAAGTTATCAACATTTTTTTACCACTAACACTAACCCTCAGTCCTAATGGCAGGGTCATAAAACCACACGTAATCGCTTAAAAAAAGTAGCGCCTTCTCCAAAAAATTCAGCGGTTTTAACTCCTATAACAAAAAAGAATTTAGTTAACTGACCTAAAACTGTCCGGACAAATTGAATTTATATACGAAAATCTTCTCTACTTTAAATCATAAATAATTGTTTTTTCTTTTCTTCTTTCCATCAAGTTTAAAAAAATAAAATATTTTTTTTAGGGGGGGGGAGGGGATTTAGCGGAGGATGTTAATCTACAATCATACCAAAATATGAATCTCTATCTTTTTTGTAATCAAGACGGATCACAGTGCTACTAAACTTTTGCTTTTATTTGTCAATGAGAATACTGTAAAGGTCTTTGTAACATTAAAAAAATAAGTTTGTTGTTAAAATTCATAAATTAGGCATTAAGTTAATTAATAAAAACGTTATTTATTTATTTTTCACGGAAAATGTA
>OY744515.1:138037545-138085045 GCA_963556195.1 Sepiola atlantica
CAGTTGACAATGACAATTATTTTTACTGTACGAAAGTAGGGGATAGTTATTGTTTTAAAAGGGTTTGAATTGCTAAAATTTTAAATAAATAAATAAAAACAGAAGAAACATTCGTTTATTTATTTACAGAATGTTTATTTACATAATATTCAGTTGACAATGACAATTATTTTTACTGTACGAAAGCAGGGGATATTTATTGTTTTAAAAGGATCGGAATTGCTAAAATTTTAAACAAATAAATAAAAACAGAAGAAACATTCGTTTATTTATTTACAGAATGTTTATTTACATAATATTCAGTTGACAATGACAATTATTTTTACTGTACGAAAGTAGGGGATATTTATTGTTTTTAAAGGATTGGAATTGCTAAAATTTTAAATAAATGAATAAATACAGAAGGAACATCTGTTTATTTATTTACACAATGTTTATTTACATAATATTTAGTTGACAATGACAATTAGTTTTACTGTACGAAAGCAGGGGATAGTTATTGTTTTAAAAGGATTTGAATTGCTAAAATTTTAAATAAATACAGAAGAAACATTCGTTTATTTATTTACAGAATGTTTATTTACATAATATTCAGTTGACAATGGCAATTATTTTTACAAAAAAAAACAAAAGTCATTTTTCTTAATAGTATTTACCCTAACTGACATTTATTATTTCAAAAGGAACATTTTTATTAACAGTAAATTATACAGATTGATCGGTGCATGTCAGCTCGACCCGCACTCATTTTCTTCATTTGGCCCCAGCCATAATTCACAATAGCTGATTTAATTGTATCTAAAAATATCGGGCCCTATCCATAATATAACATACATATTGATGTAGAAAGCATCGTAGAATTTCCACACGGGCCCGCTCGCTTATACTAAATATAATATAAAATATATACGGATATCTGTTTAAGTTATTACATATTGAAAAGCAGCCAATTCAATTACAAATGAAAAAAATACGTTCAAAGAAGTAAAGAGGTAACAGAAATAAATATATACATGATGAAGAGTCGTAAGAAAGTTTCTAGATTGAGATCATAGCTCGCTTATACTAAATATAATAGAAAATATATACGGACGTCTGTTTTATTTATTACATATTGAAAAGCAACCAATTCAATTAAAGATGAAAAAATACGTTCAAAGAGGTAAAGAGGTTACAGAAATGAATATATACATGATGAAGAGTTGTAAAAAGGCTTCTACATTTAGATCATAGCTGCGGGGAAACTCCGAGTTTCTTCTCTAGATACTAATAAGATATTAATAAGAATGTCTCACTGTTAAAAGTTTTACACTCTTAGTTATTTGATATTAATAAATGTTAAGCGCTTTATATTTGATTATTTCCGTAGTGGATATTTCTTGTTGAATTATTATTTTGAAAGAACGGCATCACGAAGTTTACATTTTCATATAACTCGAGGTGTCATCAATTTTAACTTCGTATTGATTTGAAATAAAAGACACAAGAAAAAGAAGCTATATAAAATGTCATTGATGTTCGAAAATGAATCTGAATGAACGTTCCTATTTGTAAATGCTACCCCGGGTGTATATGGCCAGTTCACATATTTAGAAAATCTTACCGCAAATTTTATTTTATTTTTCACGTGCAACACTGCTTTTAAATGACTGAAAGGCATAGAAAAATAAACTAATAGAATTTGATTTATGATTAAAATTTTACAAAAAAGTGCACAGTATATTAGATTTCTTTATGAAATAAAATGTGGCACAAAGGTCGGGTGGGATGAGGGTCGGATGTTGTCTTCTAGGTTTATTCTCTAAACTAGTTTGAATCACCAATATACGACATTCACTGTATAGGTTAATACCTGCTTAACATTATTCCAAATAGTTTAACGTTTTTTATTTATGAAAAAATATATGTACAAATGAATTGGTTGAATGAAAAACAACAGAGATTGCTGAAATAATAAAATGCTAAGAGTGGTGGTTAGTAAGACCCCTTCCAAAATCTATCTAGATATGAGCTGCTCACTCTGTTGCTGATTGTTTCTAGAGCCCAAAACAAGCAGGACCGTTTCTAAGTGGGAGGGGGGGAGATGATTATTGGTAGTACCCTTTTTGTGTGGGGGAGGAAGGGACAACATAAAAATGGGGAGTTGGAATCTCGGAAGTTTTCTCATACCGGAAAAAAATAAAGATAGAAAATAGAATTAATATATAATTGGCATAAATATAACTTAATTCATCCGTATCACGTGATAATTTCCTATGGCTGTGAAGATAGAGTGAAAGCGTGCGGAGTCAAAGGTGGCTCTGTGAACGGGTTAGCACCTTATAACCGTCTGAAATTAAAACTTCTCTGCACTGATGAGAGCAAAAGCTCGAGAAGACGTCGTCTGTAGGTAAATATTATTTGATATTTATTTATAAATATTATATAATATATATATATAATATTTATAAACAAATATTAATTATTTATTACCTACATACATCGATGTTTCATGCTTACGCAATCTTTAGTGCAAGAAGCTAATTTCCGACGGTCGACGGGCGCGAACTCCGATCACAAATCGTCACTGATTCGCAGTCAGGAAAGTTTCCAGTTGGCCACCAGAAATTAGCTTAAAATTTTAGAAGGAATTTAACTATCTAAATACCAAGTCGGCAAGTATGTGTGTGTGCGTGTGTGTGTGTCTGTGGGTCGTACAAGCCACACTGATGATTGTAAGTAAACATGAAAGATATGTGAATAATACACATTTATCTATAAAAATATATTTATTATAGCTCTGTGGAAGCTGATCACTGTGAGAGAAATATGAAAATGTTTCAATTAAGTAATAAATATAGGGTTTATTTCTCACATTTAATATGACAATCACGGTGACTGAATGGTTTAAAATGTTGCATAGGATTTAATTGTATCCAGGGTTCAAATTGTTCGATCGTTACAATTATGTTAGCCACACTGATGATGTTAGTGAACATGAAATAAAAAGTTCTGTGGATGATATATATATATATATATATATATATATATATATATATATATATATATATATATATATGGGGTAAAGTACACGATAAGTAGACAAAATGTTTGAAAAAGACAAACGGAAAACAGGTTAGAATGCAGGAGAAAAACACTGAAGACGTTCGATAATACGAACGAAACCGGTCAAATCTCTTGTTTTTTGTTTTTCTCCTGCATTCTAACCTGTTTTCTGTTTGTCTTTTTTCAAACACACACACACACAGACATATATATATATATATATATATATATATATATATATATATATAAACATACATATATATATATTATTATTTTTATTTACACAGACATGTACAAAATCTGCGACAACTGGCATGTCGATGTTATCGATCAACAGCTATTATAAACTAAGATCTCATCAGTCAGAGTTAAAATTTGATTTTAACCTTAGATCATATTTGGAAAGAATCAAATGGAGAAAAAATATAATAAATTTAAAATTTAAATTTGAGAAAGTCACGTGGTTGGGACCGTTAAGAATTAAAATAAATAAATAAATAAATAAATAAAATTAATAAAAAAAAAAAAAATAATAAATAAAAAATAAAAACAATAAATAATATATAATAATAATGAAAAAAAAAATATTAATATGAAATATAAAATATAAAAGATAATATATATATATATATATATATATATATATATATATATATATTAGTTTATTCTTCGTGTTGAAAATGCGGTTTGAAAATGCAACCGTGACAACAGTGATTACTTGATTGTATGCCTCAAATACTAAAGCATACTACCACTGAGAAATAGTGTGAGTAAGAGGGGTATTTTCTATATGACTGGATGCATCCCACACATTTATTTCGATTCCCGGGGCCACCACCTCGTCCTCTTTCTGCACGCCACTGTGTGACGTATGCGCTGATGGACGCAAGTAAAAATATTATTTCAAACTTACGCGCGACAGACCGACAAAAATACTATTTTAACCACGACAGACGGACATGTTATTTAAAACTTAAGCGTGACAGAAAGATCAATAGACATAACGTTTTATAAAGATACTTAAGGCTATCTTAAAATACGATGCGGTCGTTCAACATACACGTTTTGTGGAAAAAATTATTTTTCAAACTACAGCGTGACAGTGTAACATATTAGGCCAGTCGACCCACTAGTACATAATTTGGTTAGTTGAAAATAATAGGAAATGCACGTTGAGTCAGGGTCAACATGGTGAACTTAAGGTTAGTTTTACTTAGCCATGGGAATTGATAGAAAAGGATGTGACGCCACGTGGTTCGGAGAGAGTGAGTGAAAGAAGTCAGTAGTTCGTTTGAAGCACTAGAAGTGCGATCATGCATCCGATTTTAAGATTTTCTGATAATATATGTTAAATATTGACTATCGATTGTTCTCTGTCTTCTCTACCCTCAGTGATCAGTGATTTGGGACAAAGATCAAACAGCATAACAAACATCTGTCTTCCAAAAAATTTTCTCTTGACTTTTTTTCGAGGTCTGAAAGTACTTGGTTTCAGGTGACGTCACGTGGTTCGGGGAGAGTGAGTGAAAGAATTCAGTAGTTCGTTGGAAACACTAGAAGTGCGATCATGCATCCCATTTTAAGATTTTCTGATAAGATATGAGGTCAGTGATTTGGAACAAAGATCGAGCAGCATAAAACTCATCTGTCTTCCAAAAAGTTTTCTTTTGAGTTTTTTCGAGGTCTGAAAGGACTTGGTTGCAGGTAGCGTTTTTCTTCGTATCAGGAGATCGACCAACATTTCAATTTAAGAAATAACCGATCAACGGACAAATCAACGAACGGACTGACGTACATAGCTATTCATAGACACACACCTATGAACTAACAACCCTACACACATTATATATATATATATATATATATATATATATATATATATATAATGTGTGTAATGTAAGTGTAGTATTAACACAGCATGACGTCACTAGCTTTAAATGCATCGTTCCTTTCATTAAAAAAGTAGAACGTTCTCAGACGTTAAGCCGCCGATAAAGTGTTAACATTATCACAGTTTATTCACTGTTCAAAATTGGCCGAGTGGTTAAGGCGCCGGATTTGAGTGTTAAAATACTCGTAGTCCGGTGTTTCGAATCGCATGACCGGTAGTGAATAGTCATATCTCTATGCTGAAGAGTCCCGATTATTAAGGACATAGATAATAAACAATAACAAATATTTATTATTTATTATATATATATATATATATATATATATATATATATATATTTAGTATCAGGAAACAATGGATATTACCTTCAAGGATGCCTGCGCGGGGAGACTAATAACTCAAGGGTTGTGCCATATCTAATTACATCTTTCATGTGTCGGCATTGCTTGTGTTCAGTAACAAAGAAAACTAAAGAGCCACTGGAAACAATGCTGGGATAATTATAGAAAGTTTTGTGTCATTTTGTAGTTTTCCTTCCAGATTAGTTAAGCAGCCAGGTTTTAATCTCTGCCTTGTGGGAGGGCATATAGATTCATACATTTACTTAGGTTATTAATTACATTGATGCAATAACCGAGATATATCATAAGTCTAGATATTTGCTTTTTTTTTGTTTACGGCATATCAACCTCTTATAGGTTAGTGAGTACCAAAACATTAATTGTAGTATATTGAAAAGTGTTTATGCTTCAATTTCTTTATATCTTCAAGTATGAAGTGTTTCGGAATTGTTGAGATGAGGATTGATAATTTGTAGAATTTGGTACATTCAGACTACTGTTCTCATCTTGGGGATGGCACAGTGCCTTCGTTGGTATCGACGCGGACTGAGAACATGGGTGTGCCAGGTTCAAATCCAAGTCATTCCACAGAAAAACGCTTCCATCAAACCCACATGACACTTGAGTCTAATCTCCTGGAGGGGGGATGAATAGAAATTACATCAACACTTGTCCACGGGTGGCCTCGGCCTTGATAAAGTGGTGTTTTTTTTTTTTTTAGAAAAGAAAACGTTTCGGCCGATGTTTGAATGTTTGAAATTCCGTACGGATTCCCGAGTTCGACAGAAAGATTCCCGAGTTCGACAAAGTACATCTGAAGTCGGCCGAAAAGTTGTGATAAAAACAATCAAGATGAGAACAGTTGTCTGAATATAGCCAATTCTATAAAGAAATCAAATGCCGAATTATTGGTCATATCGTAAGTTCTATGGAATATGTGCTGTTGAGAATATGAACTCTTGATAAGTTTGAAAATCTTTGAATATATCAGTTTTGGGTAGGATTTTATGTACAAGAAGAAAAAAAAGATAATTTTTCTCTTTAAAAAGCGGATCGGTTTAGATAGAATTATAAAAGTAAGAAAATAAATCTGAAAAGAGAACAAGAAATGTTGCTCTCCAAACTACACGAATGAATAACCTCCACAGAATATCGTCTTCTAACCAAAAAAAAAACGGTCCAAAATAGGACAAAAAGAACATTAATATTTTGATTTAGTCTCTAAAAGCTTTCAAAAGAATCATTCCCTATTGATAGGAAGATGAATTCAAACTTAACTAATAGAAAAATGGAAAATATGATGAAAGGTAAAATAAAATATATGTTTGGAAGAAACGCGATATATTTATTGTGTATGTGGGTTCTTTTTTTTGTGTGTTTCACTTACTTTGCATGTTTTCTTTGTTTACTACAAGGCACACTGCCACTGAGACTTTTTTTTTAACGTAGTTCACCCCAAACAAGGCAGGCCGCTACTGTAGACGTAAAGGGCTACTGAGAAAAAAGGGAGAAGGTTCGGGGGGGGGGGGGTCAACCTAAATTGGGATCTGCGCAGCGAAATGTCTGTTTACATTAGTTTTAAATTTTTGCATGTCAGTACTGTCGGGGAAACAGTAGGGCAGAGATGGAGTTCCAGAGGCCAGCAGTACGAGGAAAGAAGCTATTTGAGTAGAAAGCTCTCCGGCATCTAGGGACCTCCACAGTTAATGGATGAGATTTAGTTGATTGTCGAGTTTGTCTAGTAAATTTACGTCGAGGGGGCACCAGAGCAGCCAATTCATCGGAGCATAATCCATTGAAGCATTTGTAAAACAAGCACAAGGATGCTACATTGTGGCGATGGGGCATGGACTGGAGCTGGGTTGGCAGTGAGGGACCTATTAGGTTGGCGACTCTTTTTTGGAGCTTGTCAAGGAAGGAGAGGCTAGTAGATGATGCACCAGCCCAGATGTGACAACAATACTCCATGCATGGGCGGATAGTGGCTTTGTAGAGATACAGGATAATGTTAGGTGTGAGGAGTTTACTAGTACGGTAGAGGGAGCCCACTTTCTTTGCGGGAGCCTTGGCAAAGGCTTACTGTGGATTAGGGGCTGGATTTCTAGGGCTGTCTTTAGTGGGGAGCTTTGCAGCGAGATGCTTGTTCACATTACATTTAAATTCCTGCATGTTGGTACAGTCGAGGACACAGGGAGCAGGGATGAATTCCAAAGGGTGAGCGGTTCGAAGGAAGAAGATATTAGAGTAGAAAGGCTTCTGGAATTTTGGGACCGCTACAGTGAAGGGGTGTTATTTTGCTGCTTTAGGGGTGTGTTGATATGGCATAAGTACAGCAAGGGCGTCGGAGCACATTCCGGTGAAATATTTGTAAAACAAGCACAGCGATGCAACTATACGGCGATGTGACAGGGGATGATGATGCGTGATTATAACAATGTATGTACGTTTATCTGTAGATGGGCCTATTTTTTGTTCAAGTGGTAGTGTGACGCACATTGCGTTGTTCTACGTCTCCTTATAAGTTGGTGTTTGCCCCTATTCACTTTCTTCCTTACGAGCGCGGAGTTAGACACAAGGTCGGGTTTTAATGTGGGCAAAATCCAGCTCCCCGAAAAGAGTCACTTTGGATTGGGACGAAAATGAAAATTGTCTCAGTTGAGGACAGAACAGATACTGCACTTTGCTCATGTCGGTGTGTGTCATGTTTTGAGTTGTTCTGTAGCGAAACAAAAATTCGGGTTGTTCTAAGTAATCAACATATTGTGTCAAAATTCGTACATAAATAATTTAACTATTTTTAATAAGTAAAATTAAATATCTATCTGTATAAAAGTCAATGTTTGTTTGTTTATGTGTTATAGAAATTGATGTGTTAACAGTTAGAAAATTATAAAGATTAATTTTTCACGGTATCTAAAGACACCATTAGAATTCTTCCTTCGATTCCATTCTAGGGAAATTAGGGGCAATTATCGGTTAGGTCCATAAAATAACTGAAATGTAATATAACGTTAAAAAAGAGAATCAATTTAAAAGATATATTTTCTTTTTTTCATATAAAGAATCAAATTCCATATCTCAGTGAAGAATGTATTTAAATATTGTTTTAGACTACTTCAGCTCTCTTAGGATATTGCAGACGATGAGCAGACGGTACCCTGGCACCAGCCAAGAAGGATCGCTTCAGAGAGACTCCGACAAACAACGAGGAAACACGTTTTCTCTCTCTCTCCGACCTCTTTGTCCACTGGACGCTCACAGCACCTACTATCTTTGCCTGAAGAATTTATGTTCCTCTTCTTCTCTCGGACACTGTCCAATTTTCTTCCTGTCGGCTTTCAGCCTAAGCAGAGGTTGTTGTAGCAGTCATAAATTAGATTTACTTTGTAATGCGTATTAGTGTCCATGTGAGTTGGTTTGATCAATCAGCTCGTAGGGCGCATTGATATCATTAGTTCCCTAAGGGACTACTTGAGCTCCCTTAGGATATTGCAGACGAAGAGCAGATGGTACCCTGGCACCAGCCAGTAAAGATCGTCCTAGCCTCTCTTCTGCCACCTTGTCCACTGGACGCTCACGGCGCCTGCTATCTTCGCCTGAAGATATTTGGACTTCTTTCGGACACTGTCCTACGTTTATTCCACCTATACGCAAAGAGTATAATTAACCTTAAATATACAAATAATCTTCTTTCGTTTGTCGTAAAAAAGGTTTCGTTTGTTCTGTTAATTCATTTCGTGTGTTAAATTAAGATAGGGGATAACACATCCCCTATTCTTACAAACATTTAAATAGCTATTTTATGTTAGTATTTTAACGATTTAAAATACTTAAATTCGTTTCAACCCTTTCGCATTTTGAAGACTCATCAGTGTGACCATATTCAACAAACGCACCGACATTGAGGCTCGCACCACGGACCTTCATCACCATTAACACGCTAGCTCTCTTCACCAGATCGTTATGTGTTTGTGGCGGAAGTGATGGTCTTGAGCTGGAATCGAGCGGTGGAACTTGCTTCGTCTCCGCCATAAAAAGATCCGCCTTTGCCTAGCTTGAAAAGTAAAGCAATTTCGAATCCATAGGTTACTAGTGAGGATTGAACCCAGGACCTAGGAGTAACAAAACGACTGGTTATTACACTGCGATAAGCACACCCGCCATAATAACAAAAATAGTCAACCAACGAATTCTTTATTTTCATTGGTTAAACAGAATTAATTAGATTGAAAATCGGCTGATAAAAAGGAAGGAAGGAAGAAAAGAAAAAAAAGAGGGCAGAAGGGAGAAGTGAGAGTCGGATTAGTTTGTCTTATTGGAGCTCAAAGAGAGATTTTTGGTTTTATATATTTTTTTAAGTGTTTAGAGTCCGAATGATAGACTTCCTAATCCCCTCTTTCAGTTTTATATGTTGGAGTAATTTACCATATTTAATTACCAGTAGAAAAACGTAGCTGAATTAATTTCCTTCTGGGAAGAATTTCGCATATTAGCTTCGGTAGACACGATCTTTTTTCTTACAACAGATTGCTCTTCCCCAAAGATCGATTGTGATAATTATAAATTATATTGTATTATGTTTATAATTATATTCTACAATCATATACACTCCCATATAAGGACATCGCACTTGTGAAAAGAAACAATGTTTTATCTTATAATTCAGGTGTACCATACTCCTCCAGCTTTCGTGACGTCACCAGTTCGGTCGTTCCTGTGTTCGGATGATCACCCGGTACTACTCGAGAAAAATTGCCGACCTGATGAAGATCGCAGATGTCGAAACGCCTGGTCCAGCGATTACTCACTCTCATGTTGTGTTTGTTTAGATCAGTGATCGATCAGCCGGGTTGGATCCTCAACTTGGTATCGCTGTGAAGTGATGGGTCATTTTATGCAGAACAGTTGAATAAAAGGAATTAAGTCTGTAACGACGTGGTCTGTTGTGGTTTTCTTAAAAGAATAATTATTTAAAAAATAAAGAAAAATAATTTACACTTGTTTGTCTACAAAGCAAGGCAGCTTGGTAATATTAAAGTTCAACTCTGCGTCTTTTTGTTGGACCGACGGACTCCAGTAATTCTGGGCGAATTGATCGTTTGTCAGCGAACATATGTTCTAATTTCTGTGCGGAAAATGAATACAAACGGACTGATGTGATGTTTACGGTGGATGGGAACAGAGACGAGCCTCTTCGTTCAGTTCTTTCGCCAACTGACTCGCTGACTGGCTCACTAACCGCCGTAAGCTGTTCTGTCTTCTCTTTTATTAGGACACGCCCGTCTAACCGCTGACCGAGTTTTCCTTTGTCTCAATCTAAAAAATACTTACGGCCGCCATCTGCCTTATCTACATCGAGAAGCGTCACTTAAAAACATGGGTTAATTCTATATTTACACTTGAGAAGTAATTCATTTCTCTCTTTTGGAGTCCATAAAGGCGATCCCATCGAACAGCTGACCAAATTCTTCTTTGTCCGGATCCGAAAAATAATTACGGCCTTCATCGGCCTTATCTACATCGAGAAGCGCCACTTAAAAATTATATGGCTTAATTCTATATTGACACTTGAGAAGTAATTCATTTCTCTCCCTGGGGCTCGTTAAAGGCGACCTGAGATTTTATTACCGAGCGGTCCACGACTTTTGTTAAAAACGGTTCAGCGGCAGTTTTCATATCGTCGGGTGATTTTAATGTTTTCCTTCTCTCCATTCATACTAGCACTGTATTTGGTCTTTGACCTTCGTAGGCTCATGGTCAACTCACACCAACGCTGTATCTTAAGCTCCAACTTCCGTGTGGATGTTCGATACTGTCACCCAGCTAAAGCTTCCCAGTAAAAAGATATTTGAATACGTTAAATTGTGAAAAAACCATAAATAAATGACATTTATATTCAATATAACTCTTCACCTCTTCTCGCGAGTTATTGTGGCCAAGTGGTAAAGGTGCTTGGCTAAAGTTACTGGGTATCTGATCTCGAATGTCGCTAGGTCTACACACGCTTATGTAGACGGCGAAACTCGTGTCCGTGGAAATTATATATATATATTTTGGAGATTACTAGACAGCATAGGCTGTTGATTGCATGACTCAGATTTTAAATCTACCTATTTTCTAT
The DNA here is from genome assembly GCA_963556195.1 of Sepiola atlantica. Classification (NCBI taxonomy): domain Eukaryota; kingdom Metazoa; phylum Mollusca; class Cephalopoda; order Sepiida; family Sepiolidae; genus Sepiola; species Sepiola atlantica. The sequence goes on from OY744515.1 coordinate 138,048,944, forward strand.
CATCGATCTTGAACACTCTCCCCATAGCAATAATACATCTATGGAAGAAAGAGATTCAGTTTAGAAATTGTCAGAATACGTTAATTCGGCATTCCATATAGATGTGATAAAAATAGATACATTTAAATTTACAAATATAAAAGGATGACATTGCTTGACCTGTAACGTGTGTTTATTTCTTTTTATCTAAAAGGTTTTGAATGACCAATATTTTGAGTTACCGCACCTGATCTTGTATATTATTATTATTATTATTATTATTATTATTATTATTATTATTATTATTATTATTATTATTATTATTATTATTATTATTATTATTATTATTATCATTGCTGCTGCTATTATTGTTGTTGTTGTAGTAGTAGTAGTAGTAGTAGTAGTAGTAGTACTCACTAGGAGTTCTCACACAGGTCATCAGTGATTGATCACCGACAACCGGTGGTATTCCTTGGAGTCTGAGTCACAACAATTCTCCCCAGATTTCCAGTATTCTCCACCTCTTTCCGATAGCCACCGACAAATAACCTTGCAGTATCGCAACAGCCACTTACCTTCGATTTCTCGCTGGTAAGGACCATTGGTCTTCTCTGGGATTTGGGTGGCAATAAGCTTCCCCAAGGTCCCAGCATTCTCCGCACTCTTCCAGTGGAGGTCTGGTTTGTGCTGTCCTTCCTAGGTCTTCTCATCCTGGATTTCTGAGAACTTACTGAAGTAAAATGAAAAAAAAGAGAAAGTAAACCCTGACAAAATATTCAAAATAACATAGTATTCGAAGCTCAAATAATATTCCCCTGGCATGGCTATACACTGACTTATACGAGGACTGGTAAACCTTCTCCAAGTGATCTTGTCTCCAGTAAAAGCACTAAGCTCCACTAGACTAGATGAATTCGTGTCCTGGAATCCGGTAAGACCAAGAGACCACAAGAAAGAGTTAACTGGGCAATTGTGGCGATGAAAATTAATGTTCTTAACTGCTTTACTAACTCAATGTTTGAAAAGTAAAGAACTTTAATGAAACACTCGGGTATATATGTATATCTTATAGAGATCAAGTGTTAGCACACGGAAGGGGTTTATTGATTTCTGAGAACTTCTTACACTGCAGTGAAATGAACAAAAAAGTATATTTATCCAACATACACGTACATACACACATGCATATACTTATTAATACGCCGATCTTTGAAAAGCCTGGCTTAAGGAAAGAAAAATAAACATGTTTTTATAGAGCACACCTTACATTGAACATTCGAAGATGAAATAAATTTGTCATCCGCACATCTTTATCTCTCTTCCTTCATTTATCGTTATAATTGCTCTATCTTGTATATTGAGCTTAACTCATTTCATTATAGGTTCATTTCTCTAAAAGTATACATTTAGTCTTATATATATATATATATATATATATATATATATATATATATATATGTATATATATATATATATATATATATATATATATGTGTGTGTGTATATATATGTATAGTAACACTGAAAGCAGAACACTATCGGAGTGATTAAAAATAGACATTCACCTGAGGTCCCAGTGCAATACCACGACTCTGTTGTTGACTTCTATCGTATGTCTAGATAGTTATACTCTCCACTTTCAGTGTAAATATCACTTAATTTCTTTGTCATCACGTGACAATCACTAGTTGCCTTACACATTAAATGTGTCTCTGTGAACCAGGTTCGCGCCCTATGACCGTCTGAGATTGTTATATCCCTGCGCTGATGAGAGCCGTAAGGTCTAAACGACGTCGTACGGAGGTAAAATAAAATAATATAAAATATAATATAACATAATATATATATATATATATATATATATATATATATATATATATATATATATATATATATATATATATGTATGTAATTTTTTGAAGGCTTACCAAACCATTTCGTTCAGGAGCCCAATCATCACCACAAATGCTTTTTCATTCAAAGATTATTTATTTATCATTTTCAAATTAAAAAGCTGTTTTACCTACACGTGTTTCACTACCAAGCAAGTCCTTGCTTGGAAGATCATCAGGGAAATTAAGTACCTGGAGTAAGATTTACAACAACCGGCAATACACAATGGTGCGTTGCTTTAATTGAGGTCACTTAAGAAGAGAATAAAAAAATAAAAAATAAAAAGATAAAAAGGAAAAAAAATAGAGAATGTCTTAGAAACATATCTCGCAAGATATTCACAACATTGTTGCTACTAAGCGAAACAGCAAAAAATTAGTCCCAAACCAGCAAAACAGCAAAACAATTCGTCCCAAATGCACTCAAATGAAACAGTAACAATAAGCGAGAATACACCTTCTCAACGGACGGCACAACTATGAAAAGTGTCCCCCCCCCAAAAAAAAACAAACACCAAACAGTCAAAACTCCGTTCCCAAGTTACCATGCCAAGCCACTGATAGTATTGGAATTCCAGATCTATTCCACCAAAAGGAAAGGCAACATAAATGCCCGTTTGTAATGCATGCGGTCGTGATAGCCTTATTTCCAGGTCTGACTTGCTCCCTTTCGAGATGAACACACAGCATTGAGGTGTGACTAGATTAAGTGAACACACGTGCATAAAAAAGATTTTAAAAAGTTTTCTGATGAGCAGCGTGTTCTTGTTTCTAACTACATCTTGCACAAAACAATTAAACACTCATCGACAATTCTGTCATTGAAAAATAAATATATATATAGTATTAAAATATATATTGCAATTAAGCTACAAATATGCGTCCATATTTTATCCCTGCAGGGTTCATCAGACTAAATGCACGAATTTTTTTAGTGATTGTTTTTATATATCCAACTAATATTTTTCTAGAAAACTAACCACTCAGATTTGCTGTTTTTTTCTCTTTAACTAGTTAATGTTTTCATTCGCCAATGGTCATTGCTTTTCCCAGACAAATGTCTGCTCGACTTTTAATTGACACTATTTCCTTTTTATTTATGTATTTATTTATTTGTTTGTTATATCTCCTTGGACATCTCCCCTTTCTATCTTCTCAATTCAACTGTTAAAAAAAAAACTCTTAGTACAGTATCGATATCCAGATCAAATTCTGTTAAATATTTCATTTGACAACTCCCAAAAGTGCCCCCTCAATTTCTTCCTTCTATCACTTTCTCTGAATTCATCCAACCTCATCTTAAACTGATCCAAGCTATTGCTGTTCTTAATCAGATCTGGCAACTTATTCCAAAAACATATTACTCTGTGAGCAAAAAAACTTAACTGGTTAATAGATTTAGCTTTTGAAAACTGCATTGACAATAACCTTCGAGATCTAGGAGAAATACTAAAAAAATGCCCACCATAGTTAGAAATACCACTTATTATCGTGAAAGTCTCAATCATATCATCTCTCATTCTTCTCTCCAGCAAAGTAGTCAATCCCAACTTGTCCAATCTCTCCCTATAACTGCACTCCTTTACTTTACTTATTAGTTTTGTCACCCTTCTTTGTACGCCTTCCAGTTTCAATATTACATTCCAATTTCCATATCTAGTCACTGGAACACAGACCTGGGTGCAGTATTCTATATGAGGTCTTATTAGAGCTTTATATATCGTTAACACAACATTTGTCTCCCTCGAAATAATATTCCTAACCATCCACCCAAGCATTCTATTTGCCCTCGATACAATCGTCAAATTATGATTATTTGCCTTAAATGTATTATCAGACACCACTCCCAAATCGCACTCTCCATCTACTTCTTTGATATTTAGTACTTATTCAACTCCAACATTCCTGGATCCTACATGTAGTACTTTACATTTTTCTAGGTTTAATCCCAATTTCCAAATGTCCTCCCAGTATGATAATTTATTTACATCCATCTTTGTTATTTCCTTTGATAAAGGTCTCACAAGTAGTTTAACATCATCACCAAACAGTTCTATTTCTGAATTTATATTATTAGGTAAGTCATTTATGTAATATCAAAAACAACAAAGGACCCAATACTGAATCCTGCGGAACACCGGAAGGTATGCACTGTGATTCAGAATAATTTTTTCCAACCTTTACCTTCACAGTTCTATGCTTCAAAAACTCCCTCACAATATTTACTATTTTGTCTTTTATTTTGTTTTGGAAAGCATCTCTTTTGTAAGTGTGTCAAATAAACAGGTGACCTTATTTTAGCACGTGCGCGATTGGGATAATTTATTTTCTATTAATTTAGTTTATTATTTACTTATTTATTTATTTGTGATGTATATAGTTATCCTAAAATGATGATTTGTCTATGTCTACAGTTTGTTATTTAATTGTTACGCTTCTAGAAGTTTGTAATTTTTCTGTATCTTTAAAATTTCTAATTTACAGTTTCTCATTAAAACATAATCTACACGGGTTGTCTAAATATCTACCTGTACTGGCCCATCGTGATATTTTTCGCTCAATTATTTGCGAGCATCAGCTTTCTTTGAGCTCTCAGTAATGGTTCGCTAGTGATGTTTTGAATCGTTTTTGTTGTTATTGAATAACATGTTATACATGCTTCTAAATCTAGGAAGATTTGTTCTACGGAGTATTTTTTGTTATTCGTGTTTTTGACAAATTTCGTAGCAATTATTTTGTAGTTGACAAAGTTCTATAGTTATAGTTTTTCTCTTCATTATTTTGTAGTTGACAAAGTTCTATTTTTATAGTTTTTCTCTTCATTATTTTGTAGTTGACAAAGTTCTATAGTTATAGTTTTTCTCTTCATTATTTTATAGTTGACAACGTTTTATAGTTATAGTTTTTCTCTTCATTATTTTGTAGTTGACAAAGTTCTATAGTTATAGTTTTTCTCTTCATTATTTTGTAGTTGACAAAGTTCTATAGTTATAGTTTTTCTCTTCATTATTTTGTAGTTGACAAAGTTCTATAGTTATAGTTTTTCTCTTAATTGTTTTGTAGTTGACAAAGTTCTATAGTTATAGTTTTTCTCTTTATAGTTTTGTAGTTGACAAAGTTCTATAGTTATAGTTTTTCTCTTAATTGTTTTGTAGTTGACAAAGTTCTATAGTTATAGTTTTTCTCTTTATAGTTTTGTAGTTGACAAAGTTCTATAGTTATAGTTTTTCTCTTAATTGTTTTGTAGTTGACAAAGTTCTATAGTTATAGTTTTTCTCTTTATAGTTTTGTAGTTGACAAAGTTCTATAGTAATAGTTTTTCTCTTCATTATTTTGTAGTTGACAAAGTTCTATAGTTATAGTTTTTCTCTTAATTATTTTGTAGTTGACAAAGTTCTATAGTTATAGTTTTTCTCTTCATTATTTTGTAGTTGACAAAGTTCTATAGTTATAGTTTTTCTCTTAATTGTTTTGTAGTTGACAAAGTTCTATAGTTATAGTTTTTCTCTTTATAGTTTTGTAGTTGACAAAGTTCTATAGTTATAGTTTTTCTCTTTATAGTTTTGTAGTTGACAAAGTTCTATAGTTATAGTTTTTCTCTTTATAGTTTTGTAGTTGACAAAGTTCTATAGTTATAGTTTTTCTCTTCATTATTTTGTTGTTGACAAAGTCCTATAGTTATAGTTTTTCTCTTCATTATTTTGTAGTTGACAAAGTTCTATAGTTATAGTTTTTCTCTTCATTATTTTGTAGTTGACAAAATTCTATAGTTATAGGTTTACTCTTCATTATTAACTTTCTTTATTTATGTTTAGGTGATCGCTATTAGAGTTTTATTCATTATGATTTCTAGTATATATATTATTGTTATTCCTAAATTTATTGTTATAGTTGGTATATTTATCACTTTTTTACGCATTTAAAAAAATTTTTGTCAACTATTTTCGTAAATTATTCTGTTATTTTGTGTTTTTATTATCATTTCTAGGTTTGTAACAGCAGATGTACGACAGTTTAAAGTAATTTGTCTTAAATGCTTTTTAAACAGGTTACTTTCAGGGGACTGTTTTACGATGAGATTTAGAAATTTCTTGTTTAATTTTGAGCATTTGGTTTGAGCGATATATAAACCAAATGATGTTTCTTTTTCTTATATTCTTTTACTCTCTCACACCAAGAAAAATTTTAACTAAAACAATTTTTTTTCACCCCACCAAATTTTTTTTTACTCTCCTCACACAAAGAAATTATTTTAGTTAAAAACAAATTCTCCCCAATTTTTTTTTACTCTCCCCCACCCAAAAAATATTTTTAGTTAGAAAAATTTTCCCCCGCCCCAAAAATATTTTTTACTCTCCCCCGCCCAAAGAAATATTTTTAGTTAAAAAAATTCTCACCCCCACCGCCCCCCATTTTTTTACTCTCTTCCACCCAAAGAAATATTTTTAGCTAAAAAAAATTTCACCGTACCCTCTCCGAGAAAAAAAATACTAAAACGTATTTCCTGTTTTAGATGTCAAGCGCGAACGGAGCTTCCACACTATATCAAAGAACCAGTCTTGATATTCATGTTTAAATTTGCTATTGGAGGCGCCTACGTCATATCAAAGAACCAGTTTTGTTATTCTTCCAAAATGGTCACCCATTTAGTAATGGCCGGGATATGCGTTGCTTAACATTAGTACATTAGTCTGAAATAATATATACTATACTACTTCATAAGTACAATAGTCTTAAATAGTATAGTTTCGGCTTCAGACAGACAGATACATAAACTCCATTATTAATAGATTTTGTTGGTCATATTCAAAAAAATTTCTTAACATAGTTCACCCAAAACAAAGCAGACCGCCACTGTATACGTAAGGGGCTACTGAGAAAAAGGTTGAGAGTTTTTTTTTCTTTTTTAGGGGGAGGTCAACCTAAATTGGGAGTTGTGCAGCGAGATGTCTGTTTACCTTAGTTTTAAATTTCTGCATGACAGTACCGTCAGGAAAACAGGGAGCAGGGAGGGAGTTCCAGAGTCAAGCAGCACAAGGAAAGAAGCTTTTGCAGTAGAAAGCTCTTCGGCATCTGGGACCTCCACAGTGAATGGATGGGATTTGGCAGATTGTCGGGTTGGTCTAGTGAATTTGCGTCGTGGGGGCACCAGAGCAGCAAGTTCATCAGAGCGCAGTCCATTGAATTACTTGTAAAGCAGACACAAGGAAGCAATATTGCGGCGGTGGGATAGAGGCTGGAGCTTGGTGGATCGTGAGGGACCTATTAAGTTGGCGACTCTTTTTTTGACCTTGTTTGAGAGGGAGAGACTAGTGGATGATGCACCAGCCCATATGTGGCAACAATACCCCATGTATGGGCGGGTGGTGGCTTTGTAGAGATATAGGACAATGTCAGGTGTGAAAAGTTTTTTTATTAGCACGGTAGACGGATTTCCTATTATTTGCAGCAGTCCTGGCAATGTCTTCAATATATTTGTTCCAATTCATGTTATCTGTGAAAGTTAGGTTGAGGAGTTTGAATGATGAACTTTCGGGTAGGGTGTTATTTGCCATGACAATCGGTGGTTGAATAGGTTTCTTGTAGTTATTAAAGGAAAGTAGCTTTGTCTTTGCGGCATTAAAAGTTACCATTCATTTTTGACCGTAATTCACTACATACTGGAGGTCATTTTCTAAGGATTCACCATTGCCTCAGATATGTGCGCGTCCGTTTTGCCCACATGACGTTTTGCCAACATAACGTTTTGCCCACATGACGTTTTGCCAACATGACGTTTTGCCCACATGACGTTTTGCCAACATGACGTTTTGCCCATATTTAATTTCGATATTATTATACACACTATTTTTTTTAGATTGTTTAAATGTTGATTGATTTCTTAATTACCTTGTAGAATATATAGCCTCACAAGACCCTATGATTCTGCATAGTCCATGGCACCCATGGCGAAATCGAAGGAGTTTGTAATTAAAGTGTTATGTTTAATCAAGGGAGGTGAGAGAGCGTTCTATCCCTTAATAGACCTCACGAATGGCCTATGCTGGAAATTTCATTTCTTTGATCAATCATAACTCAAAAACCAATAAAGCAAATTAGTTAAAACTTTGCGCAAAAAAATTATTTGATAGGTTCCATAAGTGTGTAGAATTTCAGCATCATTAGTCAAGGCAACCCAGAGATCCAGAAAGTTCAATCATGAAATCATGTTATCTGTGTGTACGTACTACGTACGTATGTGCCACCCTGTATCTCATCGACTATTTGATGGATTCAGCTGATTTTTGGCAGATATAGAGGTTCTAGAGTCTAGTTGATGGCATTTTAATTTCAGTTCACCATATACCTTAGTTTTCCAGAAAATTTAAAAAAAACTTAAGAATGACCAGTATTCTTACACTTTATTCTATATTTTATCGACCATTTGATGGATTCAGCTGATTTTTCGCAAAGATAGAGGTTCTAGTGTCTAGTTGATTGCATTTTAATTTCAGTTTACGATATACCTTGATTAGTCAAACTACCAACTATATCAGTTATGAGAAGGCATTGTATTGAGGCGTAGCCTTTACAAAAGTAGTGGCATTCCATGAAAAATGCCAGTATACTGGAATCATATGCCCTTAATAGGGTTAAGATGAAAATTCATATACACTAAATGTACAAAAGCAAGGAAATTCCAATATTTTTACACTTTTAGTGTCATTAAGGGTATGCGAGCACAACAGGGCTATGTATTTTACTGGTAGGAATTTTTCTTCAGCGCACCTCACACACTTCATCAACTCATGCATAGATATTTATACTGTAGTGATGTGATAATGAAATGGTTTGGTTGATATGTAGTCATAACCTTAATGACAATAAAAGGGTAAACATTTGTGAATTTCCTTGCTTTTGTATATTTAGTGTATATGAATTTTCATCTTAACCTTATTAAGGGCATATGATTTCAGTATACTGGCATTTTTCAAGGAATTATGTTAAAGTTCATAATTAGTGCTGATTCAAGAACTCTTTGCCGGGATTTATTTCAAATGAATTTAAAAATGAACAAAAATATTATTTTAACGTCATAATTTCACTACATTTATTGAATTCTAACGACTATGTTTCGTTTAAAGAAAAAAACAAAAAAACAAAAAAAACATTCTTTTCACGTTAGAAACGCACCGAATATTTTCAAATAATGTACTTGTATTATATTTCTTCAAATCAATCAAGACTGAAATAAAGACAGAACGTTGATGAATATATAAATAATGTTGGTTTTTCCTTTTATATATATATATATATATATATATATATATATATATATATATATATATATATATATATATATATATATATATATATATATATAAATATTTATTTATTAATAATAATAATTAAGCTCCAATTACGTTGAGCACTTTCATAAGCATTAGCCCCGTTGCATTATTCTATACCTTGGGAGATAGAATCCTATTTAGAATCACACTACTTGTGTTTACATTAATTCAAGGCGAATTTCTCTCGTGTTAAAAGCGTGATGAACCCAGTGCCCATAATACGTGGATTTAGGGTTTGAATCGTTCGACCGGCGACGCAGTTACGTAATTCCACACTGATGAGCGTAAAAAAACGCGAAACATATATATGTCTATTGATATAAAATATTTGTTTATTAATAATAGATAAATAAATATGTATATATTTTCCATTTTAGTTCAGTCAGTTCTCAGAAATCAAGTTGCCTCTTTTTTTAGGGCAAACACTTGATTTTCTTATAGAGATACATAGATATAAGAGTGTTCACTTAAGATTCTCCCTACCTCTCAAAGCAATGTAAAGCTGTTCGTACAGCAGTAGAGAATATTAATTTTCTTTCTCCCGAAAAAATACAGGGGAAAATAAATTAAGTAAATAATGTATTATACAATACAATTATTAATAATAATAATAGTTAAAAATAACCATGAATGTAATATGCATACTGCATGCCACATTTACATTCACTGTTGTATGTAATATTACAGCATTGCTATCAATATAAATAAATTATGTAATAAGTATATAAATACAATAAAATTAATAAAAATTAATATCCCTATATTAATAGAATAACTCACTTAGTATATAGATACACATTTTATCGTCCTCTACAAAATATTAAAAGTACCCCCAAATAAATTCTATAAATAAAAAAAGAAAAATAATGATTTAAAAAATATATATATACATAAATTTTTATAAAATATAATAATAATAATAATAAAATAAATTTATGAACATATATATTAATAAATATATAAGTAAAAAATATATAATAATAGAAAACTAGAATAACAAACTTAAATATAGATATACTTTTATCGTTCTAAAATTAAATGATATATTTCCAAAGGTAAGGTAAAATATTTAAAAGTTTCAAACTTAACTATGGTGTATTTCCTTTTTCTTAGTTTGGTCTGATTTCAAGACAAGGATTCATCTAGTCTGGTGGAGTATCCAGCTTACTGCTGTTACTTACCGTAACATCACTAGAAGAAGGTGCACCATTCCTCGTATGACCCAGTAAGTAGAAATGTGGAGACTATTTTATTTTGGTTTGGAACGCTAAGTCAATTTGAATATTTGGTAAGGTGTTACTTGCATGGCGAAATATCTTCATGCCAGGGTATACTGACAAACCTCTGTACAGAGAGACCGAATATACTCAATGATGGTGCCGAGTAGGCATTACAACTCTCTTTTAATTTAAGTTTCATTTTAATTCAGTAAGTTCTCAGAAATCAAGAGGCCGATTCCTGGGGTTTGATTTCTTGATGAGATACATTGATATCCGAGTATTCATTAAAGATTCTCCTTACATCTCAAAGCTTGAGTTAGTAAAGTAGTGGAGAATATTACTTTCCTTCTCCTAAATTGACCTCTTAAATATGTTACCGTTTACCTTTCCTGTGCTCTTGCCTTTTTCTTGGCGGATTCAAGGACAAGAATATCCAACTTACTGCTGTTACCTGAGGTTCACATCACTACAAAGAAGGTGCACCATTTCTCGTATGAGCCAGTACGTAGCTATGTTGCGTGGATGTTAATTTAAATATTTGGTCAGGGTTGACTTGTATCCTTATATCAAGGTATCCTTACAAACTCCTGTACAGACAGACCGAAGACACTTGAGGATTGTGTCTAGTAGGCATTCACACACTCTGTGGCATTCAAACTTTCCCTTTATATATATAATAATAATATTTATAAATAGGTATTAATTATTTATTACCTACAGACATCGATGTTTCATGCTTACGTCAATCATCAGTGCAGGAAGCTAATTTCAGACGGTCGACGGGCGCGAACACCGACTACAAATCGCCACTGATTCGCAGTCATCAGAGTCACCAATTGGCCACTATAAATTAGGTTAGAATTTTAGGAGGAATTTAACTTTGTAAATACAAAGTAGCGAAGAGTGATCTAACAACACATCGTGTTGGATATCGCAGTGAAGCTAGTAGTACTGCTTGTTATTAAATTCACTTAGAGTGCCCAGCCTTAGTAAAGGGGGCTATACAATATATATATATATATATATATATATATATATATATATATATATATATATATATATATATATATATATGGTACATCTATTATATTAGTTCTGTCGATGTTAATCTGTTGAAAGTCCCGTGTTTATGAAAAGTGCTCAATAACAAGTAAAGCTGTTCTTTAGTATAAATGTTTATTCATACACACATTGTTGGTTAAATTTCTGCATACATGCTTCGGTTGTACTCTTCATAATGTGCCCACATCTTCAGACCAAAACCATGAATTTCTCGTTTTGGTCTGAAGAGGTTGACTCTTTAAGAAGAGTACAACCGAAACATGTATGCACATACGTAACCAACAATGTTTGTATGAATAAAAATTAAAACTATATATATATATATGCATAGCTGTAAATATTTTAAAGTATTAAAGTTATTTTGTACCTACAGACGATACAGTTTCGGATTTTTTATCCTCATCAGTGCAAGAGCGGCGACTGCAGGTAGTCACATGGGATCAAACGCAGTTCGTAGATTCAGTCTGGCATCACGATACTAACATCTATGCCCACGCAACCGCGAAAAATCGCCACAGACAGTAGCTGAAATTAACCTACACCTACCCAAGAGGCGGAGCAGGTATCATTATTGTCGAGAGTGTTCGACGCTCGAGCGTAACTTTGCTATATATATATATATATATATATATATATATATATATATATATATATATATATATATATATATATATATACATTGTTGAATATTAGAGACAACTTATGTCTGGATATCTTTTGGTAGATCCTTTCAATAGTCCGAATAGAATTATCTTTAATACCAGTAATAATATACTAAAATGTGTATAATTCTAACTATAGTTTCGTACTTATTACATAATTCCCGCCAACACCATCTATAATACTAACTCATGGTATGTACCTGATTAACCTCATTCCCCTGAAGATAGACCCGGATGAAAGGTTTGAAAGTACTTGGAACACAAATCAAAACTATGGCAAATTCATCGGCCAATTCGCCTCCGAAACTAAGATCCTGATTCGGACTATTAAAAGAATCTACCAAAGGATATCTAGACATGAGTTGTCGCTTATATTCAACAATAATTGCGTGTATAAGAGAAAATGCTTCCTAGATACACACACACACACACACACACACACACATATATATATATATATATATATATATATATATATATAGTAATCCAGGTAGAGTAAAAATCCACGGGGTAGAAATCCAAAGGGAATAAAATATATATATATATATATATATATATATATATATATATATATATATATATATATATATATATATATATATGTATATATAGGAGTTTTCCTTTGGTGTTTATTATTTTTGAAAAAGGAAGTTTATTTTTTCCCTAAATATTAAATAAATGATTTTTAATAATCATTCGGACAACACACAAACAGCTAACACCACACTCGCTGTTATGTAAGATTTTAAGAAAAAATAAATAGTAAGTCCCATTTTGATTTCGATTTATTATTTTTGTTCCTTCCAGCTTACATCCTACCCAAGACTTTGCATTGCTCTCAGCCTTTTAAAAACATACTACTACTATTCCCAGCAATGCTTCAAGTAAACTACCATTCTCTCTTTCTCTCGCTCTCTCTCTTTCGACTACTTCTTTCACACTCTTACCCAACCACCCCACCCACTTTCAAATCATCTTCATTTCTTCAAATCTTTTTCTAAAACTATGATACTACCTACACACACAAAGACACAGAGCTCCCCCCTCTTCTTTTCCCAGCCCCTCAAAATCCATGCGACACCTCACCACAACAAAAACCTCAGCACCCCATCCCCTCTCTCTCACCCTAAGACAAATTTACTAACACTCCCACCCCTCTCCTTTTTCACTCACAGCCATCCACATTCATTTTACTCCCTGCCACCGACTTCTCTCAGCCCGGACTTTGGTCCTGCGCTCCCAGTAGTGGCAACTACTTCTTCTCATTAACCCATCATGCCAACCCAATATTTCTATGTACTTGCATGACATTTTTCTTAAAATCATCATCCTGAGGAAGTCTTACAAATAAAGACGAAAGGTTCATGAATACATAAAAATAAAACATCTTTTGGTTTTTTTCTTTTTCAGAGTACAGAGCATTTATATGTGATTTTATGAAGGCTTCATAAAATCACACACACATATATATATATATATATATATATATATATATATATATATATATATATATATATATATATATATATATGTGTGTGTGTGTGTGTGTATGTGTGTGTGTTTGACTTATGAAATGAGCGCTTCGAGAAAGCCTTAATTGTACAAATAACGCATCCTCCAACTTTACGGTAAATGCTTGTTTATGTTTTTACGAGCGTTCAACTATAATTTGCTTGCTGCATTAACCGAGCGAATCCGATGAACTTTTTGTATATTCAACACTGGCAATTATTTCTGATAGTTTATAACGTGTTAAGTGTGGTAGATCGACGAAAATACTATTTCAATATTATTTCTTGAGTTCAATTAATTTTTAAAAGAATATTATAGCAAAAAAAGACGAGCCTTTCTTTAAGCATGTCCGACCGACAAACGAAGCCTCTGATCGGAATGAGAGTTCGTATCTAAAACAGAAAATAAAAAAGAATAGAATTTCACTTAAAAAAATCTAACCAGATGAGACAAACTTGAAGGAACAGAAGGGGAGAAAAACGCGCCAAAAGAAACATAACTGCATATAAAAGAGCTAAAAGCAACATTAGTAGAACTCCTTGAAAACGAGAGAGGAAAAGCTTAGTTAACAGTGGAAAAGTATAAATATATACGAATAGAAGAAAGGTCTATTTGAAAACGATGATGAGAGAAAATGGCTTCATTTCAATGACGATGCCAAGTAACAACATTTACAGGACGGCCCACTTAAGTCGGGTACAAAGCGGATGTCGACAAGTGCTTGCACCGGACGATAAGGAATTCAACGCAGCATTTTATCATTCCTAATGGAACTGATCAATGGAACTTTTGTGCAGCAATCGTGGCGGTTTCTGTGCCTAATCTGGAACTAACCGGAAGACATACTGTAACGAGGTTACACCGTGGTGATCGTAAAAAGCAGGATAGTGAATAGAAATAATAACAAACATGGTTACAAAATGTGGGTCAGGGGTGATGTGGGTATGATGTAACGTTTGGAATGCGACTGTGATTGTTTTGTAAATGGCAAGATTCGAATTGTAAACATTTTATTTTGAGGTATGTCGACTTGAAGAATATATCGAAAATGTATTAGTATTTAAGTTTACTTTTTTATCATTTCAATATTTCCTCTACACACACACACACTTGATTATTGGGGAAATGGTAGTTTAATCAGTACCATTGGAGAGCCATGAATATTATAACTGTCCTGTTTTTAAATCTCCGAAACAGTTACATGGTAAATAGCTGATGATCCCCGTGTTAATATTAGACGCTTAAGGTCTCCTGTTTTTGTTTCACTCTTAGATACTTAACCCCCCTTTTTATTTTATTTACTTATTTATTTATTTATTATTTATGAATTTTCCAACGAATGTTAAGTCTGCAATATCTTGGATTTAGTTAGTTTCTCTGGGAATTTAAACTGCATTTTACTTTTTTTTCTTCTTTTGTTTAAAATGACTTAAAGCTTCTTTAGACTATATATATATATATATATATATATATATATATATATATATATATATATATATATATATATATATAATTATTTTTATTCATGCAGGCATGTACAAAAAGCTGCTACACCGGCCTGAGATGTTATCGATCAGTAGTCATTAGAAACTAAGATCTCATCAGGTGAAAAAAGTATGATATTTCACTTAACGGAAAACAATTCAAACCCAGACAGTCACATGGTCAAATTTAAAATAATTATAAAGAAAACCGTTTGTAACTTTTAGTTGAAGAGTTAAAAAAAGGTTGATTCATCTTTTGCACTAGTCTCGTATTTTTCAAGGTGTCGACTTTGTAAGTTTAGAGGGAAGAGGAGGGAGAGTTGCTAATTGCCGAATTGTAAGTTTAAAGCGATGAGTGGTGGTGTTAGTAGGCAGGATATTACAATTTGAACGAAGTGTGTGTGTGTGTGTGTGGGGGGTCGACGTACATGAGGACCGAAAGAAAGGAAGAAGAAGAGAGAAAAAGTGAATTATAATTTTTAATATTCGATATTGAGGTTTGTCTGTTTTTTAGGTGGAACTAGGGAGGTGGAAAGGTAGAAGATATGTCTGGTAATGGAAGCCGTTCAAGTTTATTTTTCTCTTTTTTATTTAAGTCTAAATGAAAAAAATGTAGTTAACATTATAATTAAATATATATATATATATATTTATATGTACATAAAAGTAATCCATGGACACGTGTTTCTGGCGTAAAACTATCATCAGCATGGCTAAATTAGACAGTGATCGAACATGTGATATTGATGTCTACAGTCCAGCATTTTTCCAACGGACCAAGACGCTCTTTCGCGAAATACGTACGATTTTTATAACCAAAATATTTAATGTATTTTGATGTAATTTTTTTATTGGGGATTGCAGCGTTCGTTGTTTTTTGCTTACTACTACTTCGATTGTCTCACTTCCTAAGTGATTAAGATGCAGAAAATTACATTATTAGTCGTCTTTAACTTTATAGGACGTATTTTTCGTTAATATATATATATTTATTTATTCTATACGTACATAAAAGTAATCCATGGACACGTGTTACTGGCTCACAGCCGTCATCAACATAAAAATTTATACTATATATATTTATATATTAATATATATATATAGTATACATTTTTATTCATACAAACATTATTGGTTACATATGTACATACATGTTTCGGTTGTACTTTCCATAGAGAGTCAACCTCTTCAGACCAAGAAACGAGGAATTAAAATGATATTGGAAATCTTTCTTCTTAAGTATATTATTTTCTAGGATGGGATTTGTTTATAATTCAACGGACAAGCTTAGTATCAAATTACGTTTTTTACACGTTGGCATTTTCAATTCGTTTCTATCTTTCTATTTTCTTATTAAAAATAAAAATGTGTGTAGTATTAATAGGAATGAACGATTTTAAACACTTAAGAAATATAGGTACATATGGGTATATATGTTTGGATGTATGTGTACATATAGGTGAATAGGATATAATTGTGTCTAGATATTGCGTACGTGTGTACATGGTTACATGGATGAGTCGTTTTTATATATGTATATATGTATGCGTGTGTAAAAGTTTTATATTCTTTATGCATTTCTGCATATATTCATGGGCGTATTTGCATGCTAAGGTAGGTAGTTATGTCTGTATGCGTATATATATATATATATATATATATATATATATATATATATAATTTATTTAGGTACTGTATATTACATATTTCAGCAATGTACCGCGGTTTCATACAAAAGGGCAGATTTAGACATCTTTAGTAAATCTCCGTGCCCAGTGGAATCATCGGCAAGCTGAAATGATTGTAGACACGCCCGACAGGGAATGGCGTCAACAATGACAGAAAAACGGTGCATCTCTGAGGGTGTCCCCGAAAAAATCCGGTGTGGGATAGTGATTAACTAAGGCTCAAGGGAGGTCTTCATTTTATTCCCTAGCAAGTTTTATTTATTATTTATTTATATATAAATATATATATTTATATATATATTATATATATTTATATATATTTATATATATATATTTATATATGTATATATTTATATATATATTTATATATATATATTTATATATACATATATATACTTATACTTATTTATATACTTTGTATATAAA
This sequence comes from Sepiola atlantica, assembly GCA_963556195.1. Taxonomy (NCBI): domain Eukaryota; kingdom Metazoa; phylum Mollusca; class Cephalopoda; order Sepiida; family Sepiolidae; genus Sepiola; species Sepiola atlantica. The sequence continues at coordinate 138,066,200 of OY744515.1, forward strand.
AATATAGTATATAAAAATATAGTATATATAGTATATAGTATATCGTATATATAGTATATGTATGTGTATATAGTATATATAGTATAAACAGTATAGTGTATATAGTATAGTGTATGTATTGTATGTGTATAAAAAATCTGTGTATATAGGGTGAAATATTGATACATTAACATCTATGTAAACAGGCTGTCTTTGTGCGTTAATTTTAAAATGGAGTGAATCAAACTAGCCAAGATTCATAGAGTTGATAAAAACGCTTATATCTTTTGCTGGATTGCTTCATATATATATATATATATATATATATATATATATATATATATATATATATATATATATATAATCGGGACCCATCAGCATAAAGATATGACTATTCACTACCGGTCATACGATTCGAAACCCCGGATTAAGTGTATTTTGCAACTCAAATCCGACGCCTTAACCACTCAGGCAATTTTGAACAGCGAATAAACCGTGATAATTTTAACACTTTATACGGCGGCTTAACGTCTAGAGCGTTCGATTTTCTTTTTTTTAATGAAAAGAACGATACATTTAAAGCTAGTGACGTCATGCTGTGTTAATACTACACTTACAGTGCTCTACTTTTACTAGGAGCGACAAATAATAAATATTTGTTATTGTTTATTATCTATGTATGTATACGTTTCGTCCTTAATAATCGGGACTCATCAGCATAGAGATGTGCTATTCCCTACCGGTCATGCGATTCGAAACCTCGGATTAAGAGTATTTTGCAACTCAAATCCGACGCCTTAGCCACTCGGTCAATTTTGAACAGCAAATAAACTATATATATAATTAAAATTGAAAATAGAAGCCTTTATCGATGCAAGATTAGTTAATTATTATTTTTTCTACTTTAATCTTATTAATTTCGGAATAATATTCATCATCAGAGTTGGCCAGTATTGTGTCATTTTTTTCAATAAACAAAAATAAACAAACCTTTTTTGTAAGAAAATAACTAAACTAAACTAAAACCTAACGACTTAAAAACTAAAACCTAAAATAGAAATACAAGGAACTACGTGTTAAAATAAGTTCACCCATTATAGTTATACAACAAAGAAACAGGATATAGGCCACTCTATAGAAAACAGAACATTAGAACAGGATATAAAGAAGTAAAACTAACCGGATCTTTGTTCGTGAGAAGCCGAACGATTAGCCAAGAGAACAATAAAGAATCTGGTTGGTTAACTAGCTAGCCGTGTATATAAAAACACCCGGCAAAACTAACTCCATACATTTTAGCCTGAAGATTCCCCCCCGGAGATGAAACGTGGGAGCCTCTGTGTAGCTTAATTGCCATACATATATTTTCATAGCTTACTACCTAGCTCTAATTACGTATCAAACACTGTTGAAGTAAATACTGAAAATTGATACATAAAAGATTATATCTCATTATAAAATTTTATGTAGATACATGAAATAGTAATATATATATATATATATATATATATATGTGTGTGTGTGTGTGATGGCAATATAAAACACATTTTATACAGTTCAGAGCGATGCGTCTAGGAATCAGTTTCCGATTGCAACAAATGCTTAATATTTATGAATATTAAATAGAGCATATTAATATATTTTTTAAAAGATTATATAATTTTATAATAATTTTGGAAAACTCAATAACAAACAGTGGATCGATTTACACAGGTTTTCAAAGGAACTGAAAAGTAAACAATGGCGATCATAATAGTTTACTTAAAAATATAATATTAGGATTCTCTCTCTCTCTCTCTCTATCTCTCTCTCTCTCTCTCTATATATATATATATATATATATATATATATATCTATGATTATTTTTATTTACACAGACATGTACAAAATCTGCGACACTGGCATGTCGATGTTATCGATCAACAGCTATTATAAACTGAGATCTCATCAGGTAGAGTTAGAATCCGATCTTTACCGTAGATCCTATTTGGAAAGAATGAAATGGAGAAAAAACACGTGACTTTCCAAATTTTAACATTTTAAATTTCTTTTTTCTCCATTTCATTCTTTCCAAATATGATCTAAGGTTAAGATCGGATTCTAACTCTACCTGATGAGATCTCAGTTTATAATAGCTGTTGATCGATAACATCGACATGCCAGTGTCGCAGATTTTGTACATGTCTGTGTAAATAACAATAATCATATATAAAAGCTCTATTTGATATTGAGCACTTTTTATAAACCCGGTTGAAATTCTTTGAATTACTATCCTGTGGATATTTTTCCTGGATTATATATATATATATATATATATATATATATATATGTATATATATATATATATATATATGAATAATTTATTATTATTTCATTAATACACATATACTATTATTAAGTGATATAATATTGTATATTGTGATATATATTTTTACTCAATAAGTAACTAGAACTTAATTTGCATAAATATTTATCTCATACTTTACTATGTATCTATTTCTACACACACACGCACACATATATTTGGGGGAGTTTGAATTACCTACTAGACACAATTCTCGAGTGTCTTTGGTCTTTCTGTACAGGGGTTTGTCAACACAACCTGACATGAAGATACTTACCCTTACATGTAAACCATAACCAAATATATATATATTTTTTAACATATTTCACCCCAAATAAGGCAGGCCGCCACTGTAGACGTAAAGGGTTACTGAGAATTTGTGTGTGGGTTTTGGGTATCATTCTAAGTTGGGAGCAGTGTAGCGAGGTGTCTGTTTACATTAGTTTTAAACCTCTGCATGTCGGTACTGTTAGGGAAACATGGAGAAACCAGTAAGTTCCAGAGGCCAGCAGCACGAGAAAAGAAGCTATTGGAGTAGAAGGCTCTCCGGCATCTGGAGACCTCCACAGTGAATGGATGGGATTTAGCTGATTGTCGTGTTGGTCTAGTGAATTTACGTCGACATAAGATAGTGTCTTCAGCACAAATATGATCCCTTAGCACGGCTATACATTTGCCTATACGAGGAATAGTGCACTTTCTCCTAGTAACATCACGCAGCTGGATACTCCACCAGACTAGATGCATTCTTGTCCTGGAATCCAGTAAGACCAAGAGACCACAAGAAAGATATACTATAACATAGTTAACTGGTCAATTGGAGAGAAGAAAACTAATGTTCTGAACTTCATTACTAACTCAACGTTTGAGAAATAAAGGAGAATTTTAATAGAATATTCGAATATCTATGTATCTCATATAGAGGTCAAGTGTTAGCCCCATGACTCCTTTCTAAGAACTCGACAAGCTATCCTTGTGTCAGACTATACATAAGTATGTGTTGTCGGAAATTGAATATAATGTTTTGCTATTTAATATATTCATTGTACGATATCGATAAACTAATCAAACAAATTAAGCAAGTTGCAACGTAAACTATGCCAATACATGCACAATATTCCTTTAGCCGAACGTTACACTTATGAAGTACGGCATTCAGTTGTCCGTATCGTAAGAAAGAGACGCTGCTCAATTCAATTTCGTTCTCTGTATCTGCCAGCGATTCCAGTCGTCGTGTCTCTACCGACAGTTATAAATCTGTCGAGGATTTCAATTCTGAAAAGAAATCGACGGCTCGGTTGTTTTGTACCAAGGTTTGGTATGTGAATATGCACAATAGGGACGGTCATAGATTCCGTCGTATCTGGTTGATGGCGGTCGGAAACAGGAGCGAACGGGGATGGGGCCAACTCTGACATAATCTAATTGGTGTTGAATAGAGTACAACACCAAGGAGATATGTATGTGGGTATGCGTGGGAAAAGGTATAGAGAATATATATATATATATATATATATATATATATATATATATATATATATGTTGGTACAGAAAAATTAGTACACCATTTGTACCGTCGGTTTCAAGCACAGAAGGACTTAGCCATCCGGCTCTCTTCAGCTTCTGTTGTCGTCTCCCATCCGGCTCTCTTCAGCTTCTGTTGTCGTCTCTGTTGAGATGACAACAGAAGCTGAAGAGAGCCGGATGGTTAAGTCCTTGTGTGCTTGAAACCGACGGTACGAATGTTGTACTAATTTTCTGTGCCAAAATAAAGAATTATAACGCTCTTAATTTTTTATTTTTAACTTTAATTATCAATTAATCAAGCACTCTGCTGGGATTTTTCCTGCTATATTACAAAGAAGTTATATATATATATATATATATATATATATATATATGTATATATATGAAGAGTTCCAATGCAAAACGCGATGAATCCAATTTGTTTTAATTAAGACATTAAACAATAAAAATACAATTATATCAAATGTAAACTTTGACAAACAACGTATTTTAATAAAAACCCAAATTAAATTATGCCGGCATCATATAATATAAAAAAATGATTTTAGGACGTGCTCGAGTATTTAAATGCAACACGTTTTAGAATGATAGTTTCGTAATCTGACATAATATAATAAATATTGAATATAGTACAACACCAAAGGAGACATGTATGTGGGTACGCGTGTGAAAAGGAATAGAGAATATATATATATATATATATATATATATATATATATATATATATATATATATATATGTGATTTTATGAAGGCTTACCAAAGCATTCCTTTCAAGACACCAATTATCACCATTAAAGATATTTTTTCTTACAAATACTATTTATTCAAATTAAATGTTTTTTCCTACACGTGTTTCACTACCAAGCAGTTACTTGCTTGGCAGATCATCAGGGAATTTAAATGTCTGGAATACTGGTTTCAACTGCCGACAAACACAATGTGGCGTTGTAATAGTTGAGGTCACTTAAGAAGAGAAGAGGAAAAAAAAATATACAGATCAGGATACAAGGAAAAAATTAATTACCTTGTGCCTCCTTCGGTTGGGAATGGGGGACTAAACGGGAGACCGATTGCCTCTCGATCAATGGTTTCATATAATAGGGCAATGGGCAAGGCTAGATATAGGAGACCTGGTGTATCCCACGGTAATGTAAACCAGGTAGGGTGGGAATCGGTTGATGATAATATTCGTGAAGTTGGAAGTAACGAATTGAACTCACATGCTACCCAAACCGGGGGGGGAAGGTAGGAAGAAAAATAGGAGAAGGACCACTACATGGTTCAACCCCCCCTATAGCCAGCATATTAAGACTAATATCCCAAAGAATTTTTATAGCATAGTGGAAAAAACTTTCCAAGGGATAGCAGATTGGGGGGAATCATTAACAAAAATACTGTAAAACTGTCTTATTCAACCTGTAGAAATATAGCCACATCCATCATAGGATATAATAATTCTAAGATAACTAAAACAAGGGAAGCCATGTTCTCTTCTGGTGTTGATCCCAGTAACACCAGTTTAGTGAGAACCTCCATTATAAATAACCATAGTAGTAGAACATCCAGCAACGGCCCAGCACACAACTGTAACTGCAGAGCTTCTAACATCTGTCCACTGGGGGGGAACTGTAGAGTTTCAAGCATTGTCTACAAATGCGATGTGATAACAGAGAGTAGTAGGAAATCATATATCGGTTCAACCGGGGGTGAGTTCAAAGATAGATTCAGAAACCACATGAGTTCCTTCAGGGGAGGCCAAAGGGAAGACATAGATAGGCCTAACACTTCTGTTGGCCGTTTTGTGAGAAACCTCATTGCTAGGCAAGACCCTTTCGAACTGAAATGGTCAATTTTGGGGAGGGCTAACAAATATAAACCGAACAAAAAGAAGAGATGCAACCTATGTGCATTGGAGTCGTACCACATCATGACATCTAGAGATAATTTACTGAACGCTAGGCAGGAAATACTACAATGCTGTCTGCATAGAAACCGTTACCTGTTATCAAGCCTAAAACCTGGATAGGAGGGGAATTGGGGGAAGTATAAACTTACAGCAGAGATAGGCAGGATGGACACTTCCTGAGGCAATCTGGGGCAATAATTAGTGTATAATAGGGAGGATGAGAATTAGTAACACGTACTTATGCTAAGATATGTCTTGATTCAATTATTAGCGGATACTCGAGACTTAGGTTGGGGGTGATAAGGTAGGAATATTCTATCGGAATAATGCCCAGTGATAGTCAACTATAGTAAATACTTATTCAGCGGAATAGAGGGGGGAAATTGTGTTACATATAAAAAGATAGTAAAATAATAAATAATAAATCACAATTTATTCTCAGAAATAGATATATTATACGAAATGCATTGGGGATTTCAAGTAATTTTAAGTGAAAAATAAGAAATAGCAACCTGGATGCTATCACTATTTAATTAAATTAGGTTAAATTAAATTAGTTTTTAATTAGATTAAAATAAATAAAACAATTTGGTGGCAGGAATGGGGAAAAGTAATTAAGGAAAAAATAATTTTAAAAACATGCATGCCGACACGGACTTAATTTCTAAAAATAGAAACAATTGGATTTTTATAAAAAAGTATTTTGTACGGGATTTTAAATTAGTAATAATAAAGTCTCCTGTCATTTAACGAGTAAGAGTGATATTTTCCCGTAAAGTTGACAAAAAAATAAACCGGTCCATTAAAAAAAAGTTTGTTTTTTTTCAAAATAGAAAATAGATTTTTGATAACGATATTCCGTTGTAACATTTATTTATGGAATATAGAATAATATTCTCCACAGAGAGTTACAAACAGACACAGCCGTTAAGGAAATATTTTAAATGATTTAAAATAATAACTAGATTTTTGTAGAAGGCCTTTTTATAATAACAGTTTATTTTTGATATATGAATAATTTTTTTAAAAACAAATTCTGCGGGATGGGCTTTTTTCGCTTCGTTAAACAACAAAATGATAATAATTCGGCAGTTAATTAAATGAAGGATATTTTTCCCAAAATGTAAAATGACGTCCCAGACACTAGATGATTAATTTCTATAAGGAATAAGTTTAATAATAAATATTTTTAGAAACAGTATTTTGAATAAGTAGTTTCTATATTAAGATTTTTTCTTGATGGAAGGGAGTTTTCTGCGGGATTGACATTCAACTCGTCGTGTGTTTATTTCGAAGGGTAATAAATCAACAATTGAAATAAGCCTCTTTGAACTCGGACGAACATTTGTGTTGACTTTTCTTTGTGAGAAGTTGGATTTAGAATTCCCATACTATCATTGGATTGGAATGGTAACTTGTGAGCGGTATCTTGAATGATTTAGTTCTTTTGTTTTCTTGTGGGGGGGGGGGATTTATTCATCATTGTACCGGCTAACGTGAAAGTGTATTATCGCACATTGTTCCGGTTTTGTGGTTTTATTGAATGTATTTGGGACCGATTACTTGCTTGTTGGCTTGGTGGAAGAAATAATGCACAAGCTACTTTTCTAAGACTTTTCTAGGACTTTCTTTTCTTATCGTTGTTCTTCCTTGCTTTTTAAGTTTGACTTTTATTTTTATTATTATTTTTTTCCTCTTCTCTTCTTAAGTGACCTCAACTATTACAACGCCACATTGTGTTTTGTCGGCAGTTGAAACCAGTATTCCAGACATTTAATTTCCCTGATGATCTGCCAAGCAAGTAACTGCTTGGTAGTGAAACACGTGTAGGAAAAAACATTTAATTTGAATAAATAGTATTTGTAAGAAAAAATATCTTTAATGGTGATAATTGGTGTCTTGAAAGGAATGCTTTGGTAAGCCTTCATAAAATCACATATAAATGCTCTGTACTCTGTAATCGAGTATCATCGAGCTTGTTTTTTATTGGAACAACCCCGGTCTTCACTGAATGATCTATTTTATAAGTGAAAAATCTAAATCTCTCTCTCTCTCTCTCTCTCTCTCTCTCTCTCTCTATATATATATATATATATATATATATATATATATATATATATATATATATGAAAAAGGAAGGATGTGAGTAATCCGACGCAATGGGAAATGAAAAAGGAAAACACCAATAGATATATTTTTTAAATATATATTCATTAACGTTTAGTCTTTATTGTAAGACGCCACCACTGACTTCTCTCAGCCTGGACTCTCCTCCAGCGCTAACAGTAACCACGACTACTACTTTTCCTTTATCACTCCATCATGTCAACCCAACATTTCGATGTACTTCAATGACATTTTTCTTCAAATTATCATCCTGAGGAAGTCTTACAATAAAAACGAAACGTTGATGAGTATAAAGCATAATTATCTCTTGGTTTTTTCCTTTTTCATTGCCCATATATATATATATATATATATATATATATATATATATATATATATATATATATATATATATATATATATATATATATATATATATATATATATATTGCGAATCTTTCGTTCATAGGAGTTGATCCTATATACATCTACAGTGTTAGTGTAATAGTGCCTAATAATAAGTAGGGTTATATTTTAATATAATTACTTTATTTACATGAACATTATGGCTACATATATGTATACATGTTTCGGCTATACTATATTCAAAGCTTAGGTTAATCAGGCCATGCTCGACAGTGAAGACTCTGGGATAACGTTATAGTCGAAACATGTATGCACATATGTAGCTATAATATTTGTATAAATTTAATTTTGTACATATATATATGTATATATATATATTATGACAATGCACAGATCACATTAATTTTTATTAAACATTATGAATTAAAATAATAAAAGGAATTAAAAGGCAAGCCAACCTAACTTAACAGAGCTAGATCGAGATTAAATTAAGAAAAAAACAATGCTATGATAATTACAGTGAGGGAAGTGGGAAAATATTAAAAAGAAACTACATTAAGTTCGAGAAGATTTTCTCTTTGCTTGCAAAAAGAAAGTCGCAAAGACTTAACATGTATAGTTTGTAGAATTTAACAGTAAAACGGTTAGTTTGATTTACTTCGAATGGAGAATAACTCAACACTAATATTGAAGGCATAGGTACGGTTATGTATTAGATGTTCAACGATGGACGACACGGATGTATTTCTCAGTACATCAAACGGTAAATAATTTGCCTGACGAATTTCTGTGGGCATGTGTTGTTTGACCCGGATGTCTAAGTTTTGCAACCTCCTTAGAACGTAATGAAAACAGCAAGTACATTTAGATAAATAAATAATAGAATTGTTATGGTGAAGGGAACAAAATAGATCTTGAATAAGTATTAAAATCGGCCTGATGGAAAAAAAATAGTAACAATCAATGGATATGATGAAAATATTTGAAATACGTGAACATCTTTTTTTCAAAGGGTATTCACTCCAAAAAAGGCAGGGCGCCACTGTAGACGTAAGGGGCTACTGAGAATTAGGGAGTATTGATTTAATCCTCTCCAGGAGTTAGACACAAGGCCAGTTTTCATCTTACTCCCACAAGTAAGATGTGACCCAAGGTCGGGTCGGGAAAGTGGGGTTTAAAAATTGCCTGGGCAGCCCCGTCGGCATTCTTCTGTAGGGGCGCCTCAGGCAGTAAGCAATAAACTTACTCCTCCCCAAAGAAGGGAGGCGAAGCCTGGGAGGGTGGACCTCCTATAACTGCACAGGACAGACCCATAGACCGGCATAAATCAAGCCCCGAAGGCCAAGACACTACCAGTCTATAGAGTGCAATATCCATCAGAACAGATACTACACTTTTATCTTAGCCAAAAGGCCAAGATGAGAATTAGGGAGTAGGTTAGGGTGTATATGTCGTAAAACAAAACAACCAAACCAAAAACCATGATTAAACATTTGAACATATAAAGAACTTGAAGCATAAAAACCTTCACTAAAATGACCAGATTTGACATTAAATAACCCGAAAAGGGTTGATACGTCGTAAAACACAGCAACCAAAACAAAAACCATGATTAAACATTTGAACATATAAAGAACTTGAAGCATAAACACCTTCACCAAAATGATTAGATTCGACATTAAATAACCCGAAAAGGGTCGATATGCCGTAAAACAAAACAACCAAACCAAAAATCCTTGAAGTAAATTAATTTGTCATTTTGCTATCTAAATTACATACGTGTTTTGGTTTTTATTTAAAAAAATCTAAATTTGCTCAAAAGAGTAACGTTTATCTTTTCGAAATGTTTACAAAGACATTAAAATAGTGGTTTGAATCATCAGACAGTGAGAGAGGGCGAGAGGAATAGATAGATCGCTAAGTGAGAGATGGTTGACTTGTTTAGTTATTTCACATTTACGGTTACTTAAGAGAATTAAAATTAAATTCTTTTAAAACACAACTCAATCACAGAGCTAAGGAATATTTTAGCATGTATTTTTTATTATTAAAGTATACAGCCAAACAGACATTGATTAACTCAGCTTTAAATAATAATTGATAGATAATTGTTGGATGAACATGAAAAAAAGAAATAAATAAACAATGAATGAATATAAAAATAAAATAAAATAATGAATGAATCAAACAATGGAATCAATTTAAAGAAATAAAGAGAAAAGGCGAAGAAGAATAGAAACTTTAATAGAATATGAATCATGAATGAATATCACCAGAACAAAGGAAAGAATAAAATAAAGTAAAAGAGGATAAAATAATGATTATCAAAATAATAACAAGAAAAAGAAGAAAAAAGGCGAATAAGAATACTAAGAAGAAAAGATTAAAGAAGAAAAATAAGAAGAAAAAGAAGAAGAAGAAGAAAAAGAAGAAGAAGAAAAAGAAGAAAAAAAGGCAAATAAGAATACTAAGAAGAAAAGATAAAAGAAGAAAAAGAAGAAGAAGAAGAAGAAAAAGAAGAAGAAGAAGAAGAAGAAGAAAAGAAGAAGAAAAAGAAGAAAACAAGTAGAAGAATAAGAAGAAAAAGGAAAAGAAGAAAAAGAAGAAGAAGAAAAAGAAGAAGAATAAAAGAAGAAGAAGAAGAAAAAGAAGAAAAGAAGAAGAAGAAAAGAAGAAAAAGCAGAAGAAGAAGAAGAAGAAAAGAAGAAGAAGAAAAAGAAGAAGCAGAAGAAAAAGAAGAAGAAGAAAAAGAAGAAGAAGAAAAGAAGAAGAAGAAGAAAAAGAAGAAGAAGCAGAAGAAGAAGAAGAAGAAGAAGCAGAAAAAGAAAAAGAAGAAGAAGAAAAAGAAGAAGAAAAGGAAGAAGGATGATGAAGAAGACTGAAAATGTCGAACGCGTAAAAGAAGGAACATGATTGCTTAGTTGCATCGAAGGAGGAAAAGGCAAACTGGTGAGAAGCCACTTGAAATCGGACTTCCGTAATGGAACAAAAAGGAAGCAATAACGGAAAATCCATTTCGATGAATTTACCGACTGCATTTAAATCGAAGAGAAAGAAGTTCGGCGTATTAGATGTACGGCAAGAGGCGGGGTGATGCGGATGTTGGACTCAAAGCGGGAGGTAAAAAATCTAATCAATTTAGGAACGCAATTCTACAAAGCCCCTCGGTTTTGGAGTTATTTATAAGACTTTTCTGATTTTAGAAGTATAGGTACTTCCGGCTTAGGACTTGCTCTTCGTTCCAATAACTGAATAGCAACAATTCTATACTCAAGTTCAAAATCTAAGAACCACTAATTGCTATGTAACCGATGTTTATCAAACTCATTCTTCATTTGACAATTGTACATGTGGGTATACTTATGGCACAATGCGTAATCTTTTGGAGAGCTAAGTTCTCCCCGTTATATTCGCAACTCTTGCGCCAGACTTGAGTTGCAAATAAAGTAAATTCTCTGCACTAAAAATGTCAGCTCACTGATCGGGGTATTCTCTGTAATCAGCTAAACATAAAAAATGCTGGAGACACCAGCCAGGTTCAAGAGGTCAAAGAAAACCTGTCACCGAGACTTGTTGAAACACTGATGACGGCTGTATTCCCTCTCTCCCTTTCTCTCTTTCTTTATCACTCTGTCGCTCTCTCCTTCTTTCTCACTCCCCCCTCTCTCTCTCTCTGGTAAAGAGATTGAAACCGAGAGACTGGTTTGAATTCTGACAGAGACGCACGCATCTTGTCGCGCGCTCTGAGATGGTTCTTTTCAAAACATAATAAATTATATTTTTATATAAAAACTAAAATGGTTTGTTTCATTATTACATAATGTTTGATTTGCAGCACGATGGTCCCGACAAAACAGCCGGCTAGCCAGTCCCAGAAGCTGACGATAGTCACTATCGTCAGACAATGATTGCGCATTGGCCATAACAAGATGAGACATTGCACATACGTGCACATGTCACAAATCGTCCCGTCGTCACATAAAGTCCGGCAAAGATCGCCCAGCCGTCCAAATCAAACGATGTTGCCACATTGGTGCCGGTCCCAAGCGATACCCCTTCGGCAAAAGCAAGTAATATTGCCACAGTGGTTCCGCGACCAAGATTAACACAACGTCCCAAGTAAAATAGGGACACATACTCTGATTTATCATACAACAATGTTGGACGAACTATTTTCTTTTGCGCAGGCTTACACTCTTTTTCTACACGGAGTTTTTGATACATTATCTAATTATAACACTTTGAATGAAACGCACTACTGCAGAACTGTTGGTTAACTTTTTTTTCCGAGAGCCGGATAGAAAACGCCAAACTGAACGGACGTGCAATGTTCTCGTCCTAGTCAAAGACGACTTGACATGCGCACAGCAGTTGGGTATAAAACTCAGTTCGTGTGGATTTACGTGCTATTTCTTCTTAATTGGCTACAAAACCCTGTTCATGGCCTTTTGCTGTTTGTTGGTGTAGCGATCCACGAATAAAACCGATTTAAAATGTGGAAGAAGAGTTGTTTTTTTAATCGCGCTAAGAGTAACCTATTTTCGTCTTACTAACCGAACTCTTCAAAATGTACCCTTCTTTTTACAGAGCAGATTTGAATCTGGCGCCTATTTAAAGCTTACTTTATAAAAATCGTTATAGTCGAAGATAATTAAAAGAAACACATTTCCCTAAGTAAATAATATATTGAAGTAAACAAATAAAACAATACAATAAAATTATTTTATTTATGTGCACACTCCATATATGTGTAAACAAATACTTGTTGAGCCGCCCTCTTGGATAAACTAATCCTCTTAAATAATATTCTGCCCATTTCATTCGTTGTTTCAAATCCTCTTGTAGTGGCGATCATCGTCCAACTAACAGTCTATTTAACCCTTGTCTTCAAGTGCTCCCTTCCACTGGACCTTGATAAGCAGTGACCCATCAGTACCCCCCCCCAAAAAAAAACAAGAAACTAAAATATATTTAAAACATATAATGCATGCATAGTATACATCACGAACATACCGCAATACACAAATACACACATATATGTATCGAATCAAGATGCCTATATGTACATGGAAAATGTATGGGTTCTATGTGGAGTTTTTAGAGGACTATTGTCGTGATTTGTGTGGTTTAATCTCTGAGTATGTGAGTGCCTTATTTATTGATACATATTCTGTTATAACGAGGATACTGTTTTGTATTAAGATATATGTGTTAACGAAAGGTAATATGTTATATGAACCCGCTCTCTGTTTAATTGTGTTATATTCAGCTATCATGCATGTTTCTATGATCGACCTGTATAGTTTATTATTATTATTATTATTATTATTATTATTATTATTATTATTATTATTATTATTATTATTATTATTATTATTATTATTATTATTATTATTATTATTATTATTATTATTATTATTATTATTATTATTATTATTATTATTATTATTATTATTATTATTATTCTATAGCAATCTTAACTTGTGGATGTTTTTAGTTGGATTTCTTTGAACATCAAGTCAATTCCTTCGACTTTAAACATTCAAAGTGTACCTGAACACTTTCTGCGTTTCTAACAGGCAAGCCTTTAGCAGAATTTGAAAAGAAATTGTCTCATCAATCTGTTTAAGCTATTTATTGTGGCTTTTCGTTATGGTTCTAAGCGTTCGAATTACAACGGGAATCACCTTTACTTCTTTACATTTCCGTAGTCTAACTAATTTCCATTTTAGATCTTAATATTCATTTACTTTTCAGTGTTCTTTCTCCTGTCCTCTGGTATCGAATGGGCAGGTTATATCAATAATTGAAGAGTTCGAACGCAAAACACGATAAACGCCATTTTGAAAATCACGAAACTGTCCATACAAAAAGTGTTGCATTTCAACACTCGACGACACCCCAAAACTATGTGTTACATAATATGATACAGAAATAATTTCGTTTTGATTTCAATTAAGATCACCTTTCATTCACAGTCTAGATTTAATATATTCGTTTTTTATTGTTTAAGGTCTCAATTTAAACGAATTGGATTCATCGCATTTTGCGTTTAGAACCCTTCAATTGTTTTTCTTTTAGATTAAGTCGGGGTTGGAATGTTCAATAACCTTATCAGTTTGTATCCGCATGCCCCGAAGAATTTTGACATTGTTCTCATGTACCATTTCTGGCTTATGTTTATACCACTTCGCATTGTGGTCCAATTCATTCAGTTTGCATATATTAGTGTAGTACCTTGGTGACTGTATCGTGTCTCCATATTTTATATTGATGTTGTGCTAGCATTGGCCATTTAGATACAATATGCGCTAAGGTTTCTTCCCTTTCATTACACAATCTGCACATCGGTGATTCTACAGTTCTGCTAATCTTATGTTTGTTGGACCTAGTGCGAGTGGCTTATTTCTGGGCTGCCATTAAGGTGCTCTCAATAGATCTTTTGAGATCACCCCTGACCAACCAATTTCAGCTGTAATTATCTCTAAATACAGTATTCTTTAAGACTACACTGTGTAGTTTCTTCTCAAATAATGTTAACCCTATCTCTTGAAACCTTTGATTCTTTTTTCACATCAGTTCTTAGTATTTCCTCAGTAGAATCTCATTACTTTCAGAAATATATTTATATAGACACCCTTCTATATTCACGACATCTTAAACACTAAGTAAACTTCAACCATTTTTATTCATCTACATTACAGTCAGGTATACCATCAGTATATTGATAGCATAGATTGTATTCTTACTGTGGAGTTGCGATTATAGAATACCCCTTACTCAGCTGTAACCTGGTTTTTAATTTCTTTGTTTTTAATCATGTATATATTATTATTATTATTATTATTTACTCACTAGGAGTTATCACACTGGTCATCGTCAGTGATCGCCCACTGCCAACAACCTGTGGTATTACCTGGAGTCTGAGTGACAATAAGTCTCCTCAGACTTCCAGTATGCTCCACCTCTTTTCGTTCATCACCGCTGATGACCTTGCGGTATCGCAACAGCCACCTACCACCGATTTCACGGTGATAAGGGCCATTGGTCTCCTCTGGGGCCCGGGTGGCAACAAGCCTCCCCACGGTCCCAGAGCTGTCCGCGCTCTTCCAGTGGAGGTCTGGTTTGCGCTTTCCCTCCTCGACCATCTGTCCATAATTCTCGTGGTGTCAGTCTATGCTTGCGCCTCTCTCTCGCGGTTGTATTTTCCCCGGTTCTGTTGTCTGTGCTTCCATGTGTTTGTTCTCCATTCGTTGCTTATGTGGGTTGGTTTCCGCATTCGAGGACATTTCTCAGGATTGTAGCTGTTTTGATCATTACTGTCCTTTGTATGGTCTCAGTTATCCCTTTGATTCGTATTTCTCCTAGTCTTTTCTCCATGTTTTTGGGGACTGTTCCTTGTGCTCCTATGATTATTGGTGTTATACTGACTTTCTTCATGTTCCATATTCCTTTCAATTCTCTGGCAAGTTCAGTATATTTGCTTCTTTTTTCCGTTTCTTTGATCTTCACTCTGTGGTCCGCTGGAACGGCAAAGTCTACGATTTTTCAGAATTTTTCTTCCTTGTTGATTATTATCATATCCGGTCTCCTTGCTGTTATGGGTTTGTCTGTTTGTACATTCATATCCCATATGATTTTGTGTTTTTCGTTTTCTAGTATAGTTTCTGGTTTGTGTTTGTACCGTTTTTTTGCATATTCGAAATTCAGTTGTTTGCACATTTCCCGGTGTACTTCTTTCCCCACGCTGTCATGTTTGTTCTTGTATTCCTGTTGGGCTAGCTTGCTGCATTCACTTATTATATGATTTATCGTTTCGTCTCTTTGTCCACACAATCGGCATTTGCTGTTTTCCTGAGTTTTATCAATCTTTGCTTTAATAAAGTTTGTCCTAATCGCATTGTTCTGTGCGACCGTCAGCAGAGATTCCGTTTCTCTGTTCAAGTGTCCTTTTATTAGCCATGCCCAGCTGTTCTCATTGGCTTCATCGCTTGTGAGTCTTATAAAGCGTCCATGTAGTCGTTTTTCTTCCCACTTTTCCTTTCTTGTCTTTTTGTTTCTGGGTTCAGTGCTTCCGGAGTTGTTTGTTGTGCTGGTGTCTCTTGCCGTGGTGATCAGTTTTTCCGTGTTCTGGGTTACATATTTCTCCAGCTCTTTTTTGGGGGTCTTCCACACAGTCTCCTATACTTACCAGTCCTCTACCTCCTTCATTTCTTTTCATGTAAAGTCTGTCCGTATCGTCTTTTGGGTGCAATGCATTGTGCATAGTCATTAGTTTTCTAGTCCTCTGGTCAAGGTGCCTGAGTTCTTCTTTGGTCCAGCCTATGAATAGTCCAGAGTATCTTATTAGTGATACAGCCCATGTGTTTATCCCTTTTACTAGGTTTCTGCTATATAGTTTAGTTTCTAAGAGTTTCCTTGTTCTTCGTAGATATTCTTTTCCAATCTTCTCTTTCATTTCTGTATATTTGATTGTGTCTGCTTCCAGAACTCCCAGGTATTTATAACTAACTTGTTCTCCTAGCGCCCTCATCTCCTCTTGGTTGGGGAGTTCTATACCTTCTGTCGTCTCCAGTTTTCCTCTTTTAATCTCTAGCAGTGCACATTTTTCTATTCCAAACTTTATTTGGATATCCTGGCTGAATATCCTGGTTGTATTTATCAGCTTTTCCAGTTCTTTTTTGTTTTTTGCAAACAGTATTATTATTATTATTATTATTATTATTATTATTATTATTATTATTATTATTATTATTATTATTATTATTATTATTATTATTATTATTATTATCATTATTATTATTATTATCATTATCATTATCATTATTATTATCATTATTATTATTATTATTATCATTATTATTATTATTATTATCATTATTATTATAATAATAATAATTATTATTATTATTATTATTATTATTATTATTATTATTATTATTATTATTATTATTATTATTATTATTATTATTATTATTATTATCATTATTATTCTTCTTTTGACTTTGTAGTTAAGGGATTGATGAATGTTACATTTTGTATGAATAATGCATTTAATAAATCATTTTTATGGTTCTATTATGCTATATAACCGCTTTCAAAGAAAACTCTTTGACCACTCCTCCCTCCACATCATCATCATCATCATCATCATCATCATCATACTAATTATATCTATCATTTATTTCTTTTTACAGTAAACCAAATCAATCTTATAACTGACCAAATCTTTATCATCAGGATAAAAACGGGGTATTAATTAGATTTTTTTATATTTCTAATTTATTTGAAATAATATAACCGAGTTAAAACCAACTTTTCACTTGGACGAAGAAGGTAAACGTCATATGAATTAAATAAAGTGCATTTCATAAGGATTCTTCATGCAGATACTCACACATAAGCACACAAACATTTATATGTAGTATACATTTTAATATATACAAAATATTTCGGCTACATATGTGCAGACATTTGTCCGCTACAACCTTATTAGGCGAAGCTTTCTCAAGCAAAATTGTTATAATGAAATTATGAATAATTTTAGAAAATACAACTCTTAGAGCCAGGATATATACGTAATTGGCGTTAAGATATTTTTCGTAAATCAATATTGCCAGTTTTATTTAAACAACTTGGCCTTAGGAAGCTTAGCCTAATAAAGCTGCAGCTGAAACATGTATGCACATATGTAGGCAAATATATGTATAAATGAAATATCTTACCAAATAAATAGACTGCTCTACTTTTTATGAAGCACTATCACATAACCCCAGTGAGGATTCACATGATTGTTTATCCGATTTCTCTGAATAGATATTCACCGAAAATACTATATATATATGTATCTTCTCTTTATATAAAACTAAATGTCTTTGTGCACCTGTAATGTTTGTGTGTTCCCTATATAAAGAAAGGTTAGAGAATCTACATAAAATCTAAAAATACATTCTGATTTAAAATTTAACTGGGTAGACAATGGAAATGGTCAGATATTTATGCTTGAATAGGTTTGTAAATAGATTAAAACTTTGAAGTGTTAAATAGAGAAGAAAGGAATCCAGGCTAAGTAGGTAATAAAACAATAGAAAAAGGAATAAATAAAAAGGCAGGTAATAAAAAAGGAATAAAAAAGATGGAAACTAATTGAAAGAGTTAACAAGTAAATTATGTAATCCGATACTAATTTATAAAAAATACCTTATCCAAGAATATTTATTTAAAGGGAAAATTTTCCAAATCTATCTCACTTTTCTGCCTTCTTTGGTCTGAAGAACTTGCCTCTCTGTGAAGAGTATAACCGAAACATGTATGCACATATGTAACCAATAATGTTTGTCTAAATAAAAGTTCATACTTAAGAACAGCTCTACTTGTTATTGAGCACTTTTTATAAACACTTTTGCTTCAACGGATTTACATCTACAGAAACTAATACAATACATGTACTATATATATATATATATATATATATATATATATATATATATATATACTATTAAATTATAGTTTTAATATTTTACTTACGTACGACGTCGTTTCAAGCTTACGGGTTTCATCAGCGCAGGGCAACAACAATCTCAGACGGTCACAAGGCGCGAACCCAGTTCAAAGAG
>OY744515.1:138087545-138090045 GCA_963556195.1 Sepiola atlantica
GGTGAAATGATAAATGACGCGGACTGACGACCTGGGTGTGCGAAGTTGGGAATCAGTCGGTTCCATAGCATCATTTTGGCTTATGGGTGTTAGTAACCTTGACCAGGCCAATCCTGTAAGTACCCCATTCTAAAAAAAGAATAGATGAAACCAATGCCAATAATAAAATCAAACCGGTCAAAAAAGGTCGTACTATGCTTTTGTTTTTATACAAATCGACGAAGAAAGCACCCGCGGAATTTCCACAGGTCCCGCTAGTTTTAAATAAATGAACTTCAAAAACTGACATTCGATTTATTTATTTAAAGAATATTCATCTGACAATTAGTTTTATGTTAAGAAGATAGACAAGACCATATTTGTCGTGATTGGTGTGAGAACTCCATGTTAGTTACAATAATGATAAAACGAATACAATAAATTATCCAACTATAAAGTTTCTGACATTGAAATGAGTAGAAGGTGACATATCAAGATGCAGACAATCACAGTCGTGATTAATGTTGTTGTTGTTTAATTTCTTGATCATAATTTGTATAAATAACTTCTTATCTATTACTGTTACATAACCACTAAACAATGCTTGAAGCGAACTACATAAACCTATTATTGTATCTGTTATATATTTAGAAGTTACGAAATATGTATTATATAATAGGAAGCCATTTTAAAATGTTTGAGTGATTTTTGTGTTATTGATTTTACGCTGTAATATTCTTTTCTTGCTTCCTTAGGGGGGACGCTTTGAAAACGCATTAAACTATTTTTTAAATTAATCAGATGAACGGTACTCGTCTTTGAATTTGATCTTTTTTTCCCCATTTCATAAATAGGCCGCCCTTGGCGATTAGTTGTAAATATTGCATGCCCCGTTCTAGCTGAAAGCTTTACGGTTTTCAATATTTATTCGTCATATTTCATAGATTGTGCGGATAATTAAATTCAACAGCTGCTATACTAACTTCTTTTCCCTTCTTAAAATCCGGTGGACAATTCTTTTATGGTTCCCAAACCGAGTACATTCTTCGAATCTTTGCTGCGTACACAATAAATCATATTTTATTTATTCTGCTCCAAATCATGACGATTTGAGAGAAAAATGAAGTAAGATTTAAACTTGTTTTTCAAGAATTGCATCCATTTTCAATTTTATTTTTGTAATCTTAAAAAAAATGAAATCAATTTGGTATTTCATGCTTCAATAAATTTTGTGTCTTCGACGTATTTTTCGATTTTAAAAAGCGAAAGTGAAAAGAAAAGAGTAAATAGTATTTAATTTTATTTATTGTCGCCCCTTGACAGGATTCTTCGATTCGATATTAAGATTTAACACATTTAAGGCAATCGATACATGTCTAGTATGTAAAATGTTGTGTTCTAAAGTATAACAACCTATATAAAAATACTAATGCATACTTATGCTATTTAATTGGCCGAATTTCTACAGTAAATAACGTACAATTCAAAACCCAACCAAATAAATAATGTATGTATGTAGTGCGGGTTACTTGGCATTCAATAGGGCCAAGTTCACTTTTAGCCTGTCCGTGTATCCTGTTTTTTATCATTTTACTTCAGTAACTTCTCAGAAATTAAGGGGCCCCTCTCTCGTGCTAAAACTTGATTTCTATATAATACACATTAAAGATCTCCTGTACATCTCCATTGTTGACTTAGTGAAGCAGTGAATAACCTTAATTTTCCTCGACCCAATATACCACATAATTATGTTATAGTTTATATTTAGTATGGCCTTTTCTTGGCCTTACCACATTCCATGTGAAGAATTTATCTAGTCTGGTGGACTATCAAGCTAAGTGCTGTTACTTGAGGTAATATTAGTAGGACAAGGTGCACTATTCCTCGTATAAGCGAGTGTGTAGCCACGCCGATGAGATCTTATTTGCGTTTCGAAAACGATGTCATTTAAATATTTGGTCAGTGTTTACTTATAGGATCGAAGTATGCTCTTGTTAGGTTGTCCTGACAAACCCTTGTACAGAGATTCCGAAGACACGCGAAGGTAGTGTATAGTAGACAACATTCAAACTCTCTCTAGCATCCAAACTGTCTCCACTGTATATGTATGTGAGTTTGTTTTGTTGATGAGTTATTTCTTACTTTGTTTTTGAACATTTATCCAGATTATTTAAGCACTAATACTATATGGAAAGCTACGAACATTTAATAAACCTTCATCTAACTTGTAATCAATTAATAGGATAATTGTAAATTAACACCCTCCCTTGAATCACCCCAACAAAAATAGGAAATTCTACTATTTTTTATGTGTGAACACTCTGAAAAACTTGGCGGAAAAAAAAGACCGCCCCCCCCCCCCAAAAAAAATAAACCCAATTATTTTAGAATTTAGATTAAAGTGAGAGATCAGTTTCGCATATTAATTGTATGTAAAATGATTCTCAATTTCCGGGTTATTCTAGCGTTTTAGGGTACTTAACCAATTTTATTTGCTTTTGAAGATAAATCCTGTGTTTTT
>OY744515.1:138095045-138250045 GCA_963556195.1 Sepiola atlantica
TGAATAAAATTCACTATTTTAGGTTATTTTATTCTTGTGACAATAAAGAGGAACACTCACCGGCAAGAAAAAGAATGAGGTGCTTCGCATGTCGTGTCGATGTGTTATCACTGTCATATTATACGTTATGATATGTGTATTATTATTTTGATTATACGATATTTTTTGAAAGAATCCTGAATTTGTTAAAGTATTATTGTATATTTGTTTATTGGCAGAGTCTTGACATCCTATCTGATATTAATAGAACTATAGATTCTGTTATTTATTGAAGAGGGTTTGATTTTTTATGGACGTAAAAAAGGGCGAGGGATGGTTTATGTTAAGGTGAATAAAATTCACTATTTAAGTTTATTTTATTCTTGTGACAATAAAGAGGAACACTCACCGACAGGAAAAAGAATGAGGTGCTTCGCATCTCGTGCCTGCATGGTAAAGAAAAGCTTCTCTTCATAAGTGCAGGTTTTTATGGTGGTGTCTGATTTTCATATGTAGAGATCAGCTGATATAAATGAAGAGAACAGCTGGGAAGCTGAAGAAGCGATTTGGCTTGCAGAAAGAAAGGCAGAGAGGAAGTGGTTGTATTGCAAATCGGTTAGAGGTTGAATTACAGTCAACACTTTTATTTATTTATTTATTTGTTTATTTATTTTTCTCGCACAGTTAGGTAACAAGCTATTTCGGCATAACATGGACAGCCGTTTCGACCTAAAGATAATTCCTAAGTTTGATGAAACTGGGGTAGTCGTTAGATGGATTGAGAATGTGGAATTAGTATGTGACTTATCGGGAGTGAAGCGGCTTAGAAAATCTCATCCCACTTCGGATAACTGGGGGAGAATTCGTAGTTTATCAGCAACTAACTGAAGAAAAATAATCCAATTCAGCACGAATTAAGCGAGTTCTATTCACTGCCTTTTACGATGGCAGATTTTAAGCGTATGAGCAGTTCGAATCAAATGTATTGCGTCCGGGTGAGACTGTAGACGTATATTTGGCAGATGTGCGGAAACTGTCAGTGCTATTTGGAGGAATACCAGATAATGTGCTGGTGTGTGTGCTTGTACGGGGACTTCCCAACCCTGTGAAAAGGCTCTTGCAGTCCTCCTCTAGAGTGGACGATATGACTTTAGAAGAGCTGTTGGCTCAAGCTCGAGCATTGATGAAAGACAATGCTGAAGTGGGGGAACCAGTCGTGGCTGCGACACAGCCTACCCGAATCATTCAACCACCTGTGGGCATGGGGCAATCTGATTATCCATGTTATAAATGCAATGGCCCTAATCATTTTGCAAGAGACTGCATCCAAAGGAGGCAGACTACCCGTCAACGATGTTATCGGTGCAATAAGCCTCGTCATCTGGTAAGAGATTGTCCGGGAAACGAAGTTGGGAACGAGACATCAGCGCCAGTCTATTCCCTAGTCAGAATGTGAACTCGGCGCTACCTGTCATTACCATTTATGTTGATGATGCACTTGGCTCTCCTCGACACTGGATGCTCACGTTCTATCTAATGTAAAAAACCAATACCCCTCCGAAACTAAGATCCTGATTCGGACTAGTGAAAGGATCTACCAAAGGATGTCTACACATGAGTTGTCTCTTATATTCAACAATACTTGCCTGCAAGAGAAAATGCTGCCTAGATATACATATATATATATATATATATATATATATATATATATATATATATATATATATATATATATATATATATATATATATATACACTATAAAAGGTACTCTCTTCTTTTCGCAATAATCCTTCTTTCTTAATTTTTCTATTTTTATCCCTTCTCTTTGCACGCTCTGCATTAATTCATGTCGCTGCTCAGCGTTTTTTTTTAATCTCTTTTCTTCCCTCATCATTACTGTGTAACTCAAACATTTTATTATTATTTTTTAGTTAAGACCTATTTCGTTGTGTGTGTAACCCATTTTCTGTTTCGTTATTTTTATCTCTTGTTGAGAAGTCCTGGATTACGAGTACCTAATAAACGTTTGTTACATACACCCCGTCCACGGGGGTAAGCCCAATGTCTCTGGAAGTTCATAAACATACCTTGTTATCGAATAAAAATCACTCATCACAACAGCAGAATTAAATCCAACCTCGCGTTGTTCGCTTCTCCTACGACTGGACCACTTTATACCTGATCGTCTCCATGGACTGAATTCTCACTCTGGGATTGTATCTTAAAACAATCAAAGAAAAGTAAATATAATGAATTTGAAAAAGGACCATTTATTACGATGTTTATGGAGCCTTCTCTTCTGCTAGAGGCGGAGTGTTCCGGTTAGAGATATCTGGAGCCCTTAGCTTCTTAGTGTACACTCGATTTTTAAGTCTTTCTTTCTTTACACGTGCTGTTCGCTCCAAAACTTTCTCTCTTGCTCCTGATTCTTTGGACGATATTACGTCACGTCCGCATCTAGCTACACCAGGTTCAGGGGACTTTTCAATGAATACTCGCTTTCCCCATGACCCCGGTTTCCTGTGTACGTTTCTACCTTTGCAGGTGTTAGACATCGCAGTGTTCGACCGTTCACACTTGCTGACCCCTCCTACGGAAGGGAGGAGGCGATCTGTGGCATTTACCATAAGATTTTTTTAGCGCCTTTGCTATTATTGCGAGGCTACTATGAACCTCGTGCCAACTCCAAGGATCTTTAAGCATTTTCTCTAGTGTTGTGTGTTGCGCGCCAACTCTGGATATTCAGAAACTTTTTGAACATTAAAGATCGAGCTATATGTAACCTCGTGTCTAAATATCATTTAAAATTCTAAGTGATGATCGCAACTTTCAGGCTGATCACGCAGATCTCGCAACGTTCTGCAATTTGAAAAGAAGTCACTTCCATGAAATGAAGGTAAGTGTGAATTTCCTAGCGTTGCGATTCGTGACTTGAGCCATCGTCTATGTGAGGAGAAATTCTCACATAGACGAACCAAACTTATGAAATATATCCTTTACTATGGAACAGTTCTTCCTTTTTTGTTTGTTTATTATTATTTCATCATTTGCATCTTTGTTCTTTTTTCTTGTCTATATTTCTCAATCTTTATATATTTATTTATTTAAAAAAAATATTGCTTGTGTTTTTTCTTATTTTTTTCTTTCGGTTTCTTTCTTCATTTTTTTTTCTGTTCGTTTCTCCTTTATCTCTCTTTTTTATTGTCTTTCTTTCTTTTTCTTTTATTTTCTTTCGTTTTAGTTGTTAACTTGGTTATTTCTACAAATGTTTCTTTTTTCTTTCTTTCCACTGTGTGTTTATCATCCAGATGTTCACCTCAAAGGATTAAGGTGTTTTCATTAATATCGCTTGACAAAATGACGCCTCTGCTTGTAACGTAAAGGGACGTAACTCGCATCAACCACACAATAAAATCCCGTCGGCGCCGTTTCCATTCCCGTCGACTGCATTCTTTACGTAGCGTTGGTTACCTTCCATCAATATAAGAGGTGATCATTTCGTGACAAATTTGCACAATTTAGCACAATAATTTACTTTTCTTTTCTCTGGAATAATTATTTTCTGTTTGCGTTTTCACTAAAGTAATATATTAACATTAACACTATATAAACATTCTTGCATATTTAGCTTTATTATATACATTTGATAAATATGTATGTGGGAATGTTATATGTATCAAGTATTGCCCAAAGCTGCCCTACGTAACTTGTTTTAATTGCCCGATTGAAATATATAAACAATATTAGCCTCGAATCAAAGACATGATGTGCTGTTTAGATTGTAAGCATTCGATTTCGGATTGTTAATATAACCATCTTCCGCTTATGCAACCATATTAATAGTGTATGATGCTTTGTCTCTGTCTTTCTGGCCGTGATAAATCTTCGATTACGTTTCTACACCGTATTAAAACCAAATAAAGTGATATAATTACATTGTCTCTATTTTTGTATTGTGGGTATTGTGGGTGTGTCCTCAATCGGTTTCTGGATTTCCAAACTCGGTGCTTCTCCATTGTGTCTTCTTGTTAGCCCTGGGAATCATCGTGTCGTCGCATTTATGCACATTAATTGTGGCGTGGTGGTTGTTCATCCGGTGAAGATGTCGAAAAATGCCGAAAAAAAAAATTCTTGTTTGATTTTCTCTTTGCAATAGATAGAAAGAACAAAACAAATATTAATGTTCTCTTCATTCGAACTGAACTTTTATTGAATCCACGGAGGTAGATTGTTCTCATTCCGTCAGCCATGACAGAGTAAGAAGTCTTAATCATATTCTTAGTATCGCATATATTAAGGATTGAATCATCGCCCGCTAATAGACTGTCACTTGTAACTGATCAAAACTTACCACATTATCCGGGACAGCTACATATTGAAAATATTTCCCAATATGTAACTGTCCCGTTAGCCTTCTGAAGAGCCTTAGAAGTTAAAATAAATTATAAATGCTGACAATTACAATGTGTATGTGAATTTTTTCTTTCTATATTCTATTATTGCTCCGTTTTCTACATTGAGCTCTCTTACACGGATTTCCTACCAAAATGATTCACTTTAATACTATATATATATATATATATTTATTTATTCTGGTACAGAAAAATTAGTACAACATTCGTACCGTCGGTTTCAAGCACGGAAGGTCTTACCCATCCGGCTCTCTTCAGCTTCTGTTGTCATCTGTTTTGGAAATGTGAGGTCACATGACACTCTTGTTGGGACGCGTTATTTGCTCAGTGTGTTGTGTGTGTTTGTTTAAATTTGAATTTAGTGTAATAAGACCGTTAAGATTTAAAACACGGGAGAAGAAAGAGAATTCAAGATTAAAGGGAATAAAAAAGGGGGCTAAAAAATAAAAAGATATATATGAAAATATATATATATATATATATAAATAAATATAAAAAAACATATATATATAAAAACATTTCAATACTAAGAATAAAAGAATAAAAAGAGTATTAAAAGGTATAAAAAGAAGAAAAAAAGGGGGTTAAAAAATATATATATAGAGAATAAAATGTAGAGAATAAAAAAGAGCGAGAGAGAAAGAAAGAATAAAAATAGAAAGAATAAAAAGAATAAAAATATAATAAATAAAAGTAAAAGTATAAATAAAAATAAAAATAAATTAAAAATAAATTTAAAGATTAAAAATAATAATAATAATAAAAAATAAAATTAAAAATTAAAAATTAAAAATTAAAAATTAAAAATTAAAGATACATAAAGAAAGGGTTTCTCTGAAATTCCCGTGAGCCAAATTATGAATTTGTATCATTAGCCGTTATATTTTTGAAGGTATGCGTTCTAAAAAACCGTTGATGTGTAAGAATCTTTTCCCCAGATTGGAGTGATTTAATGAAGAAATTCGGAACTAAGGGAGGTAACTAAGATGGAAATATGAAATATTTGAGTTTGTTAAAATGGGTTTGTAGATTAATCTAGTGGTTGATAAAAAATAAATATTTTTGCATTTTGGTGAAAGTCGAAGTTTTTGCTCTTGGAATTTATGTGGATATAGTTTGTTTAAATGGATTTGTAGAGTAATCTAGTGACTGATAATTAAATTAAATATTTTTAATTTAATTATCAGTCACTAGATTACTCTACAAATCCATTTAAACAAACTATATCCACATAAATTCCAAGAGCAAAAACTTCGACTTTCACCAAAATGCAAAAATATTTATTTTTTATCAACCACTAGATTAATCTACAAACCCATTTTAACAAACTCAAATATTTCATATTTCCATCTTAGTTACCTCCCTTAGTTCCGAATTTCTTCATTAAATCACTCCAATCTGGGGAAAAGATTCTTACACATCAACGGTTTTTTAGAACGCATACCTTCAAAAATATAACGGCTAATGATACAAATTCATAATTTGGCTCACGGGAATTTCAGAGAAACCCTTTCTTTATGTATCTTTAATTTTTAATTTTTAATTTTTAATTTTTAATTTTTAATTTTATTTTTATTATTATTATTATTTTTAATCTTTAAATTTATTTTTAATTTATTTTTATTTTTATTTATACTTTTACTTTTATTTATTATATTTTTATTCTTTTTATTCTTTCTATTTTTATTCTTTCTTTCTCTCTCGCTCTTTTTTATTCTCTACATTTTATTCTCTCTATATATATTTTTTAACCCCCTTTTTTTCTTCTTTTTATACCTTTTTATACTCTTTTTATTCTTTTATTCTTAGTATTGAAATGTTTTTATATATATATGTTTTTTTATATTTATTTATATATATATATATATATATATTTTCATATATATCTTTTTATTTTTTACCCCCCTTTTTTATTCCCTTTAATCTTGAATTCTCTTTCTTCTCCCGTGTTTTAAATCTTAACGGTCTTATTACACTAAATTCAAATTTAAACAAACACACACAACACACTGAGCAAATAACGCGTCCCAACAAGAGTGTCATGTGACCTCACATTTCCAAAACAGATGACAACAGAAGCTGAAGAGAGCCGGATGGGTAAGACCTTCCGTGCTTGAAACCGACGGTACGAATGTTGTACTAATTTTTCTGTACCAGAATAAATAAATATTATGCTCTTAATTTTTAACTTTGATTCTTAATTAATCGAGCACTCTGCTGGGATTTTTCCTACCATTCTACAAAGAATATATTATATATATATATATATATATATATATATATATATATATATATATATATATATATATATACTCAACCCTATATATCTATACGATGTAATATTGAGCTTTTAAAGTATTTGCATGCGTATCATATATTTTTGTATCTAACCAAAAAAGTTTTTTAATTGATTTAAATTTAAATTTATACCAAGGGAGGCGCGAGAGCGCTCTATCCCTTAATATACCACAAGAATGGCCTATGCTGGAAATGTCATTTCTTTGCTCAATCATAACCCAAAAACCAATAAACCAAATTAATTAAAACTTTGCACAAAATTTTTATTTGATGGGTTCTATAAGTGCGTAGAATTTCAGCATCATTAGTCAAGGCAACCCATAGATCCAGTAAGTTCAATCATGAAATCATGTTATCTGTGTGTACGTACGTACGTATGTGCCACCCTGTATCTGATCAACTATTTTATGGATTCAGCTGATTTTTGGTAGAGATAGAGGTTCTAGGGTCTAGTTGATGGCATTTTAATATCAGTTTACCATATACCTTAGTTTTCCAGAAAATTGCAAAAAACCTTAAAAATGACCATTTTATTGAGGCATAGCCTTTAAAAAAGTAGTCATATTCCATGAAGAATGCCAGTATACTAAAATCATATGCCCTTAATAGGGTTAAGATGAAAATTCATATACACTAAATGTACAAAAGCAAGGGAATTCCCAATTTTTTACACTTTTATTGTCATTAAGGTTATGACTACATATCAACCAAACCATTTCATTATCACATCACTACAGTATAAATATCTATGCATGAGTGGATGAAGTGTGTGAGGTGCGCTGAAGAAAAACATCCTACTAGTAAAATACATAGCCCGGTTGTGCTCGCATACCCTTAATGACAATAAAAGTGTAAAAATTTGGGGATTTCCTTGCTTTTGTACATTTAGTGTACATGAATTTTCATCTTAACCATATTAAGGGCATATGATTTCAGTATACTGGCATTTTTCATGGAATATATATATATATATATATATATATATATATATATATATATATATATATATATATAGATAGATATATAATAGAGTTAACGATAAGTGAAGTATCGTTAAAGTGATCTATCGTGATAAGGTAAAACTCATTACGTTGAGTAGAGCAATACATTTAAAAGAAGGAAAGATGAAGATAAAAAATTGCATAAAATTACAAAAAATTACATAAAATTAATACAAATTTTATTACATCGAAAGTTCAGATGCAAGAAGTTACACTAATCCTTAATCCATGAATATTCAAAGATAAAACTCTTCTCGTCAGAGGATGAAATTTGGTAATGTGATATTTATTATATATAAATATTACCTGTTCAATTTCACTGTGAAAATTGAAGAAGAAATAATAGGAAAAGTTGGGGATGAAGAAATAAATGGCCGAGAGGGAGAATGGTAGCAAAAGTGAGTAGCCATTGTCGAAGACAAAAGGAGACACTCTGATGCAGATAGCAAAATATCAAAAGTAGATTTGGAGAAAGTTTAAAAAAAAGTTTTACAGTGTTTCAAATAAAAGGCAGAGGGTTCAAAAATATCTCACTTGATCCGTAGGATTCGTGTCTCCGTTTTGTGTATAATTACGTAGAATTACAAGTAAAAGTCCGTGGAGTGATATTGCAAGTATCCAATTCGGCGGATGCGAACCGAAGATTATCTGTTAAAAGACGCTCTGTGGCAAGGTTCATATCTGCCTACAAACACCCGGCCACCGGGCAGTGATATGTTGCAAAAGTTGTCTTATATTAGCTTGAATATTCGGCTTTTGGTAGGAAACTCAGCCGATTAAAGTGAACAGAACTGGATCAAACATTTTTCTTCAAATTATCATCCTGAGGAAGTCTTACAATAAAGACGAAACATTGATGAATATATAAAAAAATATCTCTTGTTTTTTTCCCTTTTCATTTCCCATATATATATATATATATATATATATATATATATATATATGTATCTTTAAATTTAAATATACAGGGTGTTTCAAAAGTCTTGGGAACATAACGATTTTTAATAACTCAAAAACTATTAGGAGTTGAAAAATGAAATTGGTACCGTTGGAAAGGTTAAAGTTTCAAGTTTTGTGGGGAATCTTCAAAGTTGCTCAATATGAGCACCATTCGTCACACGGCAGACATCTAGTCGATAGTCCATTTCCTGCCAAACGCGTTCCAGCATCTTGACGTCAATGGTTCCCACAACTGCCGTTACTCGAGCCTTTAGTTCGTCAATATCTCTTGGAAGGGGCGGCACATAGACTTGTTGCTTGACAAAGCCCCAAAGGAAAAAGTCACACGGGGTAAGATCTGGAGACCTAGGAGGCCAGGGCATGAGAACGTCATCACCTCGCCCAGATCTCCCAATCCATCTACCAGGCAGCCTTGTGTTAAGAAACTGCCTTACTCTAAGACTCCAGTGTGGTGGTGCACCATCTTGTTGAAAAATGAAATCATCAGATTCTGCTTGTTCCAACTGAGCCATTAACCAGTCTTCCAGCATGTTGAGATAGGATTCACCAGTGATAGTTGCCTCTTCAAAGAAGAACGGTCCATAGACACCTTTCTTGGAAATTGCACAAAACACGTTCACTTTTGGTGAATCTCGCTCGTGCTCAAGAAGTTCATGAGGATTCTCAGTACCCCATATGCGAGTGTTATGCTTGTTAACTTTGCCATTCAGATGGAAGGTCGCCTCATCGCTAAAAACAAGCCGGTCATCAAAGACGTTATCTTCCAACTTCTCTTGCATTGCAATGCAAAAGTCACGGCGAAGTGGCTTATCAGTGTCCTTCAACTTTTGGACCAACTTGAGCTTGTAAGGTACCATTTGCAGTCGTTTCCTTAAGACACGCCAGACAGTTGCTGGAGCAAGCTGAAGTTCCCTGCTGGCTCTTCTCACTGATTTACGGGGGCTCCGCTGAAAGGCTGTCCGAACTTGCTCAACTGCATCTTCTGAAGTTGAAGGGCGACCTGTTCGCTTACTTGGGCACAAACACCCATCTTTCACAAATTTAGCATGCCATCTGACAATGGATTTCCTTTCAGGGGCTTCTTTTTTAAATTTCCTGCGAAATGCACGCTGAACACATGTCCACAATTCAGTCTTTGCAAATTGGAGGACGCAAAATGCCTTGTCTTGTTTAGAGAACGCCATTACTGCACCTGTAAAGATAACACGAAAATCATTAGTATGACCAAAAACTTGATTAAGCAAGCTTTAAAATGGCACCAGTTTCATTTTTCTACCTGGAATAGTTCATGAGATATACGCATTTGTAATGTTCCCAAGACTTTTGAAACACCCTGTATATATATATATATATATATATATATATATATATATATATATATATATATGTATATATATATATATATATATATTACTGTCATCTCTTTCACTCTCTCTTTTTGTACCTCCCTATATATAGAGAGGGGTGGAGAGGGAGGTAGAGAGATTTCACTAATAAACAGACACCCTTATTATCATCATTAATAACGAAGAATTTTGTCAGAGGTTTCTAGGCGAGATGATATTGAATATTTTTTCTCTCTGGTGAATTGGATAATCACTCGGTAAACAGTGGGTAGTCGGATTCCTAGGTTTGCCGCGTTTTGACTCTGAGTAAACCCACCTTCGGATTGACTCGCAATTCCATTGCGTCTTTTGTCTGTGACAAACTCAAATGGCGATAAATGATAGATATCTTGATATCTGAAACATAAACAAATTATCTTAGTATAAAATATTTAGGTTCCACCTTTAAAGATGTAAACATTATGTTGCTTGGGATATCTATGTACTCTATTATGTCTATATAAGCAGGAAGAACCGGCATTGCCTGGGATATCATGAAAAACCCAAGCCTTTTGCACATGGTCATGCAATTGTTTTTGTTGATTTATTTATCAAGGACTTAAACTTCTTTTTGAAACGAGGCATATGTGTATTAATCATATACACTCCTGTTCTAAAATTTTAGACCACTGGATTTTTCTTAAAAGAACCCTTTTTTTAGAATAGATTTTAAACTCCTCCCACTTAAGGTTACAAATACTACAATTTAAAAGTTTATGGAAACAGAAAGCTACATTCCAAACATTTTATTAGAAATTTACATTTTTATAAAATGAGGCATTTTACACTCGATCAAAATTATAAGACCAGAGACAAAAAATCTACGAAATTGTACGAAAAGTGTATGAAAACATACAACAACCAAATTTAATAATGAGTTCTACCTCCACTTGTTTTGATGATATACAAAAATTGTTTGGGGCATGCGTTTCCATTAAGGTGCGGGGGATGTTGCTCCAGCTTTACGAAGTTCATTTTTTGTTGAATATTGTTTGTCATTTCGATAAACATCTCTTGTCATCTATCCCCAAACATTTTCAATTGAGGTTCAAGTCAATAACCATACCATACCTAATTTTTAATCTAATATTAAACACCTATTTTTGAACACTATATTTATAAACAAAACATAATTTAAAAATTTATCAATTTCTATTCTCTGCGGAGTTGGTTTGTTCCAACCCTACTCTCTGGCATCCATTTGGTGAATTCTCTACGCAGACGTATTTTTTCTTTGATGTTTATTATGTTTGACAAATGGGAGATTTTCTCGAAATATTGAATATATGATTTTTAATCATCACCCGGGCAACACACAAACAGCCAACACCACCCTTGCTGTTATGTAAGATTTTAAAGAAAAATAAATAGTAAGTCGCCCCACTTCGATTTATTATTTTGTTCCTTCTAGCTTACAACTTATCCGGCATTCTGCATTGCCTTCAGCCTTCTTAACATATTACTACTATTCTTAGCAATTATTCAAGCAAACTACCATTCTCTATTTAGACACACACACTGATATATATATATATATATATATATATATATATATATATATATATATATATATATATAAAGTTAGTTATCAGAATATATTTATGACATTTAAGCTACACAGAGAATTCTGCATTTTATTCTGTAGGGAATCGTCAGGCTAAAATGCAGTGAATTTGTGTTACGGGGTGTTTCTATATAAACACGTGATGTTTAGTCTAACTAGCTAAAAATCCCGATTCTTTGTTATTCTTTCCCACAGGTTAATGTTTCCATTGGTCAATGGTAAGGCTTCTCACAAAGAAAGGTTCGGCTGATTTACACTTCCTATGTTTTGTTCTGTTTTGTATAGAAGTAACTCATCCCTGATTTTTGTTGTCTCGAATTAACAGGTAACCTTATTTTTACACGTGCGTGCTTATATTTCTATTTTTAGATCTTAGTTTAATTATTTTTTAATTATTTATTTATCTAATTTTATTCATTGTTTATTAATTTTTTATATATTTAAAAAACAAATTTTTCTTATGTATTGTTATCCTAAGGTAAATGTTATTCTGTGTAAGAAGTTATTTGCTATTTAACTTCTACAGTTTAATAGGTCTCTATCCGAACCTTTGTTTGTGAGAAGCTCCACCATAAACCAATAGCTCTACTCACTTATTGGGCACTGTTGAAGTAAATACTGAAAATCGATAATAAAATATTATATCTCCTTATAGCATTTCATGTGGATACATGAAAACATATATATATATATATATATATATGTTGGCCTAGTAGTAGAATATCAAGATGTGAAGTCAAAGGTGACTTTGTAACTTGATTCGAATCCTTTGAGCGGAAGTGATTGGCATCTCCTACGCTGATGATTGCATAAGCATGAAACACCGGTGTCTGTAGGTATTAATAACACATATGATTTAAAAAATTATTGTTATCGCCCCTTTAAAAGTAAGTATGGACCCCGATGAGAATTTATGAACAAGCAGTCACACTTGGCGTAATGCGATGTTCCTTCCTCTGCAAGTGAATACTATATGACTCAGCTTATATACACCTTAACCCTGACTAATCATTAATCTTTTATGAAGAAGTGTTTCCAGAAGTTTATAAAGCACATGGTAAGATCAAATAGATGAAATTGTTGATTAAGATAATGAGAACCTGATAGATAAAGAAGTATACAATCTTTCAATATAAATATAAAACAGGAACAAACACAACATAAAAATAACAAATACACACTTACAGATCTTCCTGATATTTATAGGTATCATGTATGCCAAGTTCCCTCGTGTTTTCTAGATTGAGCCTTTGGTTTTGCGAGTTTCCTTTTTTTCATTTCTAGACGAGCAGACATTTCAATTGCGAATTACATTCAAGTCTCCTGGTTGAAGATTCCGATTGTATTTATTTCATTCATTTTTGTTGTTGTTTTGCAAATAGTTTTATGTCGTTCATATACATGCGTTGGTTTGTTTTTTTCTTTTGTGGGTGTGAATTATCATCCGACATTGCACCACAGAAATAAGCTGTTGAGTGGCACGATGGCTATGAGAAAAAAGTAGTGGCAATAGAAAATCTCCCTGGAAAATGTATTTTTGTATTCTTATATCTGATGTTGTTTCTTCTGGGTAAATCTGTCAGATATCCTGTATATCCGTAAGCATTCAATTGTCCATGTTTGGCTGATACGGTCGTGGGCTTCTTTGCTGTTGATCCATGCCATGGCTATGTTTTTTTTTCTGTGTTTACCGCTATATTTTGCTTAGTTCATGTGTACCTCTTGTCGTTGTTTTTTGCATCCTTCCCTTTCCTCTGTAGGTGTTCATCGCTTGTCGATTTGACATTATATGGAGTTTAAAGAGCCACTTGAAGATAAATGTTAATGAGCTGAGAATTATTGTAAGACGGAAGATGAGCGACAATATGGGAATACTAAGATCGATTTATTTATTATTTAGCGGTTTATCACAATAATTTATAAGTTGTAATAAGTTGTAATAAGAAGAGCAGCAATATCGTGGTAATGTGTTTCACAGGGTAAAAGTTTTTTCTAAAAGTTCTGTTCATGGAAATTTCTAAAGACGCTAGGCACATTGGAGAGAAAGAAAAATCTTTTACAGTTGTAGTAGGTAAGATATTTCTTGATGGAAATGTTTTAGAAGAGAACCGAAAGTTGGCGTTGAGTTAAGCAGCTCTTTAGAAATAATTATAGAGTAGAAAGAGGCTAGCAATATCTCTTCTGTGGCAAAAGGAACAGAAAATATCAACTGCCATATGATTTTGAAGTCGATTTAGTACCGTGGAATGTCAATGAAAGAGGGATATACGTGCCACCTCCATAGTATTACAGCTTAAAGGGTATTTAACTCATACATATATATATATATATATATATATATATATATATATATATATGTATATATTTATATATATTATCAGCTTCATATTATATTCCAATAACCATGTTTTTATTTTATTATTTTTATTTTTATTTTTTCACATTTCCAAAAAACATACATTTCTGTGAGATATATTTTTTACTGTTCGTTTCATTTGTCTTGTGGCAAACAGCATACTTAAGGGAAATCTATATCCTAGAGGACGGCTCCACAAGTATTTGTACACATAAGACTTAATGATGACTATAGTGTAGCCTGTTGTGAATCAGACGCGTTGTATCTTATTCCACAATGAGATTTCATAGGAAAGAAACTTTGTATGAACAAAGTTTCTTTCCTATGAAATCTCAGTTTTGTTTGTTTTTTGGTAAAGAGAGAAAGGAAAATTCTTTGCTGTGTTTGTAGATGAGTTCCTACTGTGAATGTATTACAGTGGAATACCAGGAATTGGTGCGGCATCTATCATAGACACAACGGTAGGTAGAGGATTGAATCATTCTTGAGTAGTAGAATTATCCAATTATTTTTACAGCAATAGACTGGATGTAGGTCTTCAATTTCGAGGGTTCTATTTGAGATTATAGAACTATATGAAATGATTATCATTATTGGACATTTGAACAGACCATTTTTAATCAAGCTTATGATTAAAGAGTAAAATGCCTAAAACATATTACACTAATGATCTGAGACGGATAACTATAAAATAATTAACCAAATATACTAACAAAAGCCTTATTGTTCTAGCAAATAAAATTAAGGAAACTTATATAGTATGATCGATTAGCAATATGGAACAATGGTACACAAGAAATTCAGCAAAATATAAAACTCCCCTAGTTCAAACTATTAAAAACATTAATCTAGAAAGTAAGAATTTGTGGTCTAAGCTAAAAAGATAAATACACTGACACTATAGTTCACGAAACTCAAAATTTACTTTGGAATACCATTAACCATACTGTAACAATAGCTTGTCCATTAAGCATATCTTCATCAGTTTACCATTAACCATACTGTAACAATAGCTTGTCCATTAAGCATATCTTCATCAGTTAACCATTAACCATACTGTAACAATAGCTTGTCCATTAAGCATATCTTCATCAGTTAACCATTAACCATACTGTAACAATAGCTTGTCCATTAAGCATATCTTCATCAGTTAACCATTAACCATACTGTAACAATAGCCTGTCCATTAAGCATATCTTCATCAGTTAACCATTAACCATACTGTAACAATAGCTTGTCCATTAAGCATATCTTCATCAGTTAACATTTAACCATACTGTAACAATAGCTTGTCCATTAAGCATATCTTCATCAGTTAACCATTAACCATACTGTAGCAATAGCTTGTCCATTAAGCATATCTTCATCAGTTAACCATTAACCATACTGTAACAATAGCTTGTCCATTAAGCATATCTTCATCAGTTAACCATTAACCATACTGTAGCAATAGCCTGTCCATTAAGCATATCTTCATCAGTTAACCATTAACCATACTGTAACAATAGCTTGTCCATTAAGCATATCTTCATCAGTTAACCATTAACCATACTGTAACAATAGCTTGTCCATTAAGCATATCTTCATCAGTTAACCATTAACCATACTGTAACAATAGCTTGTCCATTAAGCATATCTTCATCAGTTAACCATTAACCATACTGTAACAATAGCTTGTCCATTAAGCATATCTTCATCAGTTAACCATTAACCATACTGTAGCAATAGCCTGTCCATTAAGCATATCTTCATCAGTTAACCATTAACCATACTGTAACAATAGCTTGTCCATTAAGCATATCTTCATCAGTTAACCATTAACCATACTGTAACAATAGCTTGTCCATTAAGCATATCTTCATCAGTTAACCATTAACCATACTGTAACAATAGCTTGTCCATTAAGCATATCTTCATCAGTTAACCATTAACCATACTGTAGCAATAGCCTGTCCATTAAGCATATCTTCATCAGTTAACCATTAACCATACTGTAACAATAGCTTGTCCATTAAGCATATCTTCATCAGTTAACCATTAACCATACTGTAACAATAGCCTGTCCATTAAGCATATCTTCATCAGTTAACCATTAACCATACTGTAGCAATAGCCTGTCCATTAAGCATATCTTCATCAGTTAACCATTAACCATACTGTAACAATAGCTTGTCCATTAAGCATATCTTCATCAGTTAACCATTAACCGTACTGTAACAATAGCTTGTCCATTAAGCATATCTTCATCAGTTAACCATTAACCATACTGTAGCAATAGCCTGTCCATTAAGCATATCTTCATCAGTTAACCATTAACCATACTGTAACAATAGCTTGTCCATTAAGCATATCTTCATCAGTTAACCATTAACCATACTGTAGCAATAGCTTGTCCATTAAGCATATCTTCATCAGTTAACCATTAACCATACTGTAACAATAGCTTGTCCATTAAGCATATCTTCATCAGTTAACCATTAACCGTACTGTAACAATAGCTTGTCCATTAAGCATATCTTCATCAGTTAACCATTAACCATACTGTAGCAATAGCCTGTCCATTAAGCATATCTTCATCAGTTAACCATTAACCATACTGTAACAATAGCTTGTCCATTAAGCATATCTTCATCAGTTAACCATTAACCATACTGTAGCAATAGCTTGTCCATTAAGCATATCTTCATCAGTTAACCATTAACCATACTGTAGCAATAGCCTGTCCATTAAGCATATCTTCATCAGTTAACCATTAACCATACTGTAACAATAGCTTGTCCATTAAGCATATCTTCATCAGTTAACCATTAACCATACTGTAGCAATAGCTTGTCCATTAAGCATATCTTCATCAGTTAACCATTAACCATACTGTAACAATAGCTTCTAGACCCAAGGTTTAGTTGCATTATATCTATTGTTCAATCTCCGTAGGGGGACATAAACTTTGTGCAACACTGTTCATCTTCGTGGGATTCATCTAACCTGTTATTGGACGGGTATTTTTCTGAAATTAGTTTCTTGGTTAAAAATAAGGAATTGCTTCGCATTTGACAAATAAAAGATAGCCTCACAGAAAACATAAAAGCATGTAAAACTATAGGTGTTATTATTATTATTTTAATATTTCGAGTGGTCCTCCGCTCCTCATCAAAAATGTGATTAAAAAGTGAATGAAATTGAAACCGTTAAGAGATACTGGAATTTTCGACTTTGTACAGCGTAATTCATTGTCTTAACAGTGAAGATCAGTTTACGCCTATATGCATACACACACACACATATATATATATACATATATACAACACTTAAACGATCTGAACTGTATATATATATATACATATATATAAAAATATATATATAAATATATATATATATATATAATTCTGATCGTTCAAGTTTTTCACCGCAATTGAGGCAATCTTATAAACATATACATAATATGTATATATATATATATATATATATATATATATATATACATATATATATGTTCATATATATATATATATATATATATATATATATATATATATATATATATATATATATATATGTGTGTGTGTGTGTGTGTGTGTGTGTGTGTGTATTATACGTATCAGCAGATTGAAATTCCTCCGGCAATTTTTCGACTCTTATGACCCCAGTTTTTATTATGATCGAACGAATTCAAAATGAATCGTTGCCAAAAATATATTGATCTTAATGTCGCCTACTGCGGGTAATACATTTGTGTTTTTATCAGAGTTATGACATTATAATACCTATAATTCAAAACGGCCACTAATTTGGCTTCCTTTCATATTTTTTCAGATATTTTTTTGTTGCGTTGAAGCCATTCAAGATAAGGAAGAATCACAATTTACTGGCACACTAAATGTTCAACTATTTATATCGCTAAAAGTTTCAAGAATCGGGAATCATATTTGAAATAGCGAATTGCACTCATTGCGAAATCCGTATTTTTGTACTGATTATTCACTTGATACTTCCGGTAATATCTTTTCATCTGTTACTAATTGATATTTGGTATCTGTCTGTCTGTAGCAGAAACTATGCTATTAATTTTAGACTATTGCACTATCGTACTATTTTTTAATACTTAATCTACTATACTATTACAGACTAATGCACTATTTTTCAATAAAGGTGGATTATGTATTTTCTGTTCACTAGTCATTAGACACATCACTTAGGAATTACCTTTTCTTTTTGAGGGTAGTGAAATATCTGTTCATTCGTCATGGTACCATCCTTTTTAGGCATCACCGCTTCCTTTTTTAGTGCTGTAGTGTAATATATATTCGTTCGTCTGATACCATCTTCCTCGGTATTACCACGTTTTGGGGGATGGGGAGTAGTGTATTGTCTTTTGGTTCGCCATGAAACCATCCCCCTAGGCTTTAAATATGTGACCAGAGAAGGCATATATTTTCTAGTTCAAATAAGGATATTTATGCAGCATCGTCTCATTAAATCAAGTTTAATATTTTTTTTATTTATGATATATATATATATATATATATATATATATATATATATATATATATATATATATATTAGTGATGAGACGATTCCAAAATTTTCCTCGATTCCAACACAATTAGCGATTCTGTTCTAAATTACCGATTCCAATACAATAACCGATTCCGATTCTTTAAAAATTTAAAAATATTTAATTAGAGATTTGTTGCTTTCTTTTTAAATTCAAATTACTGTAAACCCCCCGTATAATGCCCACATATATTTTTGCAGACGTAAAAAATGCACTTGGGAGGGTTGTACAGGGTGTTTCAAAAGTCTTGGGAACATAACGATTTTTAATAACTCAAAAACTATTAGGAGTTGAAAAATGAAATTGGTACCGTTGGAAAGGTTATATCACACGAGTAGATATTTCTAAATATTTTTTCTCAAATGTTTTTCTTTTAATTGATTGAAAATTATTCGACAACTAAATATTTATTTTCCTTTTAAAACAAAAGCGATTTTTATT
This sequence comes from Sepiola atlantica, assembly GCA_963556195.1. Lineage (NCBI taxonomy): Eukaryota > Metazoa > Mollusca > Cephalopoda > Sepiida > Sepiolidae > Sepiola > Sepiola atlantica. The sequence continues at coordinate 138,113,998 of OY744515.1, forward strand.
AGTTCGTTTCTTTGAATTTTTTCATAAACGATCGTAAATAGTTTACGATTGGTATGTAAGATAAGATGACGGTGTAGGAAGAAAATAGTTAAGAAAGCCACTTCGCACGTTAAGAATGAACTTCTAAATAATAAACTTACAATTTAGAAAACCATTCTAAACATGAGAAGAGCGGGGGACTTTGTTAACTATTCTGTACCTTCAAAGTATGTTCATATTTTTTCATCCTGATTATGAAGATTTGGTCGGTTATTTATTTATTAGATTTATTTGTTTTACTTAAAAAAAGATAGATATTATTATTATTATTATTATTATTATTATTATTATTATTATTATTATTATTATTATTATTATTATTATTATTATTATAATGATAATGATGATGATGATAATGATGATGATGATACCCTGTAAAGATTATGGCAAATGATCTATGGGTGGAGGGAGGAGGGGGTCATAGAGTTTTCTTTAAAAGCGGTTATATAGTATGCTATAACCATAGAACCATAAACACGATTTGTTAAATACATTATTCATACGAAAACTAACATTCATCAATCCATTAACTACAAAGTCAAAATAATAATAATAATAATAATAATAATCATATTAATAATAATAATAATAGTAATAATAATAGTAATAATAATAATAAGAAGAAGAACATATACATGATTAAAAACAAAGAAATTAAAAACTAGGTCACAGCTGAGTAATGGGTATTGTATAATCGCACCTCCACAGTTAGAATACAATCTATGCTATCAATATCAGATCAGTAACTACCATCCAATATACTGATGGTATACTTGACTGAAATGTAGATAAATTAAAATGGTGGAAGTTTACTTAGTGTTTAAGATGTCGTAAATATAGAAGAAGGGTGTCTATATAAATATATTTCTGAAAGTAATGAGATTCTTCTTCGTTAAGTGAAAGAGAGGAAATACTAAGATATGGGAAAAGGCTGAAGATCACAACACAAATGCTAAATGGCTGAAACGCATGAAAAATGAACTACTAGAAATTGAAGAAGGAAAAGAAACAGAAATTAATAAAGAAACTATTAAGACAACACTAAAAATATGGAAAACTGGAAAGAACCAGGTCACGATGGAATACATGCGTACTGGTTCAAAACATTCACGACCCTACCTGAAAGGTTAGCACAGAAACTGAGAACATGTATCCATAAAACAAACGTACCAGAGTGGATGACCAAAGGAAGGACAACGCTCATACAAAAATACGTCAAGAAGGGAACCACCCCAAGCAATTACAGACCAATAACCTGTTTACCAACAATATGGAAAATCCTAACGGCACAACTGAGATAGCAAATTTACGCTTCCCTGAAAATCCATGGGCTACTTCCCGAGGAACAAAAAAAAAATGCCAGAAAGGGAAAAGAGGGACGCATGGTCTGTTATACATAGATCAAAAGATCCTGAAAGAAATTAAAAGCAAGAAAAATAACATATCTATGGCATGGATTGACTATAAGAAAGCGTACGATAGAATCCCTCAAACATGGATAATTGAATGTTTAAAAATGTACAAGATACCTGACAGGATTATTAATCTCATCAAGAAAGCAATGGAAACATGGAGATTAGAACTGACAACTAGAGGACAACACTTGACGCAGATCAAAATACAGAGAGCCATTTTCCAAAGATACTCCCTATCACCACTACTGTTTATCATAGCCATGATGCCACTCAACTACATACTTAGGAAATGTGATGCTGAATACTAGTTCACAGGTAGAGAACAAAGAATAAACCATCTCATGTACATGAACGATCCGAAGCAATTTGCAAAAAGCAAGAAGGAACTGGAAAAGCTGATAAATACGATCAGAATCCTCAGCATGAACATTCAAATGGAATTCGGAATCGAAAAGTGTGCATTGCTAGAGATTAAAAAAAAGAAAAGCTGGAAACGACTGAGGGAATGAAACTACCCAACCAAGAGCAGGTGAGGGCGCTAGGCGAACAGAACAGCTACACATATTTGGGTGTTCTGAAAGCAGACACAATCAAATCAACAGAAATGAAAGAGAAGATTAGAAAATAATATCTTAAAAGAACAAGGAAGCTCTTAGAAACAAAATTATATAGCAAAAACTTAATCAAAGGAATAAATACCTGTGCAGTATCACTAATACGATACTGTGGACCATTTATAAACTGGACCAAATAAGAACTCAAGCACCTTGATCAGAGGACTAGAAAATTAATGACCATGCACAACGCACTACGTGAAGAGCAACGAAGAGGGAAGAGGAGTGGTAAGTATAGAAGACACTAAAAAAGAGCTGGAGAAATACATAAACCAGAACACAGAAAGGCTGATCATCGCAGCAAGAGACACCGTCCCAACGAACAACGCAAGAAGCATTGAAACCGGACACAAACAAACAAGAAAAGAAAAGTGGGAAGAAAAACAACTATATGGACGTTTCATAAGACTAACGAGAGAAGAAACTAACGCAAATAGCTGGACATGGCTAAGAAAAGGAAACTTAGACAGAGAAACGGAATCATTACTGAGGGCTGCACAGAACAATACGATTAGGACAAACTACATTAAAGCTAAAATAGATAAAACCCAGGAAAACAGTAAATGCAGACTGTGTGGACAAAGAGACGAAACAATAATCATATAATAAGTGAATGTAGCAAACTTGCTCAAAAAAATACAAGAACATACATGACTGTGTGAGGAGAGCAATTCACTGGGAACTGTGCAAACAATTGAATTTCGAATACGCAGACAAATGGTAAAACATAAACCAGAAACAGTACTGGAAAACGAAAAACAAAGAATACTCTGGGATATGGATATACAAACAGATAAACTCATACAAGCAAGGACACCTGATATTATTATAATTGACAAGAAGAAAAAATCTGGTAAAATCGTAGACTTCGCCGTTCCAGCAGACCACAGAGGGAAGATAAAAGACACTGAAAAACAAAGCAAATACACAGAACTATCCAGAGAACTGAAAGGAATGTGGAGCATGTAGAAAGTTAGTATGATACCAATAATGGTAGGAGCACTAGGAACAATCCAAACACACATGGAGAAAAGACTGGGAGAAATTGGAATCAAAGGGACCAGCGACACCATACAAAGGACGGCAATGATCAAAACAGCTGCAATCTTAAGGAACACTCTTGAATGCGGAAACCAACCCGCATAATGGTAATCAGTCACAAGGAATTTACAACAGGGAGAAAAGAAACACATGAAGAACACCACAACACGAACCAAGGAACAGAAACTGCAAAAAACATCACTTCATAAGCTCCCCCTACAATAAATTATACCGGCCTCATCTCACACCACACAAAAATAAACTTGGGAACACAAATTACAAAAAAACACTATAAGGTTGGGTGGGGAGGGAAGGGAGAACCCTTCTCTCCCCACCCAACCCCACCCCCTAAAAACAATTAATAAAAATTAACATAAAAATAGTGCCGGCCTAGGCTGACACTAGACAAAACATTTGTAGAGGGTCGATGAGGATGAGAAGCCCGAGGAGGGACAGCACAAACCAGACCCTCATTGGAAAAGTGCGGAGAATGCTGGGACCTTTGGTAGGCTTATTACCACCAAAATTCCAGAGAAGACCAATGGTCCTTACGAGCGAGAAATCAATGGTAAGCGGCTGTTGCGATACCGCATCGTTATTTGCGGTAGTTATCGAAAAGAGGCGAAGGATACTGGAAATCTGGGGCGGCTTGTTGTCACTCAGACTCCAGGAAATACCACTGGTAATTGTCGGTGAGCAATCACTAACGATGATCGATGTTAGAACTCCTAGTGAGTACAAATAATGATGATGATGATGATGATGATGATGATGATGATGATGATGATGATGATGATGATGATGATGATGATGATGATGGCAGCGGCAAATTTGTAGATAAACACCCTCAGCTAAATCACCCCAATATGATATTCTACCTTTTTAGGTGATTACGTGTGAACACCTTGTAAAACTTGGCGGAACGAAATTAAAAAAAAATTAATTTAGAATTTGGAGTGGGAGACCGGTTTCGTATCTAAATTAAACGTAAAATGATAATCATTTCTGGGATGTTCACTAAATTTAAAACAATTATTAACTCTAAGTGCAACTAGCAAGGTCGTAAAACCATGCGTAATTCCTGTAAAAAGTAGACCCCCCCCAAAAAAAATAAACGCACAGAATTTATCTCCCATAGCAAAATAAGAATTTTTTGGTCCACTGCTTTAAACCGTAAGAATGTCTTGGAAATAAGAGCTTAGTTTACGTTAAAATTATGTGTAAAACTTATCCTTCACTCTAAATTCTTAAATACATCGTTTTGTATTCAATCTTTTATAATTATTAATAATGGTTTATCCGTATTTCTTTTTTTTTTGACAACATTGCTTTTATTTAATTTATTAAACATTTTTTCGGTGTGTTCACACATAATCACCTACAAAAAAATAGAATCTTATTTTTTTGGAAGGGGTACTTTTAAATATAGATATAATGTCTTTTTTTTAATTTGACATACTTTTTAATGTTTTCCTTTTATGTATTGTATCTAAGATTTTGATAAAGTAATTGTGAGATTTTCATCGATATTTTTCACTTGTGCCAAAATCGAAAAAAATACAATAACACATTAATTATTTTACGCAGTGACCAGACAATGACCAAGGTCAGAGCAGCGCCAGTGAAATAAAAAAAACACTTCTCCCAGCGTTTTAAATCTTTTTATATTCAACTGTGAACTCTGAGACAAGCGTTATATAGACGTTTAGCAAGTATGTCTGAAGAGAAATTTGAACATTTCAACTGTGAACTCTGAGACAAGCGTTATATAGACGTTTAGCAAGTATGTCTGAAGAGAAATTTGAACATTTCAACTGTGAACTCTGAGACAAGCGTTATATAGACGTTTAGCAAGTATGTCTGAAGAGAAATGTGAACATTTCACCTGTGAACTCTCCGATAGACGTTTAGCAAATAGGGGCAGAAATAAATTTGAACATTTCAAAAGTTTTGATAACCGAATAGGCAAGTGAAGTCTAGAATATTTATTTTGTTTAGCATAAATTACAAATAAAATATTAAACTTCGGAATATTTTAGATGAGGGTTGATAATTCGTAAAATTTGGTATATTTGGACTACTGTTCTCATCGGGTCCTGGCGCAGTGGATATAGTACTAAGTATAAATCAGTTTAATTGCGAATTATTAAAGAATTCTTCCCAGTCATGGCAGATGGAACAAGGGTATTTTACCCCCGTGGATTAAATAAAGGGTTCAGTTCGAAATTCTGTCCAGATTCTCGAGTTCGACAGAAAAATTCCCGAGTTCGACAAAGTACACCTGAAGAAGGTCGGAGGTTACATCGGACGAAGCGTTGTGATAAAAACACCCAAGATGAGAACAGTAGTCCGAATATAGCAGATTTTACGAATAAAAATAATTAAATTAGACTCTGAAAGTCAATTTTAAATCGGGGGTCCTGTGTCCTTTAGTTTTATGATGTAAAAAAGACAATTATCTAATGAATAAATGCATCGTGCTTGTTTTATTTTTCATTGTCAATAAACAATTTAAAAGAATCGTTTTTGGAATCAGAAATAAAGTTACAAGTTTTTTTGATTCAAGTACTGATTCTGATACCCCAATAAGTTCAGATTTTCCGATTCCCGATTCCGATTAATTATCGCAACACTAATATATATATATATATATATATATATATATATATATATATATATATATATATATATATATATATTAATATATATATATTAATATATATTTATATATATATATATTTATATATATATTTATATATATATTAATATATATTTATATATATATATATATATATATATATATATATGTATATATCTATATGTATATATATATATGTTTAAGTGAAATATTTTTGAAAATCAACGTGCAATTAAAATGCGTATAACATCGACTGGACTTCTACTTATCCTAACGTCTTTTAGAACTTAACGTGCCTTTCCGCTTCTATCTTGATTCAACCCATCGGGGTTAATACCATCAAAATGAGGAAGAAAAGAAGAAAAGGAACTATAAGACAGTCTCGCCTGACAAAGTTGTTCTACAACGAAAGCTTGCAAGAAAAATTTAAAAAAATGATGTTTTCCTATAAATAGCACAATGTGTTCATTTTCAAAAAAAAATATATGTTTACTTTTGTTTACGATACTTTTAAATGAACTCAGAGATTTATACGAAAGAGCATTTTTTCTTATGTTGAACCTCCATTGAGCACGTTCATTTCCTAGACCGCCTCATTCTTCAGGCAGTATACTTCGAAACTACTTTTCAGCCAACTACAACATGGTTCTCTTCAAGTCTTATGTAAATAAATACTTGTGGAGCCGTCCTCCCGGATAAACAATACCTCTCAAGAAATCTTCTGCCCAATCCACCGGTTGTTTCCAACCCTTGCATGGTAGCGCTCATCGCCCAACCGATGTGTCAAACCCTTTTCAACGAATAACCCCCAGGCCTTGATAAGCGGTGACCCATTAGTAAAAACAACTTTACATTCGTTTAAATACGACGCATCATGGCTTTGGGAGCTCGATCCTCAGATAAACGGGGCACTACTGTGCAAGGGATGATCTTTTTCCTAGCGGATCGTTGTTTTTTAGGCTGGACTCACATAGATGAATAACTTGATTTCCCAGTAAAATTTCGGGAAATGATTTTTTCTATTATAATAAAAAGTGACTTCGAAATCTAGGCGTGGGAGGAGGATGGTCTCTTCTCATCCCTACAACGTCTTTTATCACAGAAGAGACGTTAATTTACGTAACTTAAATATTTCAGAACATGAGAAACAAAATTGATTTTTAATAAGAGGTTTATGTAGTTTGCTTGAAGCATTGTTTATCAGTACATAGAAATGTGATATTTAGAAGGCAATACAATGCAGAGGTGTGACGGATAGACACAAGTTGGTGCAAATAAGACATATAATGGTGGAAACGGAGTTTCCACCAGACCATCTTGATACAGGTATTACATAACATTGTAACATTATGTAGATAGACAGGTATATGTGTGTTTGTGAAAAAAATGTGTATGTATACATTGTATTATGGGTGAAACTATTTAATTTGTTCCACCATTTTATGTCTTATGTGCTCCAACTTGTGTCTATCCGTCACACTACTGCATTGTATTGCATTCTAAGTATCACATTTCTGATTTTTAACATAAAACAATGTCTAAGTGAAACATGTATTTAAGAAAACCCTAAATATTAAGTCATTCTTTAATATTTTAATAGCTCTTTAAGCATATAATAAAAGAGTGGATCAGCCGGTCAAGATAATTTACATAGTGTTTTTGTACAAACCGTAAGCACGTATGTAAATTAGATAGCTAAATAAACCCATATGTAAATGCCATAAACCGCTCTATAAGTAATGAAGAACACGATCCTCAAATATCTTCGGTCTCTCTGTACAAGGGCTTGTCAGGACAACTTGATATAATGATACTTCATTTTACAAGTAAACCCTGGCACACTATTCAAAATAACATAGTATTCGAAGCCTTAAATAAAATCCCCTCGACACAGCAACGTACTGGCTCATATGAGGAATGGTGCCCATTCTCCTAGTGATGTTACCTCAAGTAATAACACTGAGCTCGATACTCCACCAGACTAGATGAATTCTTGTCTTGGAATCCGGTAAGATTAACAGACCAGAAGAAAGATATAATATAACATAGTTAGCTGGTTAATTGCGAGGAGGAAAATTAATGTTCTTCACTTCTTTACTAACTCAACGTTTGAGATGTAAAGGAGAATCTTTAATTGAATACTCGAATATCTATTTATCTAATATAGGGACCACGTGTTAACCCAGAAAGAGACCCCTTGATCTCTGAGACTTTACACTGAAGTAAAATGAATAAAAATTGAAATGCCGTTCTTACCGTTGATCAATGTTAGTAGTCCTCCTTTTTGACAGGCGGTTATTTCCATCTCATTATCCTCAAGTGGCTTTTGGCCTTGGTCAGTAGTGACTCAATAGTAAAAAAATGACTTGCACTTCCATTAAATAATGTTTTTTTAATCAAAGATTACGATGCTGACCAGCCCAATGGATACTGCCGCGGCTTAAGGAAGCAGTAATGTCGACTTGAAATTCAATTGGGTTTAGGACCATTTGGCATAATAGTTAGTGTTCGTAAATAGGTCGAGAAACCTGAGTTAAATCATACCAAAGACTCATCAATGGTACCCGATGCCTCTTTGTTAAACACACGCCATAATAAAGTAAGAACAAGGGTAAGTTGAATAATCCTGGTAAGAGAATAGTGACGTCCCCTACATCTCGGTGTCGTAATCAATGAACAGGGAGCCTTCGAGTCACCCTCGACTACGGTCAACCACCACCAGAACCACATAGTACTTCATAAACTAATACTTTTGGATAAGATATAGACTAGCGAAACGAAAAATCTGGTCACGTGATTATCTTTTATTTCGTCTCATAGTTTTCTAACAGGAAATCACTTGAACCTTTTGATCTCTGCTATTACTCAAATCTGACAGGTGCATCCAACGATGTAAACTACACTTATCTCAAAAGGTTTGACAACACATTATTCAACAGTGAGTTACAAAGGGACAAATCTATAATATATCACCTTTAATCTGATCCTTGAATATCGTACGGCACCGATATTTTTATTCAAAGAAAAATCGATAATATGCAACATTCGATTGCTTCAGTACTGATCTACTCGGGGATAATGAAATTATATCTTCAAAACTGACTGGGGGAATGTTTGTGATTACAACAGAATATATATATATATATATATATATATATATATATATATATATATATATATATTAAAACTCAATGTATGTATGTATGTGTGTCAGTGTGTGTGTGTGTGTGTCCTATCGAAAAAGAAGTTAGTGAGTTTAGATAACATCTAAAAATGTATTCTAATGCAAAATTCATCGAGAAAGTAAATGGGCGTATTGCCGAATCCCTATATTCACTCCTAAGGGGTCTATGCGGCATATTCCGTCTGGGGGAACGATATTTCAGCTACTTTCAGCTTATTTACAAATTAATTATCTATTAATTTAAATAGAAAACAATTATATCATGTATTAATTTGTAAAGACAAATTTCAAGTTATTCCCGAGAAAAAAAATGCAAGTCATTTCCTCAAATTCAACCAAAAATGACATCATTAGGAGAATGCAGTGTGGAGGGGGGAATTAACAATTCTAATACGATAATTCTTGGAAGAAGGTGGGCGACTAACAAAGGCTTTACTCATAATTCAAAACAGGAAATGAATCAGCATATTTTAGATTTTACATCTGAGTCCACACTGCCCGCCAGTGCCCGCCAGTATCCGTCAATACCCACCAGTGTCTACTATTGGAAGCCCTATAAAGAAATCGCAAACTCATAATTCAAAAGGTAAATGAGTCAGAATTTTTTAGATTTTACATTTTAGTAAACACTGCCCGCCAGTGTCGGACAGTGTCTGTATGCATGCCAGTGTTTGCCACTGTCAGCCCTATAAAGAAATCGCCAACTCATGATTCAACACAATAAATTTGTCAGCATTTTTTAGTCGGCGCTGCCCGCCAGTGCCTGCCATTGTCCGCCATTGTCCGCCACTGTCCGCCACTGCCCGCCATTGTCAGCCTTATAAAGAAATAGCCAAATCATACTTCAAAACAGAAAATGAGTCAGCATTTATTAGATTTTACATTTTAGTGCGCATTGCCCGCCAGTGTCCGCCAGTGCTCGCCACTGTCCGCCATTGTCAACCATTGTCATGTAAATATATATATATTGTCATGTATAAAATCTACTTTTTTATGTATGCACTACCTCCACTATTGCAAATAAAAGGTGATAAGAGTGTTTAAGAGTATAAAAGCAAGTGATGTGAGATCAGTGATGTGAGTGATAACTTAATCTGCCAACCAATTGAGTATACAAACATTGCTTTTTGATTTTGCACCCGGGCATCACCGGATAGCCCTGCTAGTATATATATATATATATATATATATATATATATATATATATATATATATATATATATATATATATATATATACGTCAGGTTCATTTTATATTCCAATAACCATATTTTTATTTCATTATTTTTATTCTTATTTTTTCATATTTCCCCAAAACATAGCATTTCTCTGAGTTATATTTTTACGGTCTGTTTCATTTGTCGTCAGCCAAACAACATTTTTATGTCAATATCGTCTCTGCAACACTACAGAATCTTCATAAAAATAACAAAGAGTAAAAATTTATTAGATTTAAGTGTCTTTAAAAACCCTACATTATACACACACACACACACACACACATATATATATATATATATATATATATATATATATATATATATATATATATATGAGATAAATAGATAGATAGATAGATGATAAATTAGTTGAGAGATACCTCTAAAGTATTTGATCGTAGGATCTACAAGAGTTGATATAAAGTATTTTATTTAAAAACTATAATTACAGTGTCAGTTTCATTGTTACGAACTTATCATCAACACTTTACAGCTATCAAAAACCTCGACAGTCTCAGATACCAGCGATTTTTGTGAAATCTTTACAATATGTATTAGACATAAATTGATTTCATTTTCTTTGCAGTATTTTATTAAGTTTTTAGGAGGTCTATGGGCACACTTTTTGAAATTCAAATATGAAAACCTGAATTAAATTTTATCCATAGAAATTAGATACGAAATAAGAAAAATTCTCTGAATTTAAATGTCTTCTGAAGAACCTTTCGCGTACAACAAAATCGTAGGATAAATTTAAGAGAGAACATTTTTTTAATCAATGAAACAAGCGGGTGAAAAAAAAATTGCTAAACAAAAGCCAAAATAAAAAGTAAATCTCACGACGTTATGGTTGATTTGAATCATTAAATATCTTCAACATCTTTTGTCTACAATTTTATTTTCTCTCAATCGTTTTCTCCAAGTTGAACAATTATTTCCCCTCATATCTCATTCGATTTTCTTTGTTTTAAATTTATAATTCTGACGGTTCCTCTAAGAGGGCTAGACAATAAGGCCTTAAGGAAAATTTTAGCAATTTTTTTTTCCACCCGCCCGTTTCATTGATTAAAAAATGTTTCCTCTGAAATATATATATATATATATATATATATATATATATATATATATATATATATATATATATATATATATATATACTTAGGCAACATATTTTCATTGATGCATGTTTGATTAAACAGCAGGGACAATTCCTGTTTGTTTCTTTTTTCATCCATCTTTTCATGTTGACGGACTAATGATCTAATGTTCTGTTCGAGTGTGTATATTAAAACAAAGTTTTAATTGAGTTTCCCAATAATCCACCAGTTTTAGTTTGCGTAACTCCTCACGTGCCCGAGGAAGACTCATGGGAGTCGAAAACGTTAGAAGTTTTGGCGAGTTCCTGTTCACACTCGAAAATGAAAAGATGGATACAAAAAGAAAGAAACAGGAATAATAAAATAACAAATAATGGTCGAAAAAAGTTTTTCACAAATGTTGGTTGCCTCACTTCTTTATATATATATATATATATATATATATATATATATATATATATATATATATATATATATATATATATATACAGTAAATATGAAGGGGAGATTTCCGAGGCAGAAGCGGAAAGTGGAAATAGAATGAACAAAAATAAATGACAAGAGACGGTAAATTTCAGATTAATTAATTTATATTTCAAAATTTTTATATATAGACAGTACATTGTAAAATTGGTGGGCTTACTGTTAAATATTTAAAGTCTGGAATTTGTATATATATATATATATATATATATATATATATATATATATATATATATATGTGTGATTTTATGAAGGCTTACCAAAGCATTCCTTTCAAGACACCAATGATCACCATTAAAGATATTTTTTCTTACAAATACTATTTATTCAAATTAAATGTTTTTTCCTACACGTGTTTCACTACCAAGCAGTTACTTGCTTGGCAGATCATCAGGGAAATTAAATGTCTGGAATACTGGTTTCAACTGCCGACAAAACACAATGTGGCGTTGTAATAGTTGAGGTCACTTAAGAAGAGAAGAGGAAAAAAATAAAAATAAAAATAAAAGTCAAACTTAAAAAGCAAGGAAGAACAACGATAAGAAAAGAAAGTCCTAGAAAAGTCTTAGAAAAGTAGCTTGTGCATTATTTCTTCCACCAAGCCAACAAGCAAGTAATCGGTCCCAAATACATTCAATAAAACCACAAAACCGGAACAATGTGCGATAATACACTTTCACGTTAGCCGGTACAATGATGAATAAATCCCCCCCCCCCACAAGAAAACAAAAGAACTAAATCATTCAAGATACCGCTCACAAGTTACCATTCCAATCCAATGATAGTATGGGAATTCTAAATCCAACTTCTCACAAAGAAAAGTCAACACAAATGTTCGTCCGAGTTCAAAGAGTCTTATTTCAATTGTTGATTTATTACCCTTCGAAATAAACACACGACGAGTTGAATGTCAATCCCGCAGAAAACTCCCTTCCATCAAGAAAAAATCTTAATATAGAAACTATTTATTCAAAATACTGTTTCTAAAAATATTTATTATTAAACCTATTCCTTATAGAAATTAATCATCTAGTGTCTGGGACGTCATTTTACATTTTGGGAAAATATCCTTCATTTAATTAACTGCCGAATTATTATCGTTTTGTTGTTTAACGAAGCGAAAACAGCCTATCCCGCAGAATTTGTTTTTAAAAAAATTATTCATATATCAAAAATAAACTGTTATTATAAAAAGGCCTTCTACAAAAATCTAGTTATTATTTTAAATCATTTAAAATATTTCCTTAACGGCTGTGTCTGTTTGTAACTCTCTGTGGAGAATATTATTCTATATTCCATAAATAAATGTTATAACGGAATATCGTTATCAGAAATCTATTTTCTATTTTGAAAAAAAACAAACTTTTTTTTAAAGGACCGGTTTATTTTTTTGTCAACTTTACGGGAAAATATCACTCTTACTCGTTAAATGACAGGAGACTTTATTATTACTAATTTAAAATCCCGTACAAAATACTTTTTTTATAAAATTCAATTGTTTCTATTTTTAGAAATTTCAATTGTTTCTATTTTTAGAAATTAAGTCCGTGTCGGCATGCATGTTTTTAAAATTATTTTTTCCTTAATTACTTTTCCCCATTCCTGCCACCAAATTGTTTTATTTATTTTAATCTAATTAAAAACTAATTTAATTTAACCTAATTTAATTAAATAGTAATAGCATCCAGGTTGCTATTTCTTATTTTTCACTTAGAATTACTTGAAATCCCCAATGCATTTCGTATAATATATCTATTTCTGAGAATAAATTGTGATTTATTATTTATTATTCCACTATCTTTTTATATGTAACACAATTTCCCCCCTCTAAGGCGCTGAATAAGTATTTACTATAGTTGACTATCACTGGGCCTTATTCCGATAGAATATTCCTACCTTATCACCCCCAACCTAAGTCTCGAGTATCCGCTAATAATTGAATTAAGACATATCTTAGCATAAGTACGTGTTACTAATTCTCATCCTCCCTATTATACACTAATTATTGCCCCAGATTGCCTCAGGAAGTGTCCATCCTGCCTATCTCTGCTGTAAGTTTATACTTCCCCCAATTCCCCTCCTATCCAGGTTTTAGGCTTGATAACAGGTAACGGTTTCTATGCAGACAGCATTGTAGTATTTCCTGCCTAGCGTTCAGTAAATTATCTCTAGATGTCATGATGTGGTACGACTCCAATGCACATAGGTTGCATCTCTTCTTTTTGTTCGGTTTATATTTGTTAGCCCTCCCCAAAATTGACCATTTCAGTTCGAAAGGGACTTGCCTAGCAATGAGGTTTCTCACAAAACGGCCAACAGAAGTGTTAGGCCTATCTATGTCTTCCCTTTGGCCTCCCCTGAAGGAACTCATGTGGTTTCTGAATCTATCTTTGAACTCACCCCCGGTTGAACCGATATATGATTTCCTACTACTCTCTGTTATCACATCGCATTTGTAGACAATGCTTGGAACTCTACAGTTCCCCCCCCCCCAGTGGACAGATGTTAGAAGCTCTGCAGTTACAGTTGTGTGCTGGGCCGTTGCTGGATGTTCTACTACTATGGTTATTTATAATGGAGGTTCTCACATTGTGTTTTGTCGGCAGTTGAAACCAGTATTCCAGACATTTAATTTCCCTGATGATCTGCCAAGCAAGTAACTGCTTGGTAGTGAAACACGTGTAGGAAAAAACATTTAATTTGAATAAATAGTATTTGTAAGAAAAAATATCTTTAATGGTGATCATTGGTGTCTTGAAAGGAATGCTTTGGTAAGCCTTCATAAAATCACATATAAATGCTCTGTACTCTGTAATCGAGTATCATCGAGCTTGTTTTTTATTGGAACAACCCCGGTCTTCACTGAATGATCTATTTTATAAGTGAAAAATCTAAATCTATATATATATATATATATATGAAAAAGGAAAAACCAAAAAGAATGTTTTTTTATATATTCATCAAAGTTTCGTCTTTATTTGTAAGACTTACTCAGGATGATAATTTACCCCACCCCTCCACTTTTTCACTTACAGCCATCCACATTATTTCCGTTCACCCCCACCCCTCAACTTTTTAACTCAGAACCATCTTCATTAATTTCATTCTATGCTACTGACTTCACTAAGCCCGGACCTCGGGCCTGCGCACCGAGTAGTTGCTACTACTTTTTCTCATCCACTCATCATGTCAAACCAATATTTTCACGTACTTGCATGACATTTTTCTTAAAATTATCATCCTGAGGAAGTCTTACAAATAAAAACGAAACGTTGATGAATATATAAAAAAACATCCTTTTTGGTTTTTCCTTTTTCAATTCCCATTACGTCGGATTACCTTCATCCTTCCTCTCTCATATATATATATATATATATATATATATATATATATATATATATATATATATATATATATATATACACAATTATTTTATATAAATATTTAATACTTTTGCCCACAGACTCATGTGTTAGAAATGCTTATTACTGTCGGTCGAATGATCAGACCCCAGTTGCAAATTCACCGTTGACTCTGCAGCCTGGTATTCAACTAGTAAACTATCATCAGTTAACATGGGAGAAAAGAGAATTTTAATTATATACAATGTCGAATCGGCGGACATGTTCAGTAAGCTTAGTCATATAGTGTTCAGTAGCAAGGGTCGAAACATCGCATTGATACCATGCACTAAGCCTGACGATTCCCTACATTGATGAAACGCGGACGTTTCCTTGTGGCTTAATAACTATAACTATATTTTCATAACTTACTACCTAGCTCTACTCAGATATTGAGCACTGTTGAAGTAAATAGAGAAAATATATACATAATCTATTAAATCTCTCTATAATATTATATGTGTATACATGAAATAATAATTATATATATATATATATATATATATATATATATATATATATATTGTAGTGGTTCTTTACCAAATTGACTACTTGAACTCTTCCACTCACCATAAATACTGGGAGCACATGCCTCTCAGTGTTTGAAACACACAAGTCCGTTCGGTCTCTAAGTAACGTCAGTTGCTGAGTGACTTCGGACTGGTCAATACCAGTCGCAGATTCGTTTTCGACAATCAGTCCGGAAGTAACTGGAGCATTTCGGTGGCCTTTTATCTGTCGGACTGAAATATTTTGTCCTGGGTAGTCCTAGGAGGTGCACCCTCCCAGGGATTTCCTCCCCTCTTTGGGGTGGAATAGGTTTGTTGGTTACTGCCTCAGGCGCCATGACCGGGAATGCCGACGCGGCTCCCCGGGCTATTTTTGATATGCCAGAGTGCCCCTTCTTTAGGGGCGCTGGCTTGACTACGCCCACCTTTGTGCCACATATCCCTGCGGTGAAAGGAATGAAATATCTGGAACCACACTAGTCTATACTGGCAATCAAAACTGACGATACAACCACTCTTGTTCCCTTTTTCAATATACTTGTTTTTCGCTAAACTCTGAGTTCGTGTTCCAGACTCTTTACAGGTCTACAACAACTGGCGACAAGGTATAGTAAGGGACTTTTGAGAAACTTTTAAAGGACGCCACAACAACTGGCGATGAGGTACAGTAAAGTATTCTTGAGAACCTTAAAATTGATGCCACAACTGGCGACGAAGTATATTAAGTTATTTTTTTGAAAACCTTAAAAAAGGACAAACGTGGAAAAATCAACGACAAATTCACCATACGACGCCATAGTTCTAAAAACTGGCTTTAACGACGATCTTAAAAGAAAAAAATCTCGTAAGTTTGATTTTTTTTAACCAAAGTGGATTTCTTTTGTTTTTATTTATTATGAAGAAACCAACTTATTTTTCTCTCAAAAGAAAAAAAAGATCAGTGTTTATTTTTATTGCTATTTCAACACTGTTAATTTTAGACAAGGGGTACATTATATTTTTTTTCTTTTCAAAAGAGAAAGAAATCCTGCCGTCGAAAGAAAATAAATAGAACCTTATTTCTTTTCTGCTGACTAAAGCGCTGACCGTAAATTCTACGGTTTCGTGAAAAGCGTACTAAAAATTGTGATTTTTTGTTAGGGGTCGAAGAAAATGAAAAGGTTTACTACTCTCTTTCTCTTTTTTTAACTTAAATTACGTTAGCAGCGTAATATAAAAGAAAGAACCTCTAAAAGCCGTACTTTATAAAGACACATTTTAAACATGGAAGATTTAAAAGCAACTACAACAGAACTAGTGAAATACCAAATGCAACAACAAATAAAACAAAAAAAGAAGCCGTCGAAAGGTTATAAAATAATAAAGATTCTAAAAACACGTAGAACTGGAAGAACAAGGAAACTCCACCAAAAAACTAGTTGAACAAAAAAGAGAAACTGATCAAAAGATTGAAGTAAATACCTGGAACAACACCAGTATGTACTGGCAGTACAGACTGACGTACAAGCACTCGTGTTCTCTCAGGGACTACTTGTACTCTTCAACTCACCATAAATACTGTGAACATCTGCTTCTCAGTGTTGGGTCCACACGAGCCCGTGCGGTCTTTATGTAACGTCAGTTGCTTAGAGACTTCAGACTGATCAATACCAATCGATTATTCGTTCTTGACAATCAGCCCGGCAGGAACTGGGACATTACGGTAGACTTTGCTTTGTCGGGCTTAGGTATAGGTTCTGGGCTGTCATACTAGGTATATCTTCCCAGGCATTGCTTACCCTTTTTGGGGTAGAGTAAGTTTATTGCTTACTGCCTGAGGCGCCATAACCGCAGAATGCCGACGGGGCTGCCCAGGCAAAGTTTTATAAGCTTTCTTTAAGCTAGCTTGACTGTCCGCCACCTTCCGGCGTTGTGCCACATATTCTTGCGGTAGAAAGAAATTAAATACCTGAAACCACGTCAGTCCATACTGGCAGTCAAGACTGACGTACAACAATTCTTGTTCTCTGTTGTATTATACTTTTTGTTCAATGTACTTGTTTTCTCTAAATTCCGAGTTCGTATTTTTCTTCCGGACCCTTTACATTTACAGAGTCACAACATATATATATATATATATATATATATATATATATATATATATATATATATATATATATATATGATGGACTCTCCCGTCGATTGCGACGTATGAGGTTCCAACAACTTTCATTTGTGTTTAGATCGTTCATGACACATGAGTCCGGCAAGAGACCTGCAAGGAAAGCCGCAGACAGTGCAAGAGTGTGAGTAATCGAATATATATATATATATATATATATATATATATATATATATATATATATATATATATATATATATATATATATATATATATATATATAAATATATATGATTATTTTTATTTACACAGACATGTACAAAATCTGCGACACTGGCATGTCGATGTTATCAATCAACAGCTATTATCAACTGAGATCTCAACAGGAAGAGTTAGAATCCGATCTTATCCTTATATCACACTGGATCTATATATAAAAGCTCTATTTCATATTGAGCACTTTTTATAAACCTGGTTGAAATTCTTTGGATTACTACCATGTAGGTGTTTTACCTGAATTATGATATATATATATATATACATACATATATATATATATATATATATATGTAAAGTAATCCAACAAAAGATATAAGCGTCAACTAATATCTTATAATTAGTGAAACATCCGGATAAAAAATGAAGCTCAATATACTGGATAGAGCATTAATATGATAATATAAAATGAAGTAATAAAATAAGGTGCCAATCAAATTTTATTATAATTCAAGGTTCAAACAAAGTATCTTTAAGTCCTTAGCTCATGAGTTTTCAAAGATAATTCTTCTCCTCAGAGGACCATTACCGCAGTTATACTACTACAGGTAATAAAATTACACATTGAAAATATATAAAAATATATACAAAAATACATACAAATATATAACATCTAATATATCAACCCAAAAACATACTTTTTTGTTAAATCTATACAATCCATCCAAGTCATACATTAAAAAAAACATAACCAGGAAAGAAATCCAGAAGGTTGACTGAAGATTAATCCAGATGATGAGTGACAGTCCAAATACGAGAAATTGAAAGAACTGAAAAAGTTGTCCAGTCGTGAGATGCGTCAGCAATCGATGAAATGAAAAGTATCCAATGTTTATGTTAATTATTACAGCGATCAATAAATCAAATCAAATGATATAAAAAGTTCAATAAACTCACTCAAAATTCCAAAAACTTGATCTGGACAGCACAAGTCAAATCAAAGTTCGCTGGTAAAAAAGGAGAATCCGTTAAATCCGAATTGAATAAAAATAATTAAATTTTGAAAATATTCGCTCTCCCGCGAGCCAAATAAAGAGGACCCTTCTTCCACGAATGGAAGGCGATAGTAAAAGCGTTAAGTGTCTACTTATCGGAACGACTTTATTAGAGCGGAAGTTACATGTGTATTTTAATAAAAGAAGAGACGACATCCTGTTTCGGCAAGCCTGTCAAGTTTAACAAAGCAAGAAAGAGACAAGCCGACCAAATCAACCCAACTCTGATCAGATGTTACTTGTCTAGGTCAAAGAAAAAAATCTATGTCAAAGGATAGGTGTTGGCATATTTAGGTCAGATCGTCTAATCACGTATACATGCCCAAAATACTACTTAAAAATCTAGCTTACAATAAAAACAGATTTCACAAATTTCGCCCTATCAGATAATATGGAAAATTTATTAAATTAAAAATTACGAAGTTATTAAAGTAGTTAGATTTTGATAATTTAATAGTTTTAAATGTTTAGGTGCAGTTGCTATCATTACGGCTTCTGAATTGCATAGACCACAAGATCTGGATCCTGGGCTATAAGAGTTGACTTTTTTAAGATGGACCATTTTATATTGTGTGAAATATTATTGGATCTTAAGTTTTTAACTAGAGTGGTCAGTGATGTTTTGTTGTAACCGACATCGTTATTGAATGAGTAATTATGCATAGAAATGCGGGATTCAATTACATTTCCTGTGGCACCAATATACGTGTGTATTGTAGGATTTACTCTTGTTCCTGAGCCATTTATATTCCTATTCACGGGTCTATTTCTATTTACTGTATTTTCCTGATGTGGATTAGGTTGGTTAATTGATTGTATATTATTGTTAGCGTTATCGTTACCTTCCATTGGGAACTCATTATCGGCTTGCTGAGGCGGAAGATGGATAGTAGAATTATTAGGTCTAGAGTTATGGTGCAAATTAGTTGTAGTGCTCAATTGTGGAGTTTGATTAGGGACTGCATTTATGTGGTCTCTAGGATTCATTGTAAAATTATTTTGTTCGGTTAGGTACACAATATCGGAATATGTGCATCTATTGTCCAGTGGGCAATCACTGGTACGCCTGCAGTTGCATGCATTTATAGAATTGGAGCAATTAGAATTAGATTGGATAGATTTTATTTTTATATTATTTGCTGAGATTATTGCTTGGGCTATGTTGGGCATAGTAGAGTATGAAATTTTGATTGAGTTTTTATTAAGTATGGAGCTATATCTAAATATTCAAATTCTAAATATCTTTACAACTTCGTATTTAGGAAAAATTAAACCTTAAATTAAATTAAACTTCTTAACAAGCCAAAAACTAAACCTTAAATTAAACTTCCTGATCTGATAAAATTAAACCTTAAATTAAACTATTAAATTATAAAATTCTAATGAGTTTGATAACTTCGTAATTAGGAAAAAATAAATCTTAATTAGGAAAAATTAAACCTTAAATTAAATGAAAAATCTTAATTAGGAAAAATTAAACCTTAAATTAAACTTCCTAATCTGATGAAATTAAATATTAAATTAAACTATTAAACACTTTAATAATTTCGTAATTTCTAATCTGATAAAATTAAATCTTAAATTAAACTATTAAATTATTGAAATCTAACTACTTTAATAACTTCGTAATTTTTAATTTCATAAATTTTCTATATTATCTGATAGGGCGAAATTTATGAAATCTGTTTTTATTGTAAGCTAGATTTTTAAGTAGTATTTTGGGCATGTATACGTGATTAGACGATCTGACCTAAATATGCCAACCCCTATCCTTTGACATAGATTTTTTCTTTGACAAGTAACATCCGATCTCAGTTGGGTTGATTTGGTCGGCTTGTCTCTTTCTTGCTTTGTTAAACTTGACAGGCTTGCCGAAACAGGATGTCGTCTCTTCTTTTATTAAAATACACATGTAACTTCCGCTCTGATAACGTCGTTCCGATAAGTAGACACTTAACGCTTTTACTATCGCCTTTCATTCGTGGAAGAAGAGTCCTCTTTATTTGGCTCACGAACGAGCAAATATTTTCAAAATTTAATTATTTTTATTCAATTCGGATTTAACGGATTCTCCTTTTTTACCAGCGAACTTTGATTTGACTTGTGCTGTCCAGATCAAGTTTTTGGAATTTTGAGTGAGTTTATTGAACTTTTTATATCATTTGATTTGATTTATTTATCGTTGTAATAATTAACATAAACATTGGATACTTTTCATTTCATCGATTGCTGACGCATCTCACGACTGGACAACTTTTTCAGTTCTTTCAATATCTCGTATTTGGACTGTCACTCATCACCTGGATTAATCTTCAGTCACCCTTCTGGATTTCTTTCCTGATTATGTTTTTTTAAATGTATGACTTGGATGGATTGTATAGATTAAAAAAAGTATGTTTTTGGGTTGATATATTAGATGTTATATATTTGTATGTATTTTTGTATATATTTTTATATATTTCAAAGTGTAATTTTATTACTTGTAGTAGTATAACTGCGGTAATAGCCCTCTGAGGAGAAGAATTATCTTTGAAAACTCATGAGCTAAGGACTTTGAGATACTTTGCTTGAACTTTGAATTATAATAAAATTTGATTGGCAGCTTATTTTATTACTTCATTTCATATTATAATATATATATATATATATATATATTAGTAATGATTTGAACAGTGATAATTATTAGAACAACTGGTTTTGACTATTGCCGTAAACGAAGCTGCTAGTTTTATCATTTCTCTTATTTTTCTATAAATAGTATTTAAACGCTGAGCAATTCAGTTAACCAACCGACGCTGTAACAGATGAAATCCGAAATGTTATTCCAACTTTGTCGTTTCTGGTTTGACTTGAAATCAACGCGCCCAAGTCAAAAATTATACACGGAAATTAAAGCGTATATGATTTTGACAGTTTAATAGCGAAGATCCAACCAACTTGAAGAGAAATTATATATATTTGGTTCACCGGCCGAGAATGACAGAGGAGACCGCCTTCTGAAAGAACCACAACCAGCCTCTTTTCATTTGGAGAACATAATTTTTTCCATTTCGAACTATTCCTATACTCTTCATAGCAGCCATTACTATCTCGAACATGTTCCTCTACAAGATATAGACACTGGAATAAAAAAGGGTGTTCTTTAAAGGACAGCTTCTTAAGAAAAAAGTAAACATGACCCACACCATGTCATTCTGAACACAAGGAGATCATTGTTACAAAATTACAAGGTTCTAAGATCCCAATGAGAGAGAGAGAGGCAGACAGACAGATATACAGACTGACTGGTTGATACAATTATGCTTTTAATTATATATGGTAGTAATCTTAAGGCTAATTAAGCTAAAATGTGATATTTGGCGTTTAAATTCTTTTTAATATAGATTTATTGACATCCGTGATAACGCTTTGTCTAGAAAGGGTTTTGTTACGTTTAAAATGTATCAATAGTCGCTTGTTACGGTAAAAGTACGTCGACACTTTTCCGTTTTTAAAAATTGTTTGTGCCAGGCGGTCGACTAAGAACAATTATAGTCAGACGACGTGCAACCTTCCGTGATAAAAGTCTACAATCTGGGGCGGAGGGATGTGAGCTTCACGAATTGCGGACAAACAAGTTTGTAGAGGACTGAAAGTCTTAGATAGTGTTTAAATTAATATTTTTAGGCGACGAGTTTGGGAAGAAAAGAAATAACACGTGTCTTTTATAGTCATCTGATTTCCTGGAACCGCCTTCACTATTGTTAAAATGCGCTAGAGAGGGTTATGGTTGAGAAGGAGGAACCAGTTCTACTCGGCGAACAACCGCAGTATAGTTATTTTTTCGTTGCAACCTTCAACTTACCGTGTTGCCTTTGAATAGGCAGGGCCCGTGGACGAGTGATTATAGCACTTGTCTTTGGGCTGGACGACCCGGGTTCGATCCCACTAACGGCATGCGAATTTTCGGGTCTGAAAACTCCTTCTGTCCACCCAGCAGTAAATGGGTACCTGACTAAAACTCAGGGAAGGTTCAAGGCAGCGGAAGGAGAGGGATGGGCTCCGCCTTCCATATGCTGTGCCCTAGACACGGTGATTCTTAACAAATCACCGCCGCTACGGCCATGGGTAGTGTGCGATGTCGGCAACGACACTCGTGCGCGTCCAGGCTATGCGACCTTTACGTTTTTTTACCTTTGAATAGCTAAACGTATTGCTTAAATTGCTTTACGTTGCAACAAAAAAGCACAAGAAACAACAAAGATAGTATTCTATTACTGGCTGCCTTTGACGTGATGGAATATTGTCTCTTATATATTCTGTGCTCGTAAAATCTATTTTGTTCAACCACTTTTAATTTTTAGAGAGATTTCTCTTTTAGTGAAGAAAGAGTTTGCGTGTACATATCTCGCTTATATAACCTAAAATGATTACGTGCAGCTTTTGAGCGAGAAGCCAACGTCTTTGGAAAAGGGTACATCACACCACAATATCGACTCCAATGCAGAGAAGTTCTGTAAATTATTAATCGGTTACTTGAATTGGAAGAAAAACAAGCAAGGATACGATTCTTGACATTTTCGCCAATTTATTCTCTGTCGAAAAAATTATGATTAAAGACAAGAAAACTGGCAAACAGGAGCGATTGTGCTTCGTTAGTCTCGACGATTTCGACTCCGGTGACAATTGCGTCTTCCACAAGAGGTCCCCCCTTGGCTCCAAGAGTATCGAGGTGAAAAAGCAGTCTTAATGACTGGCTCTAGGAATGGCCGAGGGAGTACACCTGAAGACTGGCTCCAGGAATGGCTGAGGGAGTACACCTGAAGACTGGCTCCAGGAATAGCCGAGGCAGTACACCTAAAGACCGCGGTGGGTTTAGCCACCATTCCAACAGTTATGCAGGTGGCTGGAACCAGGGCGGCTTTAATTATGGAGGTTATGAAAACTCCAATAGCGGTGGTTGGTATCAAGGAGGTAATGGCCGCTACGACGAGGACTACAACAATGGCGGTTATGGAAACGGATTCGATTCTGACTGTGCAAAATAGCGGAATTCAACGTGCAAGAGGATTTTCACAGGGAACATCCGAGCCTTACAGGTCATCAAAAAAAAGAATCTCTCCCAATAGAAAGAAATATAAAAGAGCCGTGTTTTAGTAAGTTAATACGTCCTACTAGCGGGACCCGTGTAAATTACAGGAAATGATGTTTTCAATAATAATTATATTTTTCCTAACTTATACATAACTTTGTAAATGCTTTAGATTAAATTAAATTTGGCTCCAATTCATGAGTAGCATAGAAAGATTGGGAAGGTCGTTGCTTTTGGTGTAAGCGTGACACACAAAATAACACACACGCTATCGTATTAATATGTGTCTTCCAAGTCGTTCCCTCCTTACCCCCCCCCTTCGATGTAGAAAAAAAATCTTAGAGGTTGGTTGGGATCTAACTATAAACCAGTCGGGCCGACATCAAAAACCGACGTCACAATCCTACGTCGCTAGGTGACTTGAATGCTTTTCCAAATCTAGGTGTGGCACACATGCGCAGAGCTTTTGATGTAAGCATGACACACAAACTAACACACGCGCTATCGTATTAATATATAGATGAATTCTAAATCACACATTGTTGTATTAAATGAATAATTTATGACTGATAAAACTTTTGAATAATGCCAAAGAGAGAAAGAGTAATAGGTTGGGAAGGGAGAGGGAATAGATCAGTGATGTTTGTTGACAGACAAAAGGCATTTGTTATGAATCAACATAAATTATGTAGAGAAACAAAAATGAAACGAGTGTAAATGATTAAAGCGAACAAACTAAAATGTATGTGAATCATTATGTAAAATTTAAACACCGTTGCTTGAAAATTAGAAAGAATCAAATGGCGCTTACTGTAACAATGGGTATAAAAACAGACGTTTTGCAGCTTCAAAGCGCGTGGGATGTTTTACGTGTCGAGCACTCGTTTTCCAGATAACAAAAGAATTATGTTCGTCGTTCCAGATTTTTATATGTGAAATTAATTTGCAGGTATGGAAGCCAACTACTTTTAAGAGATACGGATTGAAGGAAGACAGTCAGTTGAATTTCGCACAGCTGAAAGTAATCTTAGAAGTTTGAGATATGTAAGTGTTCGTTGTTGAAGAGGAATCCCCCTTTTTATTAGATTCTTGCAGACTGTTACATAGGATTACAGGAATGGGTAACACATTTATTGGTAGTATGACATCCATTGTTGCACAGTATTTGACAGTAATGCACTTTCGAAATTGAGTGTAACTAATCCTCAAATGATATAGTTTATACGGTATAACTTACGAGGTATAATGTGGAATAAACTAAAGCCACATATGTTAAGTTCAATCGTAGATGGAACGCACTTATTCGGAAGTAATTTTGAAAATTGGGGCCATTTTAAAATACTTCAGTGGACCGAGAATGAAAGTAGTTTTTTAGAAGTTGAGAATGAGCTGTGTATATTAAACGCAGGCAGTCGGGAATTTAAGTAGTGACTTCGATCGAGTCTAAGAAAAGCGGCAGCTCTGGTTGGAGACAAAGCCAAGTGAAGAAGTGGGGGAAAGGGATAAATAAAAGATAAAGAAGGTGGGTGATCGGGTTCCCCTCTTTCAGAATTATTTACTTACTGACCTGAATTCACTTCTACTTTTAGCTTATAACCCCCCCCCCCAACTCGCACATAGTTTATTGCTTACAAGCAATGCACAATAAGCAAACAAACCCTTCCACTTCTCTTCTCCCGGCATCAAGCATACTTGATTTAACCAACCCTAAAGTGAACCCCGAGCAACGCCAGGTAGGTTCATCATGTTTCCCAATAAATATAATACAATGTATTAATGTTTAACATGCTTCAAGCTGTTTTTACTTTAGCATTCAAGCGGAAATATGCACATGAGTTATTTCGAAGTATTCACCTAGAAGAAGAAATTATAACTAATATATCTTTCGTTTCCCGGAGTATGATCGAAATGCATGAATTAATTACAAGATAAAAACACAAATTACTAACATTTCTTCGAATTTACAACTTCTTTCATGTCATAAAGTTTTACTTTTCAACATATGAATGGTAGTCGTAAAATCAGAAATTATTTCCCATTAACATTGCCAAATGGCATTTCTTTCGAGATTTGTCGTTAAAACCAGTTGTTTCTTAGAAGGAAAGGGTATTAAACCTCGATTATTACTGTATTTATTTTTACAACGTTCAGAATATCCATGAGTTACCATCTAGCCTCATCTTTGCATGAGAAAATATTTAATGATATCTATGAACGTATTATATATATATATATATATATATATATATATATATATATATATATATATATATATATATGTTTGTGTGTGTGTGTAGATAAAAGGATAAAACAATTCAACGGGATGAAAATTAAAAATGGAACAGTGGAAGACCTATAAACTCAACGTTTCGCCCGATGTGATGTTGGCTTTTTCAATAGCGGATGAAAAGTGTTATCAAACTGATAAAAGCCGGGAAGGTCATATAATTGGGAAATGTATATAGTGGTAGGGTTTGAATGGATGGAAATATATGCAAATATGTAAAGTGCCAGAAATAAGTGTGAAAAATGTCAGCATATGATTATACATATATATATATATATATATATATATATATATATATATATATATATATATTTAACATTTTAAATACATACATGTATGCATAAATAAACCTGCAATTTCAAAGGTACATAGTAATATAAAAAAAGAAGCAGAAACAAGAGAGAAGATATGGGGCAAAAGAAAAAAGAAGAAAAAGAAAAAAGAAAAAAAACAAAATAATATTCAGGGAATCATCCAGTGTCTAGATGTATCTTATTTTCGTTTAAGATCGTTTTAGAGAGGTTGGGGGAGATTTAGTAGAAACCCATTCTTTGTCTGATTTTGTTTGTAGGGAGGGCTATTACTGCAGATTCTATTATACGGCGTATCGACTTTTTATCTACTATCCCGATCAGAGTAGATTTGCTAAAGTCAACGCTGTGCCCATATTCCATAGTATGAGCACATAAGGTGTTAAGCATGTTGTTTGTTTTAATTGCTCTCTTATGTTCATAAATACGCTTGTCAACGTTACGTTGCGTTTCTCCAAAGTAGAACTTATTACAGTGTCGACAAGGGATGGAGTATATGCCAGCTTTGATATTAGCCATAGTGCTGGATTTAGGTGTTTGGATTAAATTATTAATAGTAGCTGAAGTTATTTGAGCTATGTTTATTCCTAGTTTGTCAAGTTTTGTATAAATGATGTTGTTATTATAGTCAGTAGGTAATGCAAGGTGTCTGTTTATTATTGGGCTAGTTAATGTGTTATAAAAACAATATAACAAGATAACATAAATTCATTGAATACAGGAACAGTTTATGAATATCTTGGTGGTATTCTGAAACAATTGTATACTTGTATAAACAGATTTCTATTAGAATGGTGTAAATCTGTGCTTCCATACATTTGCTGTGGTTTAAATTAAATTAAAATATTCTGCTACCATAGCTTTAGCCTCGCACTATTGAGCGATTACAATTACTTCATGTTATAAAATTTATATTTTAAATACTAAAATTGTAAATATAAATATATACATATATCTGCTGGGAAACTTAACCTGTAAACACCATTTATTTAATATTTCGGGAAAATCTACCCTTCGTCAAAAATAATACGAACCAAAGGAAACATCCGTCTGTGTAGAGAATTCACCGAAACGGCTGCCATACAGTAGGATTGGAGCAAACCAATCCCGGAGAGAATAGAAATTAATATATTTTAAAATTATGTTTTGTATATCAATGTAGTGTTGGAAAATATATGTGTAATATTAGATAAATAATTGGGTATTGTATGGTTATTAATTAACTGTTTGTTTTGATGATATATTTTTATTTTCTGTGTGTTGTTGTTTTACTTTCGCATTTTTTTGTTTTCTTTTAATATAAAGTGATTAATTAATCTCTTTTTTATATTATTATTACATTTTGTTAAGTTTTATTGGTTATTATACATTCAAAAATATTATTAATTGTGGTTTTAATTAAATTAGTTCATCGAATCAATGTAATTTGCTACTTATTATAGGATTGTATATATTTAGTTAAGGCGTAATTGAATCTAGATTACTTCGGGTTTTAACCGTGAAACAGTGTAAGGGAAATAACTCTGCCTGTTACTTAATTGGGTCTTGAATGGGAATTAATTCATAAATGCAGTCGATAGAAGTATGTGTATTAATTTATATTATTTATATATATATATATGTGTGTATTATTGTTTATTTATTTATGTATTTTCTCTTCTTGTTTTTTATTTAATATTTTTATTATTTTATTTTTATTTTTTGTATATTATTAGTATACATTTCATGTGTATTTAGATGTGGGGTAATTAGAGTCAAATTGTTTAATTAATAAATAATATCAGGGTATGCGGTGAATTATTTTGGTGGAATAGTAAGAGTATGTCAATTATGTTTTTTGTTTGTTAGGGGTTGTTATTCTTATGTGACTGAGGGTGTGTTGAGATAAATGTAATTATGGGAACAGACCTACTAGATTATTTGGGTGTATGGTGGTGGTGGTAGTAGTGGATGGCTTAATATGAGAGTTAAGTAATGATGAAATTTAGAAGCGGAGTGCAATGGTGAAATTGAAATACAATAAGTGTTAGATATGAGGGTTGGTCAGTTGGTGAGAGGGTAAATTATTATAGAATGAACGGTGAGTAGAGCTCGTGACGTTGAGTGAGTGAGGGGTTTAATCTGGAGATGAGGATTTATTCTATGATTCTTAGGTCCCCAATGTTTTTGATAGAGGCAAGGATAGAGACGTGAATGTAACGTTGGGTAGTTTGGCATAGGGTTGTGTGCTTGTGCAAAGAGGATATACGGGCGTTCATATGCTCTTTGGTGCGTTGGTGTAGCGGTCTTGTTGTGTTTCCTATGTAGAATTTGTTGAATTTGGTGCACTGTAATTTGTATATACAGTTAGTGCGGTGACATAGATCAGTGTTGAGGATAGGGCAATTGGCCAGGGTCTAGGGTTCGGTGTGTGGTTAGTATGTTCCCTAGATAGATGCTGGCGTAAGGAGGTGCCAGTGTGGGTTAGTTGGATGTCAAGGTTTTCTTTGTGTATAACCTTGCGGATGGAAATGGTTATTTTATTACTTGAAAAGGGAGTTTTAAGAAACAGGTTGTTGCAGAGGGTGCGGTGTCTTCGTGTCTTGGACTTATTTAGGTGGGCTATGGTGGAAGTGGGGTAGCCATTAGTTCGGAGGGTTTGATGAAAGTTGTTAGTTTGTGTTATTTTGTCAGCAGTAGAAGAGCATTTATTTATATATATATATACTCGTATATATATATATATATTAAAATTAAAATGTCTACAATGTCTATAATTCTAACAAAAATTTCGTGCTCATTGCATAATTCCCGCTAAAACCATCTACAATACTAACATATGGTCTATACCTGATCATCATCATTCCCCTGAAGATGGACCCGGATGGGTCTGAAATACTTGAGACACAAATCAAAACTATGGCACATTCATCAGACAATTCCCCTCCAAAATTAAGATCCTGATTCGGACTATTGAAAGGATGTACCAAAGGATATCTAGACATAAGTTGTCTCTTATATATGCCTGCAAGAGAAAATGCTACCTAGATATACATATATATATATATATATATATATATATATATATATATATATATATATATATATATATATATATAATATTTGGTTTTGTTTATTATCTATGTACGTGTACGTTTTGTCGTTTTTAATTGGGACTCATCAGCATAGAGATATAACTATTCATTACTGGTCGCGTTATTCGAAATCCCGAGCTACGAGTATTTTTGCAACTTCAATCCCGACGCTTAGAACCACTCGGCCAACGCTGGATAGCTAAATAAACTGATAATTTTAACATTTATTTCGGCGGCTTGACGTCATAAGAGCGTTCAACTTAATGAAAGGAAAAATGCATGTATAGCTAGCAACGTCACGCTGTGTTAATACTACATTTACAGTGTCCATCTAGGTTTTTTTGTAAGGGCTACAAATAATAAATATTTGGTTTAGTTTATGATCTATGTACGTATACGTTTCGTCCTTTTTAATCGGGACTCATCAGCATAGAGATATAACTATTCACTTCTGGTCTCCTGATTCGAAAGATACATATATATATATATATATATATATATATATATATATATATATATATATATATATATATGTATATATATATATATATATATATATATATATATATATATATATATATATACGCGTGTGTTTGTGTATGTATACGTGCGTTGTTAAATAGTCATGTGTTTCATGAAATGTATTGTATTGAATTATTATATAAGTGAATAATTCCGGCGGCCATTTTTTGCAACCAATTTTGGTTGACAAAAAGAAAAAAGAAACAGTTGTATGGTGATGATTGGAGTTTGCCTAAGGGCATACTGTTACGTGCTTTCAATGCTAAAAGAAGATAAGAACCGATCGATTCCCTAACAAAATTGTATTTCTCGACTCGAAGATTATCGTATTGCAATTTCCCCGGTAAAATAAATGATATATAACATACATATCGCTACATTTAAATCGATGACTTACTGTAATCATATATATATATATATATATATATATATATATATATATATATATATATATATATATATATATACTGTAACTTTTAGAATAATTGGCGTAATAGTTTCTATTTGTTTGAAATTATCTCAAATTTAGTTGGGAACTTTTCTTGGCAGGAGTTCTTGTTGCTACGTCACATATCTCGGAGTGAGTGATAGATTTTTTAGCAAGACGGCGAAATAGTGAAGCTCTCCTGATAGTACTATTTATAAATGGAAATCGTTTCATATGATTTTTTCTGAACAAGTCAATATTATTACCATAGGTCTTTTCATCGGTGAAAAAGAGCTGATAACATTAATTTGTTGAGTAAACACTCTCTACATTATCAAATAGTGTGGGGATAATTATTGCATTAAAAAATGTTAACTAATATATACATATATATTCTTATCCAAAAATGTACACTTAAAAACTTAATTATTCGGAGCATATATATTATATTGATTCATTCAACTGACCAGGTAAAAGTTAACCAAATGTCATAATTTTTATAAGTTCGTCAATTTTTGTTGCTTGGGCCGCTGCAGTTTTCGTTTTGTATACTCGTCATTTTTTTTAACACCTAACATCTTATAGTTTGCATACCTTTAACTTTCTCGTACCTTCTCTTTTTTCTTCGTCGCGTGGAGGGGTGTGTCGTCCCGTTGTTGTCTTCTTTCTTTTCCTCTGTACTGCCTTGAACATCGCCGCTACCACAAAAACTTCATGACCAACTCACTAAACAACAATCTTTTTAACTTTCAATTTTTTTTATTACAGGCGTTAGTTATCCATCGGCTTGGCGATATTCACCAACGCCGAGAAAGAGAGCAAATTACTGCTTTCGTAATTACTTATCAATTAAGTCTTAACCATTCATGGAGGGGGGAAGAGATCTTTCGCCTGTATTTTCTTAGGGAAATAATCCCCTATGTATGTTGCAGACTGACTAAAACTCACAAAGAACGAGTGACGTAACGGAAGCCCGTGACGTCACAGAGCCTCTATCGCAGGTGCGCTTTGACCCTTGATCTGAGGTCTTGTCAGATGGTGGCCCTGTCACGTCTGTGAGCTCCGACTGTGAGAACAGTCCCTATTCTGCACTCGACTGCACGAGTCCATCCGCACTAATTCGCGCAAGTCAAACCAACGATTTCCAACAGATACGTCTATAGGCCCATTATCCAACATTTGAAAAATTTTGAATTTTTGTATTTTATATATATATTCTAGCATCACGGTGTATTGAAACTGTAGCAATATATAACGTAAAAAAAACTTTCATCTGAACATTCATTTGAAATATCCCCGTTTTCCTTCGGCTTTTCATTCTGTTTTTGACGTTATAAATAAGACGTTGCTATGACTTTAATAAACTTTATATATATATATATATATATATATATATATATATATATATATATATATATAAAGATAAATGAAGGCAGAGAAATAAAGATGTGCGGATGACAAATCTATTCCATTTTCAATTGTTCAGTTCAAGGTGCACTTGATAAAAAGATGTTTATTTTTCTTTCCTTAAGCCAGGCTTTTCAAAGATTAAAATCATCAGAGGTATTACATAGATGGATAAGTTGGCATGGGAATAGCCAAAGTTCAAAATTTGAAAAATTTAAAAAACAATATAAAGTAATTGAAAGTAAGAGAGTGTGTGTGTATGAAAAGGTTATCAAAATATAACGTGTGTCCAGTTGGTGAATGTCAGTTGATAAAGTGTCCGGTGACAAAATATTTAAAGATGGAAAAGGGATTTCGTGGAGACTGCGTTAGAAATGTTCAAAATTCAATACATTTTTAACATTTCACTTTATATATATATATATATATATATATATATATATATATATATATATATATATATATATATATATATATATATAAGGATAGAAGAAAAAAGAGTGATAAATATGCGACGAATGTCCAGATTTATTTCAAATTTAAATTGTTCAATGCAAGGTGTATTCAGTAATAAACTAGTGTTTATTATTGTTTCCTTAAGCCAAGGCTTTTCAAAGATCGAGATCTTATCATCAGAGGAGAAATACAGATGGATAAGTTGGCTTTCGTAAAAACCAAAGTTCAAATATTTGAAAAATATGAAAAATGCTATTAAAAAAACGCAGTGAAAAAAGAAAAGTTTCGTAAAAAAGATATGCGGTTTGTCCGGGTGGTAAATTTCCGTTGAGAGAAAGTCCGATGAATTGTAGAACGCGAAATGATATTTACAAAAATATTTACGTAGGAGCAGTGTGGAGAAAAGTGTTCAGAATAATAGGTAAATCAAAACGCATTTAAAAGGAATTGAAAAGAGAAAAATTGGCCATTATTGAAATACTTCCTGGACCGAAAAAGGCAAATGAAATCTCGTTAATAAGGGTCTAAATCCAAATGAAACAAAAAAGGTTAAAATTTGAGGTTAGATGGAGGGGGGGGGTTAAAGCGCGAAGGGTCGATAGGTTCGGATTTTTTTAGATAGCCGCTGCAAGGGTTGGGAAGAAAGAGAAAGAAAGAAATTAGAAAAAGGAAAAAAGGGTTGGATAGGGGCAGGAGGTTAAAGTGAAAATGGGGATTGAGGGTATGGGCAGGCGATATGGTCAAGGTTAAGAGATGGGTTTTTGAGGGTAGGAATTAATCTGAAGCGGGAAGGAGTGGTATAGAAAAGTCGTATAAAAATGAATTCAGGGATTGGCGAGGTAAACTCGAAGAAAATAGAGTTTGCCGATTCTAAAAATAGAAGTAGAATTCCAATGAGTAAAATTCTAACATTTCAAAGGTAACAAGTAGGCGACTATAGACAAAGTAGTTGCAGTTACTAGCTAGGGTTTCTAGGAATTTAAAAAGGGTTTAACGGTGTATGAGTTAGACTTTTTTAATATAGACCAAATTAGGGAGTAGGGAATCTTTTTGATGTTAAAGCTTTTTACTAGGTTGGATAGAGAAGTGCTAGTGGTATTATTATTATTGTGTTTAAAAGAGTAGATATGGTTAGAGATTCTAGTCTTAATGGGGAAAGCATTAGCACTAATATAGGTATGTATTTTGTGGGGAGTTGTTGTTATATTATTTGTGTTGTTTAAAGTAACGCTTTAAATGTTCCCCTCTCCTAAATTTTTAATATAACTGAGTAGGACAGGCTCGATCTTTAATACTACTAAACCTATCCCTCAATTGGTTTTCTCTTTTCTCCTTCTTCTCTTTTATCATTTAATTTCTCTTCTAATTATTCATCTAACCCTTAATTTTGGTTTTAAAATAATTTTTTTAATTAACTATTTTCTAGTTTTAAATTTTAATTTTTTAATCACTCACTCTCCCACATACCTCTACTTATTTTACCTTGCTTTTAACTAATCCGTTAAACCCTTTTTAAATTCCTAGAAACCCTAGCTAGTAACTGCAACTACTTTGTCTATAGTCGCCTACTTGTTACCTTTGAAATGTTAGAATTTTACTCATTGGAATTCTACTTCTATTTTTAGAATCGGCAAACTCTATTTTCTTCGAGTTTACCTCGCCAATCCCTAAATTCATTTTATACGACTTTTCTATACCACTCCTGCCCGCTTCAGATTAATTCCTACCCTCAAAAACCCATCTCTTAACCTTGACCATGTCGCTTGTCCATACCCTCAATCCCCCTTTTCACTTTAACCTCCTGCCCCTATCCAACCCTTTTTTCCTTTTTCTTTTTTCTTTCTTTCTCTTTCTTCCCAACCCTTGCAGCGGCTATCTAAACAAATCTAAACCTCTCGACCCCTCGCGCTTTACCCCCCTCCATCTAACCCCACATTTTAACCTTTTTTGTTTCATTTGGATTTAGACCCTTTTGAACGAGATTTCATTTGCCTTTTTCGGTTCAGGAAGTATTTCAATAATGGCCAATTTTTCTCTTTTCAATTCCTTTTAAGTGCGTTGTGATTAACCTATTATTCTGAACACTTTTCTCCACACTGCTCCTACGCAAATATTTTTTCAAATATTTTTTCGCGTTCTACAATTCATCGGACTTTCTCTCAACGGAAATTTACCACCCGGACAAACCGCATATCTTTTTTACGAAACTTTTCTTTTTTCACTGCGTTTTTTTTAATAGCATTTTTCATATTTTTCAAATATTTGAACTTTGGTTTTTACGAAAGCCAACTTATCTATCTGTATTTCTCCTCTGATGATAAGATCTCGATCTTTGAAAAGCCTTGGCTTAAGGAAAGAATAATAAACACTAGTTTATTACTGAATACACCTTGCATTGAACAATTGAAATTTGAAATAAATCTGGACATTCGTCGCATATTTATCACTCTTCTTTTCTTTTATCTCTACAATTGTTCTATCTCGTATATTGAGCTAAACCTCTTCACAATAGGTTCCATCTACTAAAAGTTTCACTTTCGGTTTATATTTGATCCTATATATATATATATATATATATATATATATATATATATATATCATAAAAAAGGGAAATGTCTGTATGTATGTATGTAACGTATCTCCTCCGAGTGTACCCAACAAACAGTCACACAGTTGACATCATTCGAACCGACCAGCCTCCCGACGTATGATATCTCAGAATCAGAAAATATGACCTTTTGGGGGTTAACGGAGCACTTTTCTCCAATGGGGTTAGCTTTTTTCCTCCATTTTCGAATGTTTTTAAGTAATAATTTGAGAAGAAACCAGAGCGCAGATAGGTACATATATAGTATGCGCACTAGGGCGGGATAGGTACGTATATAGTATTCGCACCGGGTCGGAGATAAATACCTATATAGAAGACGCAGACAGAGGTGGTACTTTTCATAGAAATATTTCATACTTTTGCCCTGGTAAAACGAAGAGGAATGGTGCGGCAAAGACAGCTTTCGCAAAAAGCAAAGGGAGAAAGTAGCGGTAAAATGGGGCGACCAGGGAAGAGAAATGTAGAAAGATAAAAAGACGGCTAGAGAGAGAGAGAGAGAGAGAGAGAGAGAGAGAGAGAGAGAGAGAGAGAGAGAGAGAGAGAGAGAGAGAGAAATAGAAGTTTGAATACAAAGATGTTACACACGCTATTTTTCTTCTATTTTGTGTTTTTATGACCACGAGCAACGCTGGGTAGCCCTGCTAGTATATATATATATATATATATATATATATATATATATATATATATATATATATATATATATATTGTTTACATTATTGTTTTTTGTTTGTAATTTTTGCTTTATATGGGCATAGATCTGAAAATGTAACAAGCAAGGAATAAGCAAGATAAAACAGGAAAACTAAACAGGAAAATGCTTCTATTATTTGATATTAGTTCTAGTAATGACACTTTGTCAGTAATAAACATTTATTAAACAGAATCAGATAACATATACAAAAGTTTGGATGTGGTCGTACGAAAAAAGGGAAGACTATGAGGTGTATTAGGTAGAGAAAAAGTGAGGTTGGTATTAGGTAAAACGTTGCGTGTGTGAAATATGATAAATAGAAATAGAAAGGATATATATATAAGTGGGTTTCTGAAAAAAAAGCGGTAAGAAGAAATATTATGGTAGGTGGTGGAGGACGAGAAAAAGGTGATAAAAGAAAAGGGGGAAAAACAACCAAGAAAAAGCTTAGATAAAGGGAGTAGAAAGTAATGGGTGGGGCATAGGGAAGGAATGTTTCATGGAATGACATTTTAGTTATGAACACAACAGAACCATTAAACTTAGGGACATTACTAATGCACAGGTCTCACGCATGTTAACTTTAAAGCACGAATTTAATAGGCAAACATATTCGCGATAATGAAACTAGCACATAAAACTTAACTAAAGACCCATTACATTCCTCCTCATATTAAATTTAAAATTTATATTGGCTATAGATCGGGATGATTTCAATTAGCACGATGAATAAGTAAACACAGTATAAGCCAACATATAAACTTTGATTTTGGATACAATACATTACCAATTCACACTCCATTCGATTTACTAATCGTTTACATCTAATAAGAGAGCGACAGACAGACACAGACACAGGCACATACACAGACAGAGACACAGACAGACAGACAGACAGACAGAAAGGCAGACAGACATACATATGGACAGAGAGGCACACAGACACAGAGACAGAGACACAGACACAGACAGACAGACGGACAGACAGACATACATACAGACAGACAGACAGAGAGACAGATAGACAGACTAACACTACTTCAAACAGAAATTATTCAAACATAACTGAATCACAAAACTAAGTACATATGGAAAAAGTCTCAGGGAAACGATAGTTGATTAACTCACATAAAGTATAATCCCCCACACACATATTTATATATATTTACACACACACACACACACACACACATATATATATATATATATATATATATATATATGTAAATTTTCTGACATACTGTTTCGCTGTATCACAAATCTTCAGTGTGGCAAGGCAGAAAAGTCATTCAAACCGGGACCGTCGTTTCTAATTATTTGGCTATCAGTCATGAGTCGTGATGAAGTGAAATCTCGATATGTATATAAAAACTTATAGTGATCTATTTGTTTACACAGTAAGCTGTGCATTTTCGCTAATCTGGTGGTTTCATATACCAAAGTGCTTAAGCCAAGAATGGGGCATATGTAGGCATTCACACTCAGACATACTGTCTCATGGCTCTTCAGTGTGGCTAGACAGTGTTTCCAGGCGGTACTTCTAATCATATCTCTCTCCCCCTCTCTCTCTCTCCCTCTCTCTCTCTCTCTCTCTCTATATATATATATATATGAAAATAGTTTATCTTTGAAAAGCCATCGATTAAGGATATGAAGCTCCTTGTTTTGAACTTTTGATGTTCTAATAAATATTGTTTCGTTACAATTTTTTATTCTCATCTTTCATCTCTAGAATTGATTGCTCTATTTAATATATTGAGCTTTATATTATCACTATAGATTATTATTAAACGATAATTCAATTATCTTTCATTTAATCTAACGTTTCAATAATATATATATATATATATATATATATATATATATATATATATATATATATTAATATACGTATATATATAGAGAGAAAAAGAGACAGAGAGAGACAGAGAGACAGAGAGAAAGAGAGAAAGAGAGATAAAGGGAGAGAGAAAGAGAGAGAGAGAGAGCGAAAGAGAGAGAAAGATAGATAGATATATAGATAGATAGATAGATAGATAGATAGATAGATAGATAGATAGATAGATAGATAGATAGATAGATAGAGGGGGAGAGAAAGAGAGAGAGAGACTAAAGCCTTATCCTACTTATCTCATATAAAGTTGGACATAAATACATTTCTTATCTATATTGCATGAAATTAAGTGTCAGTCGAAAGGTCGGATTTTCAAAACGTAAAAGAAACGAATTACAAATCCAAATACAATCACGAATTCATCACATAAAAACGATAGAAAATGAACAAAATAAAGAACGAAATAGAATTTTTTCAGTGCGTGTTATTTAAATGGAAATCTTTTAATGACGTCCGATTAATTAACCCTTATCATTTAATGACGTCAGATCAATCAAGATTTCGAATACGCTTTTGAGAATATATATATATATATATATATATATATATATGTATATATATATATATATATATATATATATATATATATATATATATATATATATATGTATATATATGTATGTGTGTGTGTGTGTGTGCAAAAAGACAAACGGAAAACAGAGGAAAAAAAGAAGGGATTTGACTTATTGTGTACCTTACCCCATATATATATATATATATATATATATATATATATATATATATATATATATATATATATATATATGCTTATTTCAGACAAAAGTAAAGTTCCAAAATATATAATTTATTATTTTAATCATTCCATTATTGAAACGTTCTTTACGATCACGAACGTTTTACTAATATAATAATCATCTTTAATTTTCTACCAAACTGAAGCCTCAATTAAAAAGTGTCTCTCTCCTCTTTATACCCTTAAACTGTCGAAAGGTGGCAATCAGAGTCAACTGTCTTATTTCCAGCTTTCATAAGCGGCTGGGGTTGGGTGGTTAGTGGGTGGGGTACCTAGACAGGTTGACCTGCTTTTGAGATACATTTACTACCTTCCTTGCCTCCTTACAATTCCCCCTCTCTCTCTCTCTCTCTCTATATATATATATATATATTGCTCCCTTTTCCCCTCCTCTATTGTCTTCCATTATAAGTCGTGTAACCTCCTCCTATCTAAAATTATACATTACATATGTTTCCAATCTCCTACTCCGTAATTTACGTCTTAAATAACTCATTCGCCCCTCTCTCAAAATATGTATTAGATATGTTGTCGCTCTCTCTATATGTATTTTTGAATTGGTGAGTGTTAATTTTTCATATCTCATTTTCAAAAATGTAGTCACCTCACTAGGATGCTTGATAATGCCGGAAGGTTGAAATATATTATTGCACCGGTGATTATGTGATTCAGTGTTACTTTATTTTATACACACACACACACACACACACACACATATATATATATATATATATATATATATATATATATATATATATTGATTGATTGATTGAATTGATGTTCTTAGATGTTTAATACATTAATAATGTAAACATGTAAACATTAAAGTAAAGAAGCAATCCTTCTGGACTGAGGGAATATTTTTTGGGATATCGTACACGCACGCAGAATATTTTTGTTATTAAAGAAACAAAAACATTATGCACGGTTTCAACGTATGAAATTCTGTTCGCTAAGTAAGACGCTTTTAGCGTCACAAATTCTCTTCGCTAAGTAAAAACAATCGAAAATGATTTCGACCTCACTGAACGTGGACAAGAAAGGGTTTGACGATTCTAAAACAGAAGTTTTGGTGTTTTCTTTCTTATATGTAAGTCGGAGAGAAGGTTTTTATTTTCATCATATACAAATAAAAGGTATTAAAAAATGGTTTCAATGAAATCTAGCTCCGGCGTAGAAAAAACGGAAGCTGCGAAAATATTTGCGCAGGCGTACATCGAACAGATAATTAAAAACAAATAAAATCTATGCCGAAAAGGGTGGACCTCATAGAACTGCAGAACACCAAACCTGGTATCGCAGAAATCAGGGCACAATGGCCACGACGGTACCGGTCTAAGCGGTATACCATCCATCCGAACAGATACTACACTTTGATCTTTTCATTTGCAAAAAATATTAAAAAAACATTTACATTCAGGAAAAATTTAGCACAAGGCCATGAAAAATGTGGGGTTTTGAGTGTCGTTGGTCTTCCCTGGTCTAAAGTAATAAAATTATCTATCCTACTCTTACCTACAATTCTCAAGACACCAAAGTACCACATTTGCTCTAGGTGCATTTCTACAGAATGTGGACCAAATCAAATTACACTTACTTTGTCGTAACAAAAAATAAATCGCTGATAACAAAATACACATTTTGTTTACATTTATAAAAAATACAAACTTTCATAATATTAGTTTCATTAATAGTTAGGATAGATTTGCTTGTACAATTCATGATTGTTTGTAAAACACATTATTCATCCACTAACAAAAGTTTGTTAATAGTCGGAAAAGACCAAGACGTTACCAGTCTAAGAGATGTATCATCCATCGGAACAGATACTACACTTTAATACCAGCCAAAATGCCGAGACATACTTTTTTAACATTTTTATTTTTTCATATTTTTAATAATCTATCGTCCACAGCGATAAGATTTGCCACCACGTCTGAAACTTTGTGGACATTATATTAGATATTGTCCTTACAAATAATTTTTTTAAAAGTGGAGATAGACTACCATAAAAATATATATTGTGAAAATACAGGTGGGTGGCGTACAAAATTATATCGTTGTGTCTGCCTCCGCACCGAAAAACTTTATTTTATTTATAACTTGAAAATTTTAATAGCCTTGGGGAAAGGAATCGTATAAAATTATATCGTGAGGTAAGCCTCCGTGCCGAACAACTTTATTTTATTTTTATCTTGAAAATAGAGATAGATAAACCATAATAATATATATTTTTAAAATACAGTATCTATGGAACTGGGATAAGTATATTTCATTTTGATCTAAGGTGGGTGACGTACAAAAGTATATCGAGAAGTCTTCCTCCGCGCCGAACAACTTTATTTTATTTATTTTTTGTTAACTTGAAAATAGAGATGAACTACCATAACAGTATATATTCTAAAACTAGAAGAATTCGCACGGAGTAGGATATATATATATATATATATATATATATATATATATATATATATATATATATATATATATATATATGTGTGTGTGTCTGTGTGTGATTTTTTGAAGGCTTACCAAAGCATTCCGTTCATGAGTCCAATCAACACCACAAAAAGACTTTTCATTCAAAGATTATTTATTTATAATTTTCAAATTAAAGAGTTTTTACCTACACGTGTTTCGCTACCAAACAGGTCCTTCCTTGGCAGATCATCAGGGAAATTAATTACATGGAATAAGAATTACAAACAACCGGCAATACACAATGTGGTGTTGCTTTAATTGAGGTCACTTAAGAAGGGAAGAAAAAAATAAAAATAAAAAGATAAAAAGGAAAGAAAATAGACAATGTCTTAGAAAAATATCTAGCAAGATTTTCACAAAACTGTTTCTACTAGGCGAAACAGCAAAAAATTAGTCCCAAACCAGCAAAAGCAGTAAAAAAATTCGCCCCAAATGCACTCAAATGAAACAGTAACAATAAACGAGAATACACCTTCTCAACGGGCGGCACAACTATGAAAAGTGTCCCAGCCCCCCCCCCAAAAAAAAGACCAAACAGTCAAAACTCCGTTCCCAAGTTACCATTCCAAGCCACTGATAATATTAGCATTCCAGATCTATTCCACCAAAAGGAAAGGCAACATAAATGTCCGTTTGTAATGCATGCGGTCTTGATAGCCTTATTTCCAGGTCTGACTTGCTCCC
This sequence comes from Sepiola atlantica, assembly GCA_963556195.1. Taxonomy (NCBI): domain Eukaryota; kingdom Metazoa; phylum Mollusca; class Cephalopoda; order Sepiida; family Sepiolidae; genus Sepiola; species Sepiola atlantica. The sequence goes on from OY744515.1 coordinate 138,155,681, forward strand.
TTTCGAGATGAACACAGAACGAGGCAAATGAATATCAATCCCGCAGAAACCCCCCTTTTCGAGTATCATTGAGCTTATTTTTATTGGCCTAATCCCGGTCTTCACTGAATAATGTATTTTCTAAGTGAAAAATCCATATATATATATATATATATATATATATATATATATATATATATATATATATATATATATAAACACAGCATGACGTCACTTGCTTTATAATGCATAATAGAAGTAGAATGCCTGGACATCAAGCCGCTTTTAAATGTGTTAAATTATCATTGTTTATCGGCTATTTAAATATTGGCTGCGCGGTTAGCGACGTTGGATTTGAGTTGAAAAATACTTCTAATCCAGCGTTTCGAATCGTACGACCGGTAGTGAATAGTCATATCTCTATGCTGATGAGTCTCGATTGAAAAGGGACGAAACATATACGTACATAGAAAATCAACAATAAAAAATATTTTTATATATATATATATGATATGAGGTTAAGATCGGATTCTAACTCTGTCTGACGAGATCTCAGTTTATAGTAACTGTTGATCGATAACATCGACATGACAGTGTCGCAAATTTTGTACATGTCTGTGTAAATAAAATTATCATATATAAAGCTCTATTTTTATATTGAGCACTGTTTATAAACCCGGTTAAAATTCTCTGGGTTACCACCCTGTGGATATTTTTACCTGGATTATTATCATTATTATATATATATATATATATATATATAAAGAGAGAGAGAGAGAGAGGGAGAGAGGGAGAGAGAAAGAAATATATAGAGAATGAACATGAATAATAATGACGTGAAGACGTTTTATTATTTTCCGCGTGTAGATTTTTTTACAAAAACAATAACAAATGTGCACTTTTTCTGCTTAGTATTTGCAATTCAACTTTTATTTTGATAACAAAAACTCTCACCGAAAAAGAGAAACAAACAACCCCCCCCCCTTCTCTAACTAAAAGCGGATCTTTCTACCAATTCTACACAGAAGAAAATAAACAAAAAAACAAACAAAACTGAAACTTTTTTTATAGAATGGTCTGGCCAACACGAACGTTCTTTGCACGCCACTTATTTGAAATAACTACTTTTGCAACTTGGTTGTTTTCCTAACAAAAATCGTTCAGATTAGTTGAGGTTGACCTCACCAATGAGCATTGCATTTATTCATAGTCTAAGACACGTTGGTTGCAGATTACAATTTTACATAATAATATGTTGTTTATTTACAAAATAGAGAACATTCTAGAATTCAAATTAATTCAACAATAATAAGTAATTAATAAAGTGTCCCTTTTCTAAAACCAGTATCGGACAGTTTTATCACATGTCCTGTTTGTTTGGCTGGCCGAGAGCAAGCTCAATGCATTCATACAAATAGTGGCGATGGAGAACGGCTCGTCATTAACAGACACATGCTGTTGAGGAAGTCGCGCATGACGGGACCTATCGTTCCACTCGTCTCCATCGCGATCTGTCGAAACACATAATAATACTAATTCTATTTCAAATTGATAATCTTGGTTATACTGAACGCAAATTGAATTAAACGAGGTTGGAATATTGAGGCATACGAGTTGATTTGGATTACGTCGATCGTATACTAAATCGCCCCTGTATATCTCTGTTTATATATAGTTAGGTCTTTCTCTCTCTCCCTCTCTTTCATTCTCTTTCTCTCTCTCTCTCTCTCTCTCTCTCTCTCTCTCTCTCTCTATATATATATATATATATATATATATAAAATAGGTCGTTCAGTTTTAAAGCATTGCTGGGGTTGTATTATAAATTAAAAATATAAGCCATTATCAATGCAAGATAAATTTATTATTATTTTTTTTTACTTTAATCTTCTTAATTTCGGAAAAAAATATTATCATCAGAGTTGACTAGTATTGTGTCATTCATATATATATATCGCTTATCTTTAAGTTAATATTAATATATATATATATATATATATATATATATATATATATATAGTGTGTCAGGTTGTATATGAAAAGAAATCAAATAAAGTGCTCGATCATATAAAAGAGCTAATATAATTTATTTAGATACTATATATTACATAATTCAGCAATGTAACGCGGTTTCATCCAAAAGGGCAGATTTAGAAATCTTTAGTAAATCTCCGTGCCCATTTTAGCCTGCCGATGATTCCACTAGTCACGGAGATTTACTAAAGATGTCTAAATTTGCCCTTTTGGATGAAACCGCGGTACATTGCTGAATTATGTAATATACAGAGGGATGGGCTCCGCCTTCCATATGCTGTGTCCTAGACACGGTGATTCTTAACAAATCACCGCCGCTACGGCCATGGACAGTGTGCGATGTCGACAACGACACTCGTGCGCGTCCAGGCTATGCGACCTTTACCTTTTACATATATATATAAATATATATATATATATATATATATATATATATATATATATATATATATATATATATATATATATATATAAATTAGTTAGATACTGCATATTACATAATTCAGCAATGTACCGCGGTTTCATCCAAAAGGGCAAATTTAGACATCTTTAGTAAATCTCCGTGACTAGTAGAATCATCGGCAGGCTTAAATGGGCACGGAGATTTACTAAAGATTTCTAAATCTGCCCTTTTGGATGAAACCGCGGTACATTGCTGAATTATGTAATATGCAGTATCTAACTAATTTATATATATATATATATATTTATTTTCATATACAACCTGACACTATATATATATATATATATATATATATATATATATATACATATATATATATATATATGTGTGTGTGTGTGTGTTTGTGTGAGTATTAAGGACGTCTTAAATAAGACAAGAAGACACAATGGACAGATAAGTAACCCGCCAACCATTATCTCATAGGGGAAGGCAGAGGTATATTTTCCGTATGCCCAAAACAACTGTTAGTACAAAATCAGCTCAATGGTAGACAATAAGATAAACCAGAGCTATTATAACATTATTATAAAACCCATATCAGCTCGGAAACGATCGTATGTTGTTTATGTTGAATTCTTGGAGTGTAAATAAAAGATCACGCCGTAATTAAGTTTACATATCATACATATTATATATATATATATATATATATATATATATCTATATATATATATATATATATATATATATATATATACAGGGTGTTCCAAAAGAAACAGTGCACTGAACATTTTCATAGGTATACATAAGGAAACAGTGCACTGAACACAAGAAAGGATATTTATAGTTGAAAATGTTTTCCCAAAAGATTTTAAATATTATATTTAGATAATTTAGATATCTAAATTTTAGATATTTATATTAAATATTCTTTTGTTTCAGGGACCCTTTGAAAATGGTGCTTACCTTACAAGAAAGGATATTTATTGTTGAAAATGTTTTCCGAGATGGTGGCAAATACACAAAAAAAGTGCAAGAGTCATTTCAAGAAAAATTTGGTGCAGAACGTTTGCCGCATCGAAATTGTGTTTCCGCTTTGTTGCATAAGTTAAAAAAAACTGGAAGTGTTCAAGACAAACCCAAAAGTGGCCGCCCAAAAGTTGTTACAGATACAGTCTTACAGAATGTTACCAACAAACTGCAGAGGAGCCCACGAAAGTCTTTGAGGCGTTTGTCTCAAGAAACTAGGATATCTCTAACATCAACTCACCGAGCAGTGCATCAACTTAAATTCTTTCCATATAAAGTGCATGTTGTTCATGAACTGAAGCCTCAGGATTCAGAAAAACGCGTACTCTTCTGTCGGTGGTTTGAAAATTTTATTCTAGAGAAAGGTGAAAACATTTTAAACCATACATTCTTCAGTGATAAAGCATGGTTCCATTTGTCCGGGTACATGAACAGTCAGAACTCTAGAGTGTGGTCTACAATAAATCCTCATGCTCTGTTTCAGAAACCACTCCACGATCAAAAAGTTGGTGTTTGGTGTGCTTTGTCAAGGCGGCGTATAATTGGACCTATCTTTTTTGAAAACACCATCACATCTGAGTGTTACATTCATAACATCCTGGAGCCATTTTTTGATCAACTGACGGAGCAAGAAAAGCAACAAGGCTGGTTCCAGCAAGATGGTGCAACTGCACATACGGCTCGTGTCAGTATGGCTGCAGTTGGTGATGTCTTTGGGGATCGTGTGATCTCTCGTGGTTTGTGGCCATCTCGATCACCGGATTTAACACCTCCTGACTTTTATTTGTGGGGCAAATTGAAAGACTCAGTGTATGCAGACAATCCTCGAACTACGGATGAACTGAAGCAGAAAATAACAAGTGTTATTCAAAACATCAAACTTGATGAACTTGAGTGTGTTTTTCAAAACACGCAGCGTCGCGCTCGTTTATGTCTGCAGGTGAATGGCGCACACTTTCAACAGTTATTGTAGATCATATCTTACTGCACGAGTCAATCCTCAATCGTACTTTAGTTGATAAGGTATTGAATTTGTGAATATTTGCAATAAATAGTATTTTTCTGTGTGTTTTGTTTCTTTGGGTTATTAGCATATTCCTACTGCTTCTTTTGGAACACCCTGTATATATACATATATATATATATATGATATGAAACTAAAAGTATACTTTTAGTAGATAGAACCTATAGCGAAATGGTTTAAGCTCAATATACGAGATGGAGCAATTATAAAGATAGATGAAAGAAGAGCTATAAACATGTACGAATGACAAATCTATTTCAACTTCGATTTTGCTCGGAAAAACATGTTTATTATTCTTACCTTAAACCAAGGATTTTCAAAGATTAAAATCTTCTAATCAGAGGAATTACATAGAGGGATAAGTTTGCAGTGGAAAAGCCAAAATTAATTTTTTTAATAAATATTAAGTAATGGAGAGTGTGTGTGCGTGTAAAAGACCCCATATTTTTTACACGCACACTCTTACTCTCAATTACTTAATGTTTTTTCAAATTTTGAATTTTGTGCTTTTCCACTGGCAACATATCCATCTATGTAATTCCTCTGATAATAAGATTTTCATCTTTGAAAAGCTTTGGCTTAAAGAAGCATAATAAACATGTTTTACCAAGTACACCTTACATTGAACAATCGAAGTTGAAATAGATTTGTCATTCGTATATGTTTATCCCTCTTCTTTGATTTATATATATATATATATATATATACACAAATAAATCCACATGGGTCTTAATTATGATGACGGTGGTTAGGTAGTTAATGACACGGACTAACGACCTGGGTGTGCCAACTCTGAATCCAGTCGATTCCATTATACCACTTCCACTTAGGGATGTTGGCAACAGAATCAAACCGATGAACTTAGTTGAACCATTCTGATTGATACGTATTTAACTTTTACTTTTTTATATAATATAGGGTATCATAGAAAAGAGGATAAGACATAATAGGTAATTAAAACTAATCCACTAAATTGATCCGTAATACATTTTAGACATTCCTTACTAGGTTTATTTTTATAAAGTTAGGTTTATGTATATGTTTATTTTTTTATATATATATTTGTATATACAGGATTCATTACTAAGCTAATTATTTGATCATTATAAGTTTTGGAAGACAGCGGCTTAAGAAGTCGTAATATGGGATATTTTCAGTTCAATCTCGTTTTATATTCGTTTTTAGGGACTTAAAAAGGGTTAAACCTTTCGTGAAAATTCAGATACCTCGGATTATTGTGAAAATTTAAAAAAATATGTTTAGACATCATTTAATAAATATTCCCTAAATTTCAGTTTTCTTGCATGATATCATTTAAATTTTTTTTCAATATTTCAGATTTGCATTCAATATCGTCGATCCAACAATCAAAGCAAGATTCGCAACACTTAAATTTCCTTTTAAGCATCACCTTTTAAATTTTCTAGAATCACAATAATCTAATGAATTTTGATCGAAATTGGAATAAGGGTTCTAAAATAAGGTTTAGTAGCATCATACTTTGTTTAAATCTTCCTAAGGGGTCATAACAGTGATACAAAAGTGTTTTGTCCGAGAAATTTGATCGGTCTTGGTATTCTACGCGACCTTGGACTTGTCTTTTCTTTGTTGTTTTACCATTTCTATTCTTCTTCACATTCGTTTTTTTTTCTGGCGGTGAAATTAATGTGAGTGGAGTGACACTCAGTAGAGTGGCACTCAGTCGAGTGACATTTATCATAGAAAGTGTAGCATGGCATCTCAGTCACCTGTTAACAAGTTATTTTCTGATGACCGAAAATACAGTGTGTATGATATCCACAATTTGGACCATCCTTTTTCCAATATAATAACCATACACATAGTAAAATGTATCTGGAGAAATTTTACATCCTCTAGTAGCCATCTTAATAAGAACAGAACTTAGTAATTGATCTGAAATAAAAAAAATAGATTTACATTTAGTAGCGGAACCTATAGCATTTTCCAATATATGACGGTCGATGATACAGAAAAAATAATAACATTTTTGGAATCAGCAGAGAAAATTGATTAAAAAACAAACAGTAAAAAATACAATAAACAAAACTTTTGTAAAAAATTGTTACGTTGTGTTATCTAAGAGAACAGTTCAACAAGTATTTGTTTACATTAGAATTGAAAACGGCCATGTTGTAGTCGGTTGGGAAGCAGTCTTGTGGTATTTTGTTTAACAGATGAGATGCTCTAGAAAATAAACTTTATACCTGGAAGTTTTGTTTTTGGCACAGAGAGAGAGAGAGAGAGAGAGAGAGAGAGAAAGAAAGATAGTAAGAGAGAGAGAGAAAGAGAGAGAGAGAGAGAGAGTGAGAGAGAGAGGATAAGTTTTGTGCTGTGATTGTAGCTGGGTGAATGTTTTAAAAGGGTCAAGAATTGGAGCTCAATTAAGAAATTTTCATGTACATAACGATACTATAGAGAAAAGCTTGCAACATATGTTCAATGTGAAAGGGGCTGTAGGAAAGAGATCATACCCCACTTGATTGCAAAGTAGGCAAAACAGCCAATTTTCAAGGGAAAACAGACTGTTTTAAAGGTAAAACAGCCTATTTTCAAGGTAAAACAGCCTATTTTCAAGGCAAAACAGCCTATTTTCAACGCAAACTAGCGTATTTCCAAAGTAATACCGCTTATTTTCAAGAAAAAAATAGCCTATGCTCAACGTAAAACAGCCTATTTTAATTGTAAAACAGCACATTTTAAAGTCAAAACACCCTGTTCTTAAGGCAAAACTTTGTATTTTCAAGATAAAACAACCTATTTCCAAGGTAAAACAACCTATTTACAAGCCCATACAGCCGATTTTCCAGGTAAAACAGCCTATTAGGTCTCTCTCTATATATGTAAGTATATATACTTACCAATCTACCTTTTTTGATTCGCTACACCCCTGCCGCATCTGTTGCCCAGAACACTCTCACTACCAACAGCTAATATTCCTATCCCAACAGGCAAAAATGTCATTTGCTCCATCGCCTACAAACAATACTTTAAATCCACACCGACTGGAAAAATATCGGCTCTAAATTCATTTTAGTAACCCATTGAAACATTGATCAACCAGGGAGCTAGATGTTTTCATAATGCACACTTTGATATACATATATATATATATATATATATATATATATATATATATATATATATATATATATATATATATATATATATAATCCTAAACGAGGTAATATGATAGAGTATCAACTTGATTTATATTGTAAGCTCGTACCGTGTATATATATATACATATATATATATATATATATATATATATATATATATATATATATATATATAAAAAGTATAAACTGTCTCAGATGTTTCGTGTGACTGTGCTTCTCTTTTTAAATAAACCCTTTTACAAATCTGACACCGGTGTCCGAGAGGTTTAGTATCCACTTACAAGCAAGAACCTGGGTTCAAGACAACGGCATGGGTGTATAATGGTTTATACATCCATCAGTAACTGAAAATATAACAGCCGTAACGCTAGTTTGAATTCTAATTGAAAATTCTATCTTCTTGCTTAACTAACCGTACGAAATATTTTCTATTTTTGACCCTATTTTTACACCCAGCACCTAAATATTGCTACACTAGTCTCGTCATTATACTTTATTATTTCGCTTACCTCAATTTCTTTTAAACAATAATTTATCTGCATTTATATATATAAGAATTTTTCGATAATAATGTAGATGATAATAGTAGCAGCTGCGAATAGAAATATTAAATGCTTGACATAAAAAAACCTTACAGCCAGTCGAAATAACTCAATTGAGAAAGCGGAAAACTATTTCAATCACTTCATTTTCTTTTATTATGTATTATTAATATATTATTTACTTATATCTAAAAGGCAATTAGGTTAAGCATAAAACAAAAGCATTTCCGTTACTTCAGCTGTTTTAATATTTAATATTTTTTTACAGCTTAAGATTTATTTTTATGTACTTAAATTAATGCTGTGTTTTAGCCAGGATAATATTCCACACAATGTTTTGAACTCTTATCCATACACACACATGTACATACATACATACATACATATATATATATATATATATATATATATATATATATATATATATATATATATATATATATATATATAACATATACGCATATATACTACTTTTTTTTCTCAATTTACTCTCGAACCATCAACACATCCTGAACGAAACCACATTTTACTTATCACTCCCCAAAATTAAAATCATTTTTCTTTCTTCTCCTGCTAACAGCACAGTTATACACATTCTTTCAAACACACTTATACTCACACATTCCTGAAATAGCCACCTGGTCAATACTCCTCCCTCCCTCCAGCCTCAACATTTTTTTTACACCTGACCACAACAAAAATCTCGCCTTTCCCCTCTCACCTCTCACCTCTCCCCTCTTCCCTCTCCCCTCTCCCCTCTCACTTCTCCCACCCTTTCGACTATTTCCTTTACACTCTTACCACCCCCGCACATTTTCAAGTTATCTTCATGTCTTCAAATCTTTTTCTAAAACTATGATACCACCTACATGCTAAACACACAGAGTTTTCCCCTTCCCTCCTCTTTCCCCAGCCTCTCAAAATGTATACCACACCTCACCACGACAAAAATATCAGCCCCCTTTCATCTCTCTAACCCTAAGGCAAATTCACTAATATTCTCACCCCTCCCTATTTAACTGCTGCCTTAATGGTACCCACTCAAAGCTTTCCATATTCACTTCATTATTCGCCACAACTGACTTCTCACAGCCTGGACTTTTCTCCAGCGCTCACAGTAGCCACGGCTACTACTTTTCCTTTATCACTCCATTAGGTCAACCCAACATTTTTATTTCACTCCCTGTCACCGATTTCTCTTAGCCCGGACTTTGGTCCTGCGCTACCAGTAGTGGCTACTACTTCTTCTCATTAACCCATCATATCAACCCAATATTTCTATGTACTTGCATGACATTTTCTTTAAATTATCATCCTGAGGAAGTCTTACAATAAAGACGAAACGTTGATAAATATATATATAAAAAAATATCACTTAGTTTTTACCTTTTTCATTTCCCATATATACTACTGTATAAACATATCTTCTTACATTTTCTTTTTAAGTATCTAAAGGAAGGAGGGTGATAAAGCTTAAGTGTCAGCGTCAAGCTGTACAGTATTTATGGTTGAGAGGAAGAGAGTTGTTTATATTTTGCCGAGGTGAACAAGTTTATAAAGGGGATGGAGTAGATTAGAAAGATATGAAGGGAATTTGAAGGAAACGCGTGCTTGTCTTGCGGTCCGCGTTTCAGAGGTCAAGGGCTATAGTTATTATTTTTTAAATTATCTTCAAAAATGTATTCAATATTTAAAATTGTTTCATGACCATAATTCAATACCTCTTTAATGCATGCATTCTTCTTTCCAGAAAGATACCGAATTCGAGAATCGTCGTTGTTATTCTAGCTTTGAAATAAAAGAATGGTACATATAACACCTATTTTAGTCACTATGTGAAACATTTTCTATATTATTTCGTCTTTCACTTCCTCTTTACCTTTTGCGGCGTTCTTTGTTTAAGCTGTCTTATCGGCAACGCACATAACCATTGCGTAATAATTAATGTCTGTTTTTCTTCTCTTCCCTGTTCGAATGTAACACTTGACGCAGCCGATAACCGATCCACGATTAACAAAGCGATAATTCATTGTACATGTTCATACTGTTTTCTTCTTTGCTTCATCTTTGTTTTACTTTTACTTTTTTTTACGACTTGGGTTCTATTTCTATTCGATGGGTTTACGTTCACGTGCTTTTGTTTTTATTACCTAAAATTGTTCCCCCCTTCCAACGGCGGTATTTTGATCTGATAGCACATGCCACAATTCGTTTTGTTTCAAACAAGACAAATTATCAATGTTGGAAGATTAGCATTTCCAGCAGGTAACGACATAAACGAAGTAACGTCTTCATAGATAATTCCTGTTGATCAAATTCTAAAACTTCCATATAACATTACAAAAAAGTGTTTATAGTACGACACGTTTACGCAGCAATAACAGATAAAAACACTTATTTTTACCGACATATACTGACATGGCCGTAATAAATAGACATGACAACAAAATACATTCTAATTCTTATTTTATGTCTGAAATGAAAAGAACTAGTTTGATGTTTATATACGTTATATTGCGGGTCACTAGTAAAAGCAACATATGAACTTCTTTCAATTCCCATTTCTACAGTTAAAGGGTGATAGGACAATTTAATAGAGAATGTAAAGGGTGCTCAGTATCTTACTCACGCTGTCAAGGGTCCTCTAACAGATTGGTTGTATAATTTTACGACATATCAACCCTTTTCGGGTTATTTAATGCCGAATCCGGTCATTTTAGTTAAAAGTTTTTTCGTGCTTCAAATTCTTCATATCTTAAATATTTATTTATGGTGTTTGGTTAGCTGTTTTTTTTTTACGGCATATCAACCCTTTTCGGGTTATTTAATGCCCAATCCGGTAATTTTGGTAAAGAAAATGCTTCAAGTTCTTTATATCTTCAAATATTTATTCATGGTGTTTGGTTAGTTGTTTTTGTTTTACGGCATATCAACCCTTTTCGGGTTATTTAATGCCCAATCCGGTAATTTTGGTTAAAAAATATGCTTCAAGTTCTTTATATCTTCAAATATTTATCTATGGTGTTTGGTTAGTTGTTTTTGTTTTACAGCATATCAACCCTTTTCGGGTTATTTAATGCCGAATCCGGTAATTTTGGTAAAAGTTGTTATGCTTCAAGTTCTTTATTTCTTCAAATATTTATTCATGGTGTTTAGTTTGGTTGTTTTGTAAAAGCAAATTGTTTTTGTTTTTAGCTTTGCAGAACATAATCGATTTTTGCCAAGTGAAACGAAAAAAGAATAACATCAATGTTTGGTGCATTTTAAGTCAGGAATCCGGTATCTTCAGACGGCCTGATCTGACAATACCAGAGCTCTGACAGAACGTCGTCTCTTGTTAAGAGATATGTTTAAAATAAACCTAATTGCACGTCTTCCGACATAGCTTAACATGGTCATGCTTGTTCCAGAATATTTGCCAGGTGTCTTCACAAATTAGAATACAATTGCAGAGCTGCAAGAAAAAAGGGCTTTTTTTGCTGAAACCACTATCGATCAGAAGAAAGACCGGGCTCATAAAATGATTGAGAGACTTTTGGTATTTTGGAATTTTGTAATGATGAGTCACAATTTTCTTTATTTGCAAAGTGTGGGTCTGGAGAAACTGTAATCAAGAGTTAGACATGAAACGATTTCAACCTTTAGTGAAATATCGTAGTTATTCTGTTATTATATGAAATGCTATTTGGAGTGGGAGTCGGTCGCACAAGGTGTAGTGGCAGGATAATACAGGGTAAAGTTCACTAGACACTCAAACCATTAATAATATTATCTTTTTATTGCAGATACTCCATTATGAAGAAGATGTTAACCAAAGAAATGATTAAACCACTCTCTATTCTGGTGTTGCTTCTCGCCCATCTCCCTCGGATCAGCCGAAATATGCAGCTGATCTAGAAGTTTACTTGGGTTCAGTTTCATTTAATCCAGTTAACACTCAGCTCGTGTCTTTCAATCGTAGGCGTCCCCCTTTTCTTATTGAGATTCTCATGGATGGCGCTGCTCTTGATGAGAAATCGATTCTGAAACTTCTTGGTCTTTCTCTCTCATCAAATGTTTCTTTGAGTTCATACATTAGGTCTATTGCTCTTTCTGCTTCTCGTAAGGTCGGTTCTCTCTATCGTTCCAAACCATTTCTCACACCTGAGGCTATTTAGTATATCTGGAAATCTACAATCAGGTCATGTATGGAGTAGTGTTGTCATATTTTGGCTGGTGAATCTGTCCGATTTGATGGTCCTTAATAAAGTGCATAAACGTATCTGTAATGCGTACCCTCTCTCTCACAGACATACTGTTGCTAGTCTGAGTCTTTTCTATAAATACTATTATCGGATGTGTTCTTCATAATTATAGGATCTATTCTCCGCTTCTTTTGTTCCAGCTCGTTTTACTCGTTTGTCTAGTGGTCTCCACAAATTCGCTGTTTTGATGCAGCTTCTTATTTCAGTAGCTTTTTGTCCAGAAACCGAAGGCTTGTGGAACCCCCTTCTTGCTGACTGTTTCCATTTACCTGTAACTTTTGTATTTTCAAGACTAAGGCCAATAGGCATCTCCTGTCTTTGCGATAATCATATTTGTTCTTGTTAACTCCTTACCTGATGTAGTATCATGCCTTGTTTGGAGCTATTTCTATAAAAAAACTTTAATGAAAAATGAAAATAAAATGAAAAGACATGCAGTCAGAGTTGCTTTAGCTATAAAAAATACTGATTCAGAAATCTGTTATTTTTTACATGTTGCCGAATTATTTGTTCATAAGTTTCGGTTGGAGTTAGAGTGATGTGATGGCAACGTGTCCACTAAAATAGCGTAGTGAAATGAAGAAGAGTGACAAGTTTGGGAAAAAAAAGAAGAGAGTCAAAAGTGGATCACATTAGGGCCCAGAAGCCACTCCCTTTGCTTACATAAGAAGGGTTTTATGACTAAATATGAATTGTTTCCGGGACTTTAGGATGGAACATAAAATGTGCTTAACTTATGACAGAGGAACTGTCACTTGTGTAAGCCGATAAACATTCGGTACTTTTTAATTTGATCACCGGTCTTCATTTCAGTGGGCTATTTCACTTTTTAATCGCAGTACATTAACCATCTTTCTACTATGTTTATTCTGACAAGTGTTTACGAAAGCCGGCTCGGTAGAATAATGTGATTGTATCTTTCGTTTTTGCTATTTTTAATCCCCCCCGCCCACAAAAATTATTCCACACATGTCATTATTCGTTGCAGTAATAATATAATCCTATCAGTTAGAAGTGTATTGCATTTGAGTATTGTAATAACAGATCTGAACACTGATGTACAAGAATAATATACAAACTGCGTAACGTATTTAAGGACATATGTTTTTATTTCTTATATTATTAATTTAAAAAAATTATTTGACTTTAAACGTTCTATATTTCAGAATTATCAATGGCAACCTATTTAATAACATAAACAACGTAGAGGCACATAAGTATTGTGACTATGAAGAAATTTCAAAATAGAACCATTTTTTTTAAAATTAAAAATTTCGCAAAAGCTTTAGGGCTGAAGATAAGCATGTACAACCATGAGAGATGGCTATATGCAGACCCCTGCGAATTTCCAAGAGCAATGCATATGGAATTCCATCACCTGTCATAGTTTTGGAAGTTGCCATCAATAAAAGACACGAAATGCCGTACTTACGCTTTTAAAAGGGTATTTGAGTAAACCTTTCTGCTTATCTCGTCGTGCCGATCCATTGGTTAAGCCATGGATTGATATCGTACGCAAATGAAGAGCTGATGGCGAACAACGAGACGCGGCACCATTAAACACAAAATTGTAGCAACGGAGAATTGAATGGCGAATAATGTTTAGGGCCACATAACCTCTTACATTTATCCTGCTTCCTAGCTCCACAGATCTTCATCAAGTGTACTACTATTATGGATTAGAGTGGCAAACGAGTTTAATAAACACTCATATAATACGAAAAGAATCTATAAAAGTCTCCATCGTCAGAGTAATGGCCAATGTAAACATAGATCAACCCATTATCGCATATAAGACACGTATTGAAACTGAAGAAAACTTGATTGAATAAATGTACGAAACACTGTTATTCCTATTCCATAAGATTTGGTTCGTATGAAAAATTGTTTACTGTTTCTATAATTCATTTTGTTTCAGAAAACAAAATACCCTCAAATATCGTACGAACCTTGTATTGTACTGATAAGAAATATTTTTCTGCGTATAATTTTCATGTTTCATGTTGTTTCATAAAACAAAATGTCTGTAAATATTGTACTAGTAATTAAGACCTAAGAAATATTTTTTCTCCGTATAATGTTTATGTTTTTTTTGAGTGGATGTTTCAGAAAACAAAATGTCTGTAAATATTGTACTAGTAATTAAGACCTGAGAAATATTTTTTCTGCGTATAATTTTCATGTTTTTTCGAGTATATGTTTCAAAAAACAAAATGTCCTCAAATATTGTACTAGTAATAAAGACCTAAGAAATATTTTTTCTGCGTATAATTTTCATGTTTTTTCGAGTATATGTTTCAAAAAACAAAATGTCCTCAAATATTGTACTAGTAATAAAGACCTGAGAAATATTTTTTCTGCGTATAATTTTCATGTTTTTTCGAGTATATGTTTCAAAAAACAAAATGTCCTCAAATATTGTACTAGTAATAAAGACCTAAGAAATATTTTTTCTGCGTATAATTTTCATGTTTTTGCGAGTGGATGGGAAAAGAAAATAAGTCTGATCTCTATTTCCGAAAACGTGAATGAACGTTAGACCTCACGACACCTTCCTAATTATTGTAACTATTTAGCTAAACATAAATAGAGCAGTTTGCATGAGTGTTTGCTCTGAAACATTAACATCTGTTTATCTTTGAATTCTTTTGTGTAAATATATTCCATTTCTTTTTTATGTAGTATTTAGTATTGATAAGAGAAAATTCGCATTCTGTATTACAGTTGTTTTTCGAACTAATGAACTAATACAAGATAACCAAGTATTTTTCTGATGATTATTTTGTTTTTAAATGTTATTGTGATGTGTTAATTCAGATAAGGTATATTATCTTCAATCGATTTCTGCATCATAGGCATTGACAAAAAAAACGAGGTAAAGAAGTTTTTAAATTCTAAATGCTTAGTGATGCTGGGGAAACAATCCTCTTTACTGAAACTATTAAACATTCTAATTAAATGCCTGTTCAAATCTGATTGATTGTTGGTTTAAACGGCATATTAACCGTCGTTTGGCAATTTTATGACGAAACTATTCCTATACTTAGTATGTATATTGTCTGGTGTGTGTGCAGTATAGTTTACAAGCGAAAAGTCGTAAAAAACAAATTTAAAACAGCTAACTTGTACTAAACGCAAGAAAATGTAATCTGCTATCGATCTGAGTAGCTTTTCAGATTTGACACTTTTTAAAGTGGTTGTTTTTTAGTTTTTGTATCGTTACCTCAGAGCCTTGTACATTTAACATGGCGCCGTATTTTACTTGCAAAAATACTATTACTAACTGCTCGAAAATTAAATTTTCGACCTATTTCTTTATTTTCATTACTTGTATTTTTGTTTAATTTTCGATTTTTAGTCGTTAAACATACGACATTGAGGCTTCACATTAAGTAAAACACCGCGCCATGTTAAATCTACAACCCTTCTTGGCAACGACAAAAATCTAGAAAAAGATAGACTTCAAAATAGTGTAAAAACTTGAAAAGCTACTCAGATTGATACAAAATTAAATTTTCTTGCGTATGATAAATTTTATTTTTTAAATTTTTTTTTTTTAACATAGTTCACCTTAAACAAGGCAGGCCGCCACTGTAGACGTAAGGGGCTACTGAGAAAAAGAAAAGGGGAGAATGTTGGGGGGTCAACCTAAATTGCGATCTGCGCAGCGAGATATCTGTTTATATTAATTTTAAATTTCTGCATGTCAGTACTGTCGAGGAAACGGGACAGGGAGGATGTTCCAGAGGCTAGCAGCATGAGGAAAGAAGCTATTTGAGTAAAAGGCTCTCCGGCATCTGGGGTTCGCCACAGTGAATGAATGGGATTTAGTTGATTGTCGAGTTGGTCTAGTGAATTTACGCAGTGGGGGCACCAGAGTAGCCAATTCATCGGAGCACAATCCATTGAAGTATTTGTAAAACAAGCACAAGGATGCTACATTGCGGCGATGGGACAGGGACTGGAGTTTGGTTGACAGTGAGGGAGCTATTAGGTTGCAACTCTTTTTTAGACCTTGTCAAGGAGGGAGAGACTAGTAGATTATGCACCAGCCCAGATGTGGCAACAATACTCCATGCATGGGCGGATGGTGGCTTTGTAGAGATATAGGATAATGTCAGGTGTGAGAAGTTTACTAGCACGGTAGAGGGAGCCAACCTTCTTTGTTCGAATTCATGTTACATGTGAAGGTTAGGCCGAGGAGTTTGAATTATGAATTCTAAGGTAGGGTGTTATTTGCCATGACAATCTATGGTTGGAGAGGTTTCTTGTAGTTATTGAAGGAAAGGAGCTTTGTCTTTGCGGCATTAAAAGTTACCAACGATTTATGACCCCAATCCACTACAGTCTGAAGGTCATTTTTTAAGGATTCAGCCATTGCCTCAGATATGATCGCGTCTGTTTTGCCAACATGGCGAGAATACAGCGTGGTGTCGTCAGCAAATAAACCAATCTCAGACTCTATGCTATCAGGGAGATCGTTTATATAGATCAGGAACAATAAAGGTCCAAGGATAGTTCCCTGGGGTACACCAGCATTTATGTCATGTTGCTTAGATGAACGGCCATCGAGGACAACCTGGATTTTGCTTTTGGTTAAGAAGGATCTAATCATATTAAGTAATTACCCAGTAATACCGTATGAGCTTATTTTCAGGAGAAGCCCTTTATGCCAAACTTTGTCAAAGGCCTTGGATATATCAGGCGCTACTGCCCTAGCTTCTCCTGCCTTGTTGAGTGTATGATACATGCGTTCAGAGATGACCATTAGGATGTCTGCAGTAGATCGTGCTTGTTTAAATCCATACTGGCGGTCAGAAAGAAGTTTAGCATTAACTAAGTGCCGTAATATCGCTAGATTGGTTAAGGATTCAAAGATTTTAGCAAAGATCGGCAGTAGACTGATTGGGCGGTAGTTCTGAGGATCGGTTCTATTCCCAGAATTCATGTAGACTGGTACCACAGAGGCAATTTCCCAGCTATCGGGGAAGCAAGATTCTGCTAGGCATTTGTTGTAGAGGTTGGAGAGGACAGGGGCAAGTTCAGCAGAGCATTTCTTTATTACTATTACAGGTATGAGATCAGCCCCACAAGCTTTGGAGGTGTCAAGTTTTTTATGATGTCTCTGACCTGGGATGGGGTGATGACCAGGTTATCAAATGTGGCTTCGGTCCGCAAAGGGAATTCGGGGAGGAGGTGGTTATCTGAGTCCAAAGTGGAGTTAGAAGCGAAATACTGGACAAGTAGTGCAGGCTTATCAGTGGTCGTGTAAACGACATCATTGTGGTTTGATAGTGGGGGAATCGTTGATTGACCATTGTTCACTACACAATTGTAGATTTTCCAGAAATTACGAGTACCTAGTTTCTGTGAGTGAATGCGTTTTTTTGTTAACTTATTATACCTTCTCATTCCTTCGCCTATCACGGCCTTGCAATTATTTCTTGACTCTATTAAATTATGTCTATTAGTAGCTGACTTATGGCGGCCGAATTCACGGAATGCTTGTTGCCTCTCAGCAATGGCAGTTGCACATTCCGAGGTGAACCATTGGGGAAAGTGGGGCTTGCTAAAGTATTTTCTCATGGGGACATAGGCTACAATGCCTGCTTTGACCCATTAAGTTAATTCATTTGAACACTGGTCGGCAGGGAGTGAGAAGGTTTCCATCCATGGTGCGTCGCTGATGTGATCACTGATTGACTAAGAAATCAGCCTGCTCGTAGTATCTCGTTGTTTTGAGCAACGGTTCATCAGCTTTTGGACGACTTTTTAGGGTCATATGTATCATTAGCACAATGTGATCAGCATTCCCGAGGGGATATGAGCTTTCGTCACACAGGCCTCGGGCATTGAGGTCAAGAAAAGGTCTAGAAGTGAGGCTTGTTGGTCTACTCAATCGGGGATGCGGGTCGTAAAATCGACAGTCTGAGAGAGGGAGAGAGCTAAGGAGAAATTATACGTAGAGTTGCCGGCTGCGTCAGTAAGGCTGGAGAATCCCAACGAGTCGCGGTGGTGGGCATTAAAATCCCCAAATACATGTATCTGGGCATTCGAGCTAATTAAGAGTGCTCTATCTATGCTTTTAGAGACAGAGTTTAGCAGAGTACCGTCATGGGTCGACGGGGAACGGTATAAGAAATATAAGTAACTGACGCTGTGATGTAAAGTCAATCTAAAACACATGTTGTCTTGGTCATCTGATTCTAACCTATGTTCTCTTGTCAGGGGGGGGTGTTTCGAACATAAGCCCGTGAATATGTTTGTCAGATTCTTTACGGTAGATTAGGAGGTAGTCAGTCATGTCAAAGTGGTGAGAGGAGATTGAGGATTGAAGGTTTGTTTCACTTAGAGTTAGGATATTCAGGGAGTTTGTCAGGAAAAAGGTTTCTACGTCGTTGATGTCGGTTCTAAGTCCCCGGATATTTGTGAATGTGAGCCTCAAGGGCGGAGGCGAAAGTGTTTTTTGTTGGGTGTCTCCTTTAGGATTGCTTTTAAGCTCACACAACCAGTCCATTTGTTGCTACCTGGTCCATGGGGGTTGTGACCTCGGGAAAGCCCACCGAAGATAATTGCAGGGTCCCTTTCCATGCGCGACATGGCACATACAACTACCCACGGTATTATGCAACTGATGATGGAGCAGCCGTTCTTAGCGCTACCCAAGAGTTTGGGCTCCTGTCCTGTCAGTCGAAAACAGCAGCCAGACAAGCTGTCCAACCTGTACCCTCAACCTGTCGGAATAAGAGAGACCCAGACTGGTCATGTAAGACTTAGTGACGAAAAACCTTTCCCCTAATTTGCCCAAATAGAGAGAAAGAGAACGGCGTTCATTGTCCTAGTAAGGAAACAAAGCTAGGCACTGAGTGTTTAGAAGCGTCCCAGCGCTGGCACCTCTGCACCTGGCTAATAGACAAAAAAGGAGTGCAAGGGCCGGCGATAGTCAGAACTTATCTACTCCTTAAGCAATTGTAGGTTTGCAAACCGGATATTTTGTTCGAGATTCAATCTCTAAGAAGGTTGTCGATCAGGACTAAGGAGACCTATCCCCCAAACGGTTTACTGCCACGGCGTAAGTAGTTGGTAGCAAGGCTTTATTGTAAGAGATTTCTTTATCTAAGATGGGTAGCCTTACAAGGTCTTACGGGTCCAACACTCCGAGAGGGATAAAAATAGCCTGCGCACGTGTACTAGTCGGGTATTTCCTATCCCCCGCAAGTTAAAAAAAAAGAAAGAAAAAAAAACTTATATATATATATATATATATATATATATGTATATATGTAGATAGAATGAGTTCATTGTATACTAAAGAGGGAACAAAAAGTTGAAGATAGGTTTCCGTCTCGCAAGTAAGTACAAATAATTGAAATAAGAAAGTGTTGTGAAGTTGTCCAACAGTAAATAATAAATAAAGGAAGTCAAGTCGAGGGTTGGTTTAACAAGTGTTTTAACAAAGTAAGAAAGTGACTAGCACTTGGCTAGACAGTTACAAGACTGTGCTTTGTCTTCTCTGTGTCTCTGGTGACTCGCACTATTTATAGTGACAACCGGTGCAGTTTCTCCTGTGTAAGAACGGCCGGTGTAACAGAAAGAGAGGCAAAACTTCAGGCCAGTGTGGGATTTCAAGTATTTCCTCAGTGGGAAATCAATAAACAGGCAATTTTTGTTGTACATTTGTTATTTTGATCCTTATGTTTGTTAACTATACTTCACAATCGCGTATTTTCTTATACTAATGGTTTACCACTTACCAAGCCCCAAAACACTAGAGGACAAAGGTTAGTGGTATATTTAATTGATTGATGAAACAGTATTATGAAGGCATTCAGAACCTAATTAATTTCCAGCAAGGAAAGACTTGCAACGTCTCTTGTGTGAGAAAATAGTCGCAGGGACGAAAATAGATCATCTCTCACTAGATTCCGAATTCAATTGTGGACTCTGTCAAAGCAAGAAAGAGTGCTCTGAGTGGTACCTCCCAAGATGTGGTAGCAGTACTCAATCTAGCGCAAAACATGACTCTTATACACGGAAAGGATTGCATCAGATGGTAAGTACTATTTTTTAAAACATAGTTCACCCCAAACAAGGCAGGCCGCCAATGTAGACGTAAGGGTCTACTGAGAAAAAAAGCTAAAAGTTTGGGGGGGGGGGGGAGGTCAACCTAAATTGGGAGCTGTGCAGCGAGATGTCTGTTTACATTAGTTTTTACATTTCTGCATGTCAGTACAGTCAGGAATACAGGGAGCATGGATGGAGTTCCAGAGTCCAGCAGCACGAGGAAAGAATATTTGAAGTAGAAAATACTTCGGCATCTGGGGACCTCAACAGTAAATTAATGGGATTTGGCAGATTGTCGGTTTAGTCTAGTGAATTTGCGTCGTGGAGGCACCAGAGCAGCAAGTTTATCAGAGCACTATCCATTGAAGTACTTGTAAAACAGGCACAAGGAAGCAACATTGCGGCGATTTAGAGAGGTACAATGATCTAACCATTTTTCCAACAACTTTAGCAACTGATATGATTGGTATGTAGGTTAATTAGGTTTCAAGGCGTATATTAAAAGCAAACGATCTAAGTGAGATCAGGCAGGTACTACTTCTTCCGGCCAGAATTGACTTGGGAGTAGGCGTAACTTGAGAGTAGGCGTAACTTGGGAGTAGGCGTAGCTTAAAGGTAACTCAAAATTCAGAAAATCCCTAAACCGGAAGCCTCATCACCGGGTAGAATATTACGTCATACCCAGGATGGTTGGAGCGAGGGCTTGAGTAGTTGATAGCATTTAGAAATATAGTAGGCAGAAAAAACTAGAAACATGGTAAGATAGATAATGTCCGGTTCGATGGGGTGGGGTAGATTCAAATACTTTGCCCAAGGGTGTCTGACGCAGTCTAGTGTCGTTCCCTGGATATATTTATCTAATCGATATACGGGATTCTGAAGTAATTACAACACTGAATCAGAGTGGAGCTTTGAGTATTAGTTGGAGTACCTAAGGCTGACGTCGCCTTCCCCAACCCTCCTGAATTGTAGTTTCAAAACCGTAAGCACTTTGTTGTCATACCTAGGACCTGTGTAAAATCGGGCAAGATATAGTTGTATTTATCAGATTTAATGGATAATATCTTCTTTTTCTGTGCGTCCATCCTGGGCTACAGCAAGATCCGAAATAATGGTTATATGTCCCCACTTTACACTATCATCGGCTGTCCATCTCATCATCGGATCTCCTTAGGGTCGCTTTCCCGGCAACTTCAAAAACAGAAAAAAGATAATATTATCATTAAATAGTATTTTATTTCAATACAAGTTGTCTACCTATATTTCACTTTGTTCACCAGATTACCCATTTGATGAAAATGTTGTTATTATAAATTACATATTTCCTATATTGTAGCACCATCACTAAGTCTGGTTTTCTGATAATCCTACAATATCTATATCGTAACGTGTTCAGCTGATTAGATGTCTTGCAATGTTCAAACGTTCCAGCAACCAATATTCATAGTGGCAGAATTATGACCGGGTGAACACTGCAGTGCAGTGGGACACTTTCCGGGAAAGAACTACTAACCACAAATTCTACGGCCATTATTTAGGTATTGTTGCTTTCAGTCATTGAAGGTGTGGTCTCTTCAAGCCCTTGACCAGCCAATGCATATAAGGTACAAACACGTGTAAACATTGTATCAAGCAATGCCTGCCCATGAAATTATTTATAGTCACGCAAGACCAATCCCCCTCACTAAGCACTATCAGCATTTGTCCGAAAATAAGAAAAAGTCCACATCTTCAGATGTCAACGAAGTCGCAGTTTCTATCAGAGTTTCCCTCTCCTACAGAAATGCTGTAACAACAGTTTAGGGAACCCCACTTCCAGTGGACTAACCGCGCACATGGACACTAATCCAGGAATTTTCATGTTCCTTCACATACATACATACATACAGACAGACAGACAGACAGACAGACAAACATACAAACATAGAGTTTTAATTACCTACTAGACATCATCCGTATGTGTCTTCGGTCTCTTTGTACAATAGTGTTTCAGGACAACCTGACATGGGGATACTTCACTCGACAAGTAAACCCTGACCAAATATTCAAAATAACATAGTATTCGAAGCGCAAATAAGATCCCCTTGACATGGGTATACACTGGCTCATACAAGGAATGGTGCCCCTTATCAAAGTAATGTTACCTTAAGTAAAAGCACTTAGCTGGATACTCTACCAGACTAGATGAATTCTTCGCCTGGAATCCGGTAATGCTAAGAGACCACGAGAAAGATATACTATAACATAGTAAACTAGAAAGGGGAACTTGATATTCTTAACCTTTTTACTAACTCAACGTTTAAACGATAAAAGGACAATTTAATGGAATATTCGAACATCTATTGATCTCATATAGAGATCAAGTGTAAGCCAAAAGATGAGGGAGCTTAAATCTAAAAGCAGCGACTGAAATACAATGAAGCAAGAGAGAAACCTACACAAATACATACTTACATACATATCTATCTATCTATCTATCTATCTATCTATCTATCTATCTATATATATATATATATATATATATATATATATATATATATATATACTTATCTACATACGAACACACGAACACATATATATATATATATACACACACACGCATATATATATATATATATATATATATATATATATATATATATATATATATATATATATATATATATATATATATATATATAAATATATATATATAAATGATAATTTATTTCATTTTGACTACAAAATTGATTTTGTTTCACGAGAGCAGTTTAAGGGACTCCCGATCATCAGGCCTCGAAATAAAATTATACTTGTTAAGATAGGATCATAATCACAAAATTTTTTTGAAGGTGATTGAAATACAAGTAAAAAGAAAAAGAGAAAAACAGAAAAAGGAGGAGGGAATCTTTATATATATATATATATATATATATATATATATATATATATATATATATATATATATATGTGTGTGTGTGTGTGTGTGTGTATGTATATGTCCTAGCTGCAATGCCCGAATATATATGTGGTCGTTAGATTGAACATAGAGTAAGTGGTATAAATGATGTACAGATAACCCTAACCCGACAATTGAAATTAGGTGTTAACACTGGAAAAACATCCCAGAAATACGAATAGATTTAACATGGATTTAAAATTATCTCCTTATGAATAAATGCGAAAGTTTTTTTTCCATTTATCACTGCTATATTATAATCAAAACGGTTTACTGTTATTTAAATCAATAATGCAACATTTTATTTATCAAAAGAATTTTATACAAAAATATAAAATACTATGATGTGGCACAAGGCCAAAATGGGTATGGGGGTAATTTGGGGTCGGGGTCGTCCACTTGTCTATGCCCTAAAAACTAGCTTTAATCACCACAATACCGCATTCACTCTATGGACTAAGCTAGTAAAATATCACCAGGTGTTTGATGAAATTTTATATACAAAAGAAGTATATACAATGTGTATGATGTTGGGAGTGGGAGAACAAAATAAGCCTTAACAAATCCCCCCCCCCCAAAAAAAAATATAAATAAAAATAAAAGGGATAGAAAAATAACGAACAAAATAAAATGCTAATTATTGTAAGTTTGTAAAACCGTCCAATCCTATCTAAGGTATGAACTGCTCGCTGTCTTCCGGTAAGACCGAAATCAAGGGAGTCAGCTCCTAAGTGGGAGTGGGCGTTTCTACAGAACAAAATAAATGGTGGGATGGTTTTTTTTAGGGATGTGCGGTGTCCTCCAAGATAAGTACTATTACGGCGGGTCAGGGATAAAAAGTAAATCTGGGACCAAGCATCCTGGAGGAGTTCTGACACATAAAATAAAGATAGGGACAGAGGACTCATTTGTACTACTAGCTTGACGGACTGATCCAACACTTGGATGGTCACAAATTGGGTCAACATGAAAGACCTAAGGTCGGCGTGTGCCATGCTTGGGCAGGAAACACGAACTCAAATCTATTTCCAATGAACACGCATGAACTAGCGGTGTGTATCCACCTACTTTTAAATAATGAGGTAGACAATCTCCTTCTATCAGACTTGATTTTGATTTTAAGTTAGTGCTTAAAATACAAAATCAAATCGTAATGAGAAGGCGGCGCCCCCACGCCATATTTCGAAGCGTGAAGTCCACACTACGAGTCTAGCTATGGCTAAAATCGCAAGTAACACCATTCGTTTGTCCCTGGGCCACAAGGGGTCCATGTTAAAGACAACGAATGCTAAATCCAGGCACGTCACCCGCTCGGCGATGATGCGAGCCGTCACCTCGTTGATATACGTCCAGTATTCACGAAACTCGGAGCAGGTGAAAAAGGCGTGCTCAGCCGTTAATCTTCCTTGCAACGTGAACAAAAAGGATTTAAGTCCATACCAATACTGAATCGTATGCCATTAAGGGCTACAACATTTCGAACCAATCGCTAAGTCATAGAGAACTCAGTATCGTTAGGATGGCTCCGGCCTGGCGCCCAATTCCATTAAGATCGAACTTCCTCCTCTGACAATCCAAGTTCCCCCCCCCCCAAGTGGATCCGAAGCGGTCCCCACCACTATATAGTGTTTTCCGAGACCGGGCGAGGTCACTGGACCCCGGCAGTACTCTGAGCGCAGCTCGGTATTCGTTGAAGAACTGCGGTTGACCCCTTGGCTTACGACGGCATTCAGCCAAGTGGTCAGGGATGAGGTTGGGAAAAGCCTTCCCAACCGCAGGGCCCCACGCAGACTCCTCTGTCAAAGTTCTGCTCAGGAATGTCAACCTCTCGGCATATAAATTGCTCGCCAATTCGGGCATTCCCAAACCTCCAACATCAGGACGTTGAGTACAGACCTGTCTACGGACTAGCGGCTTCTTCTTTTCCCACAAAAGCGAGAAAAGTAGACGCGTTAAAGCCTCCAGGCGGTTCGCAGGCAGAGGTAGTACAGCCAATCGGTAAAGGATAAGCGGAAAGACGTACTTGACGCACGCGTCAGCTCGACCATTAAGGGAAACCCCCATTCGAAGTCAAATCCTTACAGACGCTTCGACCTTAGACTGTACTTCCGATCAATTCTTATCAAGCTGGAGACCCGGTCTGAACCACACGCCAAGGATCCGAACCGGGCCATTTGTCCAGTTGAAAAGGCCCGAGAGCGCAGCCGCGCCACTCCAGGCAGCCAACCTTAGGTCATTGGATTTGCTAAGGTTGACCACGGCCCCTGTAACATGTTCAGACTACATAGAACTAAGTTCGCGACCATCTGCACTAATCAGTGTCAACCACCGGTCTGAAATCTTTAGGAAGTAGGATGCCGCAGGCATGCCCGATATTGCCAGTGAGCAATTCGGACGTAGCACGTCCATTTCGGGAGATGCCTCCGACATCCAAAGGGAAAGTTAATTTGAGGGCCCTATAGAAAGAAGAGTGGACGTAAATGGGACCCTACCTTCACATTCATCCCCCAACTCTTTGAGAGAGTCATGGCCTTCTACCACCAACTTCAGGCTTGAGATAGCCCCCTTGGCGGCCTCAACCATCTTCCACAAGGCCTTCGTTCGCACTACCATCGTTTTTCTGACGAAGGTGATTAGCAAGATGCCATCCGGGAAGTTCTTTGGATTGGTGATGTCCAGTCCCTGAGCCTGAGTTAGGAGCTGCAGCGGTCGGATGTTACTTCGCTGTCGCGGGTTGAAATCGGCAGCGGCATGGTGGATATCTGCATCACAGATAAGGTCCCCTGGTAGGAAGGGGAGTTTCCTCGATTTATCCTTCATTAAGGTGAAGGTGACGCAGTTCTTCTGCTTGTTGAGGGCTCTGGCTCTTTCTTTTGGGACAGAAAGCGGGAGCTAGCTGGGGCGATTCAATAGGGGAGGGGGATTTCTGCTCAGTGGAGGTTGTAGGGGTTTGGGGTTCGGGGAACTGAGCACGAGAGATTAACATCTCTTCGGACACAGGGGCAGGGGGTTGAGGCCCAGCCTCTTTATCTTTCTTGGCCTTTCTTGTTGCCTTCTTAAGCTCCCTGTTGGTGTCTTGGCTCTCTGTCACCAGAGCCGGTCCAGCGTCGTGTTCCATTTTCTCCCCTTCCGAATCAGACGATGAAGATGAGGCTGACAAGGGGACCTACTTCTTCCTTTTATTAGCCGCTTCCAGGACATATGCTGAAGGCTGCAGCTCCTTGGTGGGTATATTCTGACTAGGCAACCCTGTGGGAACCCTCATCCCTTTTCGTCAGGAGGCTGCACCTTTTTGGAGGTGGACTTCTCCGGTCTGGAACTAGGCTTTTCTTTGTTTTACCACCTTGTTCCAGCCGTCTTTTTGGGCTTCGCTGCCCCCTCCGGTCCATGGTGGAGGCGCTGCTGATGCCGCAGATGTAGTCTTTCCTCCTGGGACTGCTGCAGAAGGGGTCTTCTTCGGTGAGAATTGTTTTGGACAGTTTTTTGCCATATGTCCCTTCTGCTCGCAGTGCCAACAATGTGGCTTCCTGCCCTCTACAATGACACTCATGGTTCAGGAATCGCACTTGAGCAGGGGTGGGAGGTTAGCAAAGCCATCCCGGTCCATTCGACGTCCCCATACTGGCTCAGAAAAGACACAAGCTGTTCAGAGCTTATATAGCAGGGGATGCCAAGGACTGTTATTTTTGTCTTTCGTCTGCTTAAGTACTCTTACCTGAGTATTAATTGCTTGTATTTCAGGTCGGTCCTGGCCACTTTTTCGGCATCTGTTTCATTTGGGACTAAGATACCCAAAGTGGCGAACCCTCTGCGGCATAAATATGATGCGGGAACTTTAAGTTCCCACAGAAGGTCCGCCATCTTATCTCGGGTGACCCCAGCCAACCCCTTAGTCTTGGTGTCGATGGTGACTAGCGGGACTATTCTTTTCGCTAGTCGATCCACCGCACCGGAAGCTGCTTTAATTAAGTTACCGACGGTAGTCCAAGGGGCTAAGCTGGGACTGGGATCCTTACTGGGTGACAGGAGATGTTGTTACCGCCGGTGTTGCTGGTGTCTTCGGCGGTGTCTTCTGCCCGGGAGGGATGACCCACATGTTCGGCTCCGCTTGCGACGTCGGTGTGAGGTACGGCCACTCCTTGGGAGATGCAAAGGGATTGGACAACTTTTGGAGTGGCTAATTTGGCCCCAGTCCCTCTCTTGCATGCGGCACCAACTGCTCCAGTCTTTTGTGCAGGTACTAAGACCCTCATCTTCCTGGATCTGGAGTACCGCATGCCAGTCTTGGGTGGACTTTTCGGCGCCACGTCCATCCTACTGCTGCTTCTGCTGCTGCTGCAAACAGGGGCGCCGAATAGTCATAGTCCATATTTAACATGCGGAGTTGATCAGATTCCCGGTACCTCGGGCCTGGAGGCTGATCTAAATAAAAACATTTAAATAAAAAAATATATGATAGTAAAAGTAAATATAAAATTAGTACAAAATGATATAAACAAAATAACTTGAATCAAAGTTAAAATTAAAACAGTAATATATTAAAAAATTAATATATTAATAAAATAATATATTACAAAAATTATATATTAAGAAATTAATATATTAAAAAATTAATATATTAAAGAATTAATATACTAAAAAATTTATACATTCAAAACTTAATATATAAAAAAATTACTATAATAAAAAATCAATATATTAAAAAATAATATATTAAAAATTGATATATCAAAAAATTAATATATTAAAAAATTAATATTAAAAAAATAATGTATTAAAAATTAATATATTAAAACATTAATATATTAAAAAATTAATATATTGAAAAATAATATATTAAAAATTAATATATTACAAATTAATATATTAAAAATTCAATATATTACAAAATTAACATATTACAAAGTAATATATTAAAAAGTAACATATTAAAAATTAATATATTTAAAAATTAATATGTTAAAAAATTAATGCATTAAAAAATCAATATATTAAGAAATTAATAAATTTAAAAATTAAAACATTAAAGTTTGGAAATTTTTAATATTTAAAAAATTATAAATATATCACAAATTCACAAATCAAAGAAAATTAAATAAAATTAAATAAAAAATTATACAAAAATAAGAACTAAAAAAATATTAGAGAGACTATGTGTTGAACCAGTGTTATTTGACCATAACAGGTAAGAGTACCCCTCCCAACCTCCCCAAGCCCTATTTTTCTGCTACTTTTACAATAATTAAAAACAATTTAAATCATTATTTGTTTCATTTTCATTGTTTCATTTTTTCAAATTATTTTTTTAAAAACATTTTAATTCTTAAATATGTGTATTTTTTATTTGATAATTTTTGAAGATGTATTTATATATATATATATATATATATATATATATATATATATATATATATTTAAATTTTTCATTTATAAAATAGATCATTCAGTGAAGACCGGGGTTGTGCCAATAAAAACAAGCTCGATGATACTCGATTACAGAGTACAGAGCATTTATATGCGATTTTATGAAGGCTTACCAAATGATCACCATTACAGATTTTTTCTTACAAATATTATTTATTCAAATTAAATTTTTTTTCCTAAACGTGTTTCCCTACCAAGCAAGTACTTGCTTGGCAGATCATTAGCATATATACTAATTATTACCCCAGATTGCCTCAGGAAGGGCCCACCCTGCCTATCTCTGCTGTAAGTTTATACTTCCCCAATTCCCCTCCTATCCAGGTTTTAGGCTTGATAACAGGTAACGGTTTCCATGCAGACATCATTGTAGTATTTCCTGCCTAGCGTTCAGTAAATTATCTCTAGATGTCATGATGTGGTACGACACATAGTTTTTTTCATCATTGTGCCGCCCGACGTGAAAGTGTATTATCGCACATTGTTCTTTCTTGTTTTTTAATTTTAACTTTTATTTTTATTTTTTTCCTCTTCTCTTCTTAAGTTACCTCAACTATTGCAATGCCACATTGTGTATTGTCAGCAGTTGAAACTCTTATTCCAGACATTTAATTTCCCTGATGATCTGCCAAGTGAATGGTAGTGAAACACGTGTAGGAAAAAACATTTAATTTGAATAAATAATATTTGTAAGAAAAAAAATCTTTAATGGTGATCATTGGCGTCCTGAAAGGAATGCTTTGGTAAGCCTTCATAAAATCGCATATGTATATATATATATATATATATATATATATATATATATATATATATATATATATATATGCATGTAAGTGGAAGTGTATGTGTGTGTATTTATGTATATATATTTTAGAGATGAAAGATGAGAATAAAAAATTATAAAGATACAATATTTATTAGAACATCAGAAGTTCAATGTATGTATATGCATTGATGTACGCATGTACGTATGCGTGTAGATATGTATATAAATCTGAATAGGGTATGTAGTTGGGTAGACTCTTACTTTTCTTTATTTTATTTTGAAATTGAATACTTTCTCTCTTTACGAATCATCCGTCTTCCCTCTCCTTCAACAAAAACTTTTTATTCGCATTTTATTATTTCGTTTTTTTTACTATATCTACTAAAATAAAGAAACGAAGAATTGAACTGCAAAAGCCGTGCCGAGATTTAGAACATTTACAGTTTTATTGTTCGTTTCGTCATTTGACGGTTTAAGGCCGCTGCTTTCGAGCATCAAAATTGATGATTGTATGATTTCTTCTGCATTTTTTCTTCATCCTAAGGAAGTCTCACAATAAAGACGAAACGTTGATTAATACATAAATAATATAGTTTTTGGCTTTTATTTTTCATTTTCCATATATATATATATCGATATTATATGAAAAAGCTGGTCTGTGGATAAAGTTGCAGCTGAAATATGTATGTATATATGTAGCCAAATGCTGCCCAATTATACAATATATATATATATATATATATATATATATATATATATATATATATATATATATATATATAATTCATCTATCTACCGTTTTATTATTTCTCTCTCCCTTCACTTTATTTTATTATATATATATATTATATTTTATATTTTATATTAATATTTTTTTTTGACATTATAATTTTTTTAATTTTTTAATTTTTTAATTTTTTAAATTTTGATTTTGATTCTTAACGGTCCAACCACGTGACTTTCCAAATTTAAATTTTAAATTTCTTTTCTTTTTTCTCCATTTCATTGTTTCAAAATATGATCTACGGTTAAGATCGGATTCTAACTCTCCCTGATAAGATCTAAGTTTATATTAGCTGTTGATCGATAACATCGACATGCCAGTGTCACAGATTTTGTACATGTCTGTGTAAATAAAAATAATCAAATATATATATTTATATCGTATAGTATTAAAATATATCTATGAAAATTACATTACATAGAGGCGCCAGCGGTTCATCCCGCAGGGAGTCGTCAGGATCATGGTAATTAAGCTTCACATCAGTTATCACAGCCTTACGATTCCCTGTTAGGGTTCAATCCCAGACTCTGTGTAGCTTAATTGCTATAAATGTATTTTCATACTTAACTACTAAGCTCTAATTACTTACTGAACGCTGTTGGGGTAAATACTGAAAATCTATACACAATATATTATATCAGTTAATAATACAGGGTGTTTCAAAAGTCTTGGGAACATAACGATTTTTAATAACTCAAAAACTATTAGGAGTTGAAAAATGAAATTGGTACCGTTGGAAAGGTTAAAGTTTCAAGTTTTGTGGGGAATCTTTAAAGTTGCTCAATATGAGCACCATTCGTCACACGGCAGACATCTAGTCGATAGTCCATTTCCTGCCAAACGCGTTCCAGCATCTTGACGTCAATGGTTCCCACAACTGCCGTTACTCGAGCCTTTAGTTCGTCAATATCTCTTGGAGGGGGCGGCACATAGACTTGTTGCTTGACAAAGCCCCAAAGGAAAAAGTCACACGGGGTAAGATCTGGAGACCTAGGAGGCCAGGGCATGAGAACGTCATCACCTCGCCCAGATCTCCCAATCCATCTACCAGGCAGCCTTGTGTTAAGAAACTGCCTTACTCTAAGACTCCAGTGTGGTGGTGCACCATCTTGTTGAAAAATGAAGTCATCAGATTCTGCTTGTTCCAACTGAGCCATTAACCAGTCTTCCAGCATGTTGAGATAGGATTCACCAGTGATAGTTGCCTCTTCAAAGAAGAACGGTCCATAGACACCTTTCTTGGAAATTGCACAAAACACGTTCACTTTTGGTGAATCTCGCTCGTGCTCAAGAAGTTCATGAGGATTCTCAGTACCCCATATGCGAGTGTTATGCTTGTTAACTTTGCCATTCAGATGGAAGGTCGCCTCATCGCTAAAAACAAGCCGGTCATCAAAGCCGTTATCTTCCAACTTCTCTTGCATTGCAATGCAAAAGTCACGGCGAAGTGGCTTATCAGTGTCCTTCAACTTTTGGACCAACTTGAGCTTGTAAGGTACCATTTGCAGTCGTTTCCTTAAGACACGCCAGACAGTTGCTGGAGCAAGCTGAAGTTCCCTGCTGGCTCTTCTCACTGATTTACGGGGGCTCCGCTGAAAGGCTGTCCGAACTTGCTCAACTGCATCTTCTGAAGTTGAAGGGCGACCTGTTCGTTTACTTGGGCACAAACACCCATCTTTCACAAATTTAGCATGCCATCTGACAATGGATTTCCTTTCAGGGGCTTCTTTTTTAAATTTCCTGCGAAATGCACGCTGAACACATGTCCACGATTCAGTCTTTGCAAATTGGAGGACGCAAAATGCCTTGTCTTGTTTAGAGAACGCCATTACTGCACCTGGAAAGATAACACGAAAATCATTAGTATGACCAAAAACTTGATTAAGCAAGCTTTAAAATGGTACCAGTTTCATTTTTCTACCTGGAATAGTTCATGAGATACACGCATTTGTAATGTTCCCAAGATTTTGAAACACCCTGTATTATATGAAAAAGCTGGTCTGTGGATAAAGTTGCAGCTGAAATATGTATGCATATATGTAGCCAAAATGTTTGTATAAATAAAACATTATACTATATATATATATATATATATATATATATGCATGTTTGATTAAATAGGAGTGCCAACTTCTGCTTATTCAGCTTTTGATCTGTTTTTTCTAGTCTTCGTACGACGGATTTGATGTTATAATCCAAGAAGTGTAAAAAATCTCCGTATTTTGTGCGAACGTTTTCGACCGACATCGGTCGTTGTCAGGCGGTTGCAAAATGAAATAAATTGGTGAATCTATCAGGGGGCGCTCTTTTAAATTATTTCAACAGCACTTCAATACACCTTCACCCCTCATAACGGGAATGGTTGATGTTTGGTTTATTAATGCGCATAAACAATGCCTCCATTATAGGGAGGCGAACACTGCAACCGGAAACCGCCAGAATGGATGTGTTATTTGTTAAAATGTTCCTAAATTCGTTCTTTGGGATGCCATGCTTTATAATATGTTGGTATATTGAGCTTTGAGGGGAGGTGAGGTGGCAAGTAAGTCGGCGTGATATGGTAGTCCTAGTCATGCCAATATACGTGCTGTTTGCAGAGACACATTCTCCGATATGGCATTTAAACACGTATATGGCATTACTAGTTTTAAGTAAGCCACTATCAGCCGTGATATTTTTCATTAATAAATTACTAGTTTTTGACTTTTTGTAGTACATAATGAATCTGATTTTAGAGTTATTATCTACTGGGGTTACGTGTTTGTGTATAATATTTTTTATTATTATGTTCTCTTCACCTTTATAGTTGGGGTGCATTTTTACACTCCTTGGATTATAACATCAACTTCATCGTGCGAACACGAATAAGCAGAAGTTGGCACTCCTGTTTAATATAACATGTATAAAAGAAAGAATGCTGCCCAATTATACAAATATATATATATATATATATATATATATATATATATTTGTATGAAGTTGTTACATTCTGGATTACCTCGTTGGACTTGGTGCACCCGGGTTTCGTCAAGCTGGCTAGTGTATCGTTGATAGAAAAACCAGGCGGATGCTGTTGTTGATTTATTTTAACAGTTTTATTTAACAATAAACATAACGCATTTTGTGTGGTTGTTCTGCGCGGGAGGGAGAGAGAGAGGGAGAGAGAAGAAAGTAGTTACTGAGAGAAATTTACTTAGTAATTCTAAGATACTGCTTCCACCCATTCCAACGCTTGCCTACTGGCAATGGAGCGACCGTTCTCTCACATCTGCACGGGTCGCCGGTTAAGAACAAAATGTCGTAAAAACCTCCTACCGTCATGACGTCACTTCCTACTTCCGTTTTGGCTCCTATCTTCTTTTTTGCCCCTACCACTATTTAACGAAGTTACGAAGTTTGGCACATTATCTTTTCCGATTTTGTTAAAAACAAGCTCCTCACAGGAAGGTTCACGGAAAAGTTGAAACCTCTTTAAGTGGGATTGGTGAAATAATACGAAAATAACTCGAAAGAGAAAGGCAATCTAATCAAACGCCTCTAATTACTGTTTCAACGCCACTTCTCACTGTTAGCGTTGACGAATGATCTAATAAACTTTTTTTAAAATGTGTTATACATTCCGATAAAATATTGATCTACTACATTTGACACTACAAGATTAATAAAACACACTAGATATATATTGTTTCATCGCGATTTCAGCAATGTTCGTAATTTATATCTATATAATAATACGTTATTGCAATTCTATGTTCGTACGTACGTTATCTGCCTCTCTTCCATTTTATAAATGATGGGATCTCCCGATTGCTGAAGATGTAATGTATAAAAGTAATTATTAAAATTTCATCTGATGTCGTTGTTGTGTCGAACGTGAAATATTTTCTTAGCCTACGGGATAGAATCTAAGTGTAATATCTGTTCTTCAAAGATAGCACGATAATATCGTGAGGTCTGCGTTTGCACCGGACGTCCATAGAATGGAAATATCTCACAAACGCCTACATTGTTTTTTTAGAGATAGACCCCATAACCAAATATATTCCAAAAGTACATTATTCTGATAACTTAGTAGAGCCCAGCTCTCTAATTTTCACGGATTCCGCTTTTATCAAATAGTACTAGTAACTTCGTAAAATATATCTTTTTCTACTAATAGATAAAATAAACGTAAAGAATTGCTTATTCAATTAAAGAAGAGTGATATTTTTTAAAATTAAATTAGTTGAAAAATCTCCATGCGCTTTGTTTTTTTTTTAATGATACATGTGTCATGTGGATAACAAAAGAAATAACACACTTTATTGTGCTGTTTTTAATAATGAATCACCGATCAACCAACTACCGATTCTCGCCGGCATCGCACCACCAAACCTGCGCCGTGACGCGGCTGTCCTTACACTGTCAAGAAAGGCCACTATCGATGAGGACCACCTTCTCCACAAGCTCGCGACAGAGATTCCTCCACGAGCTCGCCTGAAGTCACGACGCCCATTCTCGGAGCATGCCCACCAGCTCTTGCTTTCAACACCCGGTGACGTCACAAAACGAATCTGGCTGAAACGTTGCTGGACGGAGGAATGGCAGGCAGCAGATAAATCAAGGTTGCACAGATTTGTGAAGGACCCGGATAACCTACCAAGCATGGACCTCTCTCGCGGGCAGTGGGCAATACTCAACCGCCTCAGCACAGGTGTCGGCCGTTTCGTCGCGACCATGAAAGGATGGGGACAGGGACTCGGCTGTCTGCGACTGTGGTCACTCTGAACAGACAGTAGACCACATCATCGAGTCATGCCTTAAATATCGACCACCCAAGGCGAAGCCGGTATAGCTGCGCTAGACAACAAAGCATTAGCATAGCTTTTCTCAATCGAGCTGGTGATCTAACAGTGAGATGCTGTGAAGCAAACGAAAGAAGAAGAAGGGTAAAATACACTCGAAGATAAGGGTTAATGAGATTGATAGATTGAAAATTGAAGGATCATAAATGTTATCATAAAATTAAAAAATAATGATTGGAATGAATCAAATTTGATGACGTATGAGAACGGTTTATGACAAGTGTTAATTAATTTAAGATGACCAAGTTGTAATCTTTTTTATGGAAAGCGCTCCAGACAAGGCATGAAGCCACTTTATGTAAATAGCTAAAACTACTACTTCAAGGTCAAACACTAGCCAACGATAAGTGTTATATGGATAGATTCTGACACAGAAAACAGCAATTCTTCCCCTTTTGTCAGAAACATCGGTCATGGAATGTGAGGACTAAATGACAAAATAAGGCAAGCTAGAATTACAAGGCTGCCGAAAGTAAACCAAAGTTAGTCACTTTCTACTCTCCTTATCTTGTGGCAAAGTGTTCCACAGATGAGAAGGTATTGGAAATAAACTCAGTTCATGGAAATTCTGTTTGACGTAAGGCACACAGAGGAAGAAAGGAAAGTCGTTTGCGTGGTTGTATAGATAGGAGTTCTTGCTGTGAATGTTTACAAAGAGAGGTCAGATATTAAAGGTCGGTCAAGCACTTTGCATAGAAATAACGATAAATACTTGCCACGCCTCTTTTGTGAGAAAGAGTTTGCATATAACACAATGGATATGTTTACACGAGGATTGATAATTTTCATGATTTGGATTATTCGGACTACTGTTCTCATCTTGGATGTTATTCTGACAACGTTTAAGAATTAGTTAAGACTTTCAAAATAGACACGTGAAGAAAGTTCGAAGGTTACATCGGCCGAAACGGTGTGAGAATAATCAAAACATTACAGAAGAGAAGGGGTAAACCTCTACTCGAGTAAAACGTATACTTCGAACCCTTCCAAGGCAAGAAAAATTGCTTTGAGCAAAACTTCCCCAAATGTGACAACAGTTCTCCACTCAACAGACGTTATTGTAATACATATCGTTGATGCGATCCTACGATAATATTGATACTCTGGAAGCCCAGAGGACTTCCCATAGACACACAACAGTTCGTACATACCATTAATTGGGATTAAATTCAATAAATTTGATAGCAGCACTTTTTAATCGATAAATATGTGATTGTATGGAAAGGACGATCAAAGAATTCGTTGCTTATCCTTTTTTTTATAAAAGTTACTTGAATGTTTACGATATTTTACGCCCGATTGAAACTGTCATAATAAAAGCTGTCTCAAATTATCTTTACATGAACAATGAGAAAACCTTTTTTTCATACGAGACAAATAGAATTCAATCAATATTTTGCTGATTTAAATCTGTTTAAAACTAAAATTAAAAAAACATCATCAAGTAAGGAAATCTTTTCAAGCGAATGTCTTTTTTTCCGTTTGTTTGTTTGTAAAGAGACAGGATTTATGTATGCCACCTGTGAACATGAGAGGTAACACTTACGAGGTGAGCACTGAAGCTTACAAATGTTTTCCACTTAAATACCAAAACAGACACTTGAGCAAATGATGTGATAATTGATTAAAACGTTGATGGCGCCAATATTAAAGCCAAACATCAAAACCTCATCGAACAATAAAGCGTGATTTATAATACATATCAACTCGGCCGTTTCCTGTAAAAATCGACAAAAAAATAAAGTATAAAGAATACAAATATAGAAAATACAAGATTAAAAAATGAAAACGAAAAGCGAAATGACTAATATCGCTTCAATTAATAGATTTCCTCTGAGACACTTTATCTTGGGAGCCATTTTGTTTGCCATTATCATTTGCTACAGATAAAATAGGCAGTTTAATAGAGATTCGTCGAGGCGTGGACGCTTTTTATAGCTATTCGATACGACTCTCTGCATAAAAACGAAACAATTGTATACGCTTAAAAAGATGTTTTCTATTTGTATTAATGTTTGAGAGAATGCGTAAACTAGTTATTGAAATGACGCATCCAAGTCTCATACAATAATTCACCTATCACAAAAACCTATATAAGAGTCAGATATGTCCTAAGATGGAGTACTGCTTAACGATTTGGGGAAATGCCGCTCAGGGAACACTTAGTTACTTAGAAAGTCTAAAATCTACTCTGAAAACTAGTGAGGGATGACCTCAACAGTTAATGCATTTTCTTATGCACAAAAGAGACGTTGCTCGTATCTCTCTACTCTATCCTTATTTTAATGTAACGTACTCGACTGAGCTCCAATCTCTTGTTCCTTCTTGTACTACATTAACAGCAATATCTTGTCTCTCTATCACAACGAAAAATAAATCCCCCCTTTCCCATTTGTGAGCCTAGCCTCAAGCGGAATTTCCACAAAAAGAGCTTCTTCCGAAGGGATTCCAACGTAACTGCTTGGTCTTCCTTAGGTGATTATTTAGATTAGGACCCAAGCTAACTTTGACCCCGTCGTTAGGGTAAGGGTCAGGGTGCTTGTGAGGATTAGTGCTAGCGTTAGAGTTCGGGTCAGGGTTGGGGTCAGTGTTGGAGTCAAAGTTACCTTGGATCCTTATCTGATAAATTACGCTTCTTTAAATCAAATATCAACATATTAGTATCATAGAGCTTCCCCACAAATTATGTAACTTGGTCCATCCTATCAATTATTCTAAATCCTTCCATAAAGTTTTACAGATCTCACCTGATAATCATTCAATCTCATTACCTATTTATTATCGAGTGGATGTTAACCTTGTTATGTGGTGACCCATTTAGTAAAACAAATGAAAAAAAATCACGTAAAAAATTAAAAGAATTTACACAAATTCCAGTCCCTGTCCCATCGCCGCAATGTTGCATCCTTGTGTTTGTTTTACATTGAAGACATTGCCAAGGCTGCAGCAAAGACGGTGGGCTCCTTCTACCGTGCTAGTAAACTCCTCACACCTGACATTATCCTGTATCTCTACAAAGCCACCATCCGCCCATGCATGAAGTATTGTTGCCAAAGCTGGGCTGGTTCATCATCTACTAGTCTCTTCCTCCTAGACAAGGTCCAATAAAGAGTCGCCAACTTAATAGGTTCTGACTGTCAACACAGCTCCAGCCCCTGTTCCATCGCTACAATGCTGCATCCTTATGCTTGTTTTACAAATACTTCAATCGATTGTGCTCTAATGAATTGGCTACTCTGGTGCCCCCTCGATGTAAATTCACAAGACCAACTCGACAATCAGCTAAATCCCATCCATTCACTGTGGAAGTCCCCACATGCCGGAGAGCCTTCTACTTCAGTAGCTTCTTTCCTCGTGCTGCTGGCTTCTGGAATTCCCTCCATGCTCCCGGTTTCCCCGACAATACCGACATGTAGAGGTGTAAAACTAATGTAAACAGAAATCTCGCTACACTGCTCCAAACTTGGGGTGACACACAAAACCCACATCAAAATTCTCAGTAACCCTTTACGTCTACAGTGGCGGCCTGCCTTGTTTGGGGTGAAATATGTGTAAAAAAACACGAAGAAAACGCATAGTACGTTCGAACTTACATATAAAAATAGACTAGCAGAATACCCTATCGCAAGAAAGGCGTAAAAAATATGTAAAGCATTTGAAAAAAAATCTTGTTTTCCCACGTCATCGGTGTTTGCTAGAATATGCATCCCATAATTCAGGATCATATGTTCATTGGTTTAGGAGTTTACGCCACACATACATATTATTGATACTTACACCATTTCGGTAAAATTTTGCTACATGATATAACTTAAACTTTGATGTAAGATAATTCCTTTCGATATTAAACAATTTTTCGCTATTAAAATATTTTTATATTGCTTAATTAGAAAGTGTTTTGGGGAAGATTTGGAAGAGGGGTACATCTCATCTATAGTGAAGTCAACACAATATAATATTCCCAAGTTATTATATGTGTTACCTTAGAATGTATATTCCATAATTCATAATGATCTGTCCATAAGTTTAGGAATGGATCACACACACACATATATATATATACTCTAAAAGTGAATATATATATATTAATATATATATATATATATATATATATATATATATATATATATAATTATTTATAAATATAAATATTTATAAATAATATTTTCCAATTAACCCATATACACATGTGTTTCATGCCAAACCTGCAATCATCAGTATGGGAGGAGAAATCTCTGCCGGTCACACAGTTCGAACCCCAATACGAAAGTCATATTTGATTTAATAGTCGGAGCGCATGGTCTGGAAATGAGAGGAGTGAATTAACGTCCTAATAGCAAATTCGGCGGCCACATAGCAAGCTGTCAACAGAACTCCACGGCAACTGGTTGCAATGTTATGTCTGGATTTTGTTCTATTTTTGACAAAATCCATGTGCGAATATCTGCTTCCTCGGCCGATCTCAAACCACATACACAAATCAAACATTTGAACTGAGCGTCTGTGATCGAAGAGATTCTGAAACGTTCACATTTTTTGTTTACAAGGCCTGCATACGTTGAAAAATCGGTCGAGGAAGATTTCGTTATGTTAAGACAATTAAAACGCATATTGAATAATGAAATATGCTCACCGAAAATCTAAGTAAGGGTTTGGACTGTGCTGTCAAAATTTAAGTCACGAGCATGATTTGTAACATGTAATTTGTATACCGATCATGTTCCGACGTCCCAAGCTTCCGTAGCAGAAGTCTTACCTTCAAGTCGTCAGCTTGATCCTGTAAATCCACTCGAAAAATGTCCTCGAACCGTGCGAACCATGTTTCGAACGTCGAATTTGCCATTGGGTCGTAACAAAATTCCGTTATTGTTTGTGAAATTAAATACGTAGACGTCCTAAGATTTGTTTCTGAAATCGACGATGTAGCTGTGGAAAATCTCTCTGAAAATAATTCTATTAAACGTAACTGTTGTTGCAGTAATTGTTGAATTGTGCAATCCATTGTTTTTTTTGTTTTTTTTAATGTAAGTTTATCTCATCCTCCGTCGCCACTTTTGTAAACCTTTCAATTTAGGTTTAATCAATAATATTTGTAAAGAAAAATGGATGAAATATCAGCAGAAACTTTTAACAAATTTATTACAACTGAACACAATATAAAATAATGAGTTAATTGGCCGCTGTGAGCGAGATGAAATATACAGTCTCCAGACGTGGTCTGTTTACTGTTCTACTCCAGGCAAGACTTCATTTTCAAGGGCGATAACTTTTAATCTTCCCGAAATGATGCAAGGGAAGTAAATCGTTTCGTTAGTTATCCTAACGCTTTACATAGTGGTTATCGGAGGTGACGGTGGCTTAAGGATTAAGGACACGGACTGACAACCTAGATGTACCAAGTTCGAATTGAATTTGTTTCACAGAAACACTTTCACTTAGGATGTTGGCAACCTTCACGTAGCCCCTCTTGTTAGTATCTGATGGAAGGTGACGGTGGTTAAGTGGATATCGACACGGACTGAAGACCTGGGCGTTCCATGTTCGAATCCAGTCGGTTCCACAGTAGCACTTTCACTTAGGGATGTTGGCAACCTTCTCGTGGTCATTCTCGTAAGTACCCGATGTATTTCCGGAATGATTTCTAACTAGAACGATATCGAGGAAACCAATGCCAACAGCTGAATCATCTGATTCACACGAAATGCATGAGATTATATAAATACTTTATAATTCATGATACTCACGTCTACACGCGCGTAAAATTGTTGCATAGCCGTCCCGGAATACGCCGTGGCAGTTCTCGCTTTGTATACCCGTCCCGGAATGGACCGTGGCAGTTCTCGCTAAACAACTGGTCATTTCTAACACCAAAAATGTATATGTTACATACCTTTTAATTTCTCGTACCTTCTCTCTTTCATCGTCGCGTTGAGAGGTGTCGTCTCGATGTCGTCTAGTTTCGCGTATCTTTTCTTCTTCCTCGCGTGGAGGGGTGTGTCCCGATGTCGGCTGTTGTGTCTGCAACAAAACCTACATACCACAATTCACGAGACAAACAATATTTTAAACTGTTGATTCTGTTTTATTCAGGCGTCAAATTTCTGTCGGCCATGGAAATGCTTCACTAACGTCGAGGGAGAGACCAAATTACTACTCTATCGTAGTTAATTCCTAACTTAAGTCCTCAGCCATGCCTGTATTCCCTTAGGGTATTTAATTCCCCTAATCATGTTCAAGACTACATAGAGAAATCGTCCGTTCGGCCCGCTTCCAAAACCCAGACTGGCAAAACTCTGTTTCCCACACTAAAGCCCGTGACGTCACAGATCCCCGATGCGCAGGTACACCTGTACCCTTGATCTGAGGTCTCTTTAACGCGGTGGCCCCGTCAACATCTGTGAGCTCAAACTGTGAGAACCAGTTTATTTTTCACTCGACTGTACGGGTTCACCTGCACTAAATCGCGCAAGCCAAACCAAACGATCCCCCACATACGTCCACTGCAAGATGCGTCCGACCCCACAAGGCAATTATCCAACAAAATTTAATCGAGTATTATTAGAATCGAAAAAATACACTAATATATAAACACTTACTAAACATAGTATTAACATTTGTTATATACGAAGTGTACTTACCCGACGTTACCCGGGTGTTTTTTTTCCTTCCATTTTAGTTTCGCTTTTAACTATGCCTTTTTTTCCAAATTATATTTTGAAAATAGTGTATCAATATTTAGATGAGTGTAAAAATAAGTTTAAAGTCGAAAATGTTGACCTACGGTTAAATTAAGTAGAAAACCGAAGTTAATACTTCAGAAGTTAGACTACGTGTGAGGATATGACGACATGGGGAAAAGGTATATAGTAGAAAAGCTACAGTGGGTCTGTATCTGCGAAATTTGGCGTCGGATTGATCTGAAACGATTGTTAACTCTTTCTCCATCGTTAGAGTAAATTAAAACTCAGAGCAAATAATGAAGTTATTTGTTCTTTTTAATTGCTTCTTATTATTGCAGCCATCAAGAGAATAAAGTAGAAAGAAAAGGCATCCCTACAATTGTTACATCGCCACTGCTAACAACTTCACTATTCAATAAGCCAGCTGCAACCTGCCGCAAGAGAGACGGACAGCTATTTCTGACGACGAAGAAAACGACCAAAGGTGACCTCTCGCCACGGTATGCTATCATAGAATTGTAAAAATTAGAGTTGATTGTTCCTGTATCGTTTTGTAGTTAAATTATTAATTGAACTAAATTGTTATAAAACTACAACTAATTTTGTTTCGGCAGTTGTTTTAATTATTATTTATAAAATTATTGAAAAGCTTCCAATATTTTCTATACATGATGATTTGCTAAAACTTTTAAAAACAGAAATTAATTTCTATTAGACTGTTTAAATTATTCCAAATTCCTTTCAAATTTCGATCGGGTCATTTGTTCTTTTCACTAGTTGTAAAATATTAAAATTGCTGATTTGTTTTCAATGTAGTGACACTTCAAAATTCGATAATTCTTTTGAAGCAATTAAAATGTAATTTGTTGCTTGAATTATAATTTACAATACAAAAATCAAATATATGGTTCTATAGTACTACTAAACCAAGGGCCAATATTATTATGAAAATAAACCTTTCTATAGATGCAACTCGTCTTCAGAAATGTGAAAGTAAATGTTACATTTATTAACATTTAATTTTTCTGGGGATATATTTTTAAATTAATAATTTAGAAGATAATTCAATGAAATACTATACGCACTTACGGGATTGGTTTTGTAATAAAAATGTATCAGGCGTCTCATAGAATGTTAAAAGTAGAATCTCATAAACAGTTTATTAACTCCTACATTTTCATATGATTAA
This sequence comes from Sepiola atlantica, assembly GCA_963556195.1. Classification (NCBI taxonomy): domain Eukaryota; kingdom Metazoa; phylum Mollusca; class Cephalopoda; order Sepiida; family Sepiolidae; genus Sepiola; species Sepiola atlantica. Next base: position 138,198,762 of record OY744515.1, read on the forward strand.
ACAAATTAGGTTTATAAACGACAGTATTCTTCTCACTCTACTTTTAAAATAAATAAATAATAAATTAATTCATCGATTTATTCGTATTTACACACAAATTATATCTGGTTAGATAATCACATGAACTGATGTGTCAGTTTTAGGAGGGTTTCATAATACAAGCATATTATCGAGTTCTATAAGGCGGGCTATCAAATCTATTAATAATGCATTTTATGTATCTGTCTGTCTGAAGTCTAAAATATACTATTTAAGACTATTGTACTTATGAAGTAGTAAAGTATATACTATTTCAGACTAATGTACGCATATCCCGACAATGACGTCATTGTGAGAGGATTTTTTCATATTATTCGTTATTTTCATTACAAGGTGTTTTGTTGTAAGTCGGAGTTAAGCAACGCATATCCCGGCCATTACTAAATGGGTGACCATTTTAGAAGAATAACAGAACTGGTTCTTTGATATGACGACGGCGCCTTAAAATAGCATATTTAAACATGAGTGTCAAAACTGGTTCTTTGATATGACCGAGGCGCTTCCAATATTTTTCTCGGGGGGGGGGCGAATTTTTTTTCTTTTTAACTTAAAATATTTTTGGGGATGGAGGAGGGTAAAATGTTTTTTTTTGGGGGGGGGGGGTACTAAATTTTTTAGGTGGGTGGTCGAATTTTTTTTTTCTTTATGTAACCAAAAATATTTCCTTTGGGTGGGGAGGGTAAAAAATATTTTTTGGGGAGCTGTGTCAGTCATTTTTTTGTTGGGGCGGGGGTCCAAATTTTTTTTTTTTTTTGTTAACTAAAAATATTTCTTTTGATGCGGAAGGGTAAAAAATAAATTTAAGCGACGAGGGGGGGAGGGTTAAAATCTTTTTATCGAAACAAAGAAAATCAATGTCTCACTACCCAAGAAATATAACTGAGGTCACATCGGTTTACGGTTTCAAAGGAGTATTAGTTTAAGTAAGATTCTTAACACGTTTTCTGTTCGAATCGCAGTCTCGTCTTGAAATTTATTTCTACTTTGTTTATACGTTATCTAATATTATTTAATGTTATTCAATATAAATTAATTAATTAATTAATAGTGTCCTAATTCTAAAGGTATACTAAGATTATGAACGCTGACTTGAAAAAAATAATTAAATAGTAATTATCAGCCCCCTCTCTTACAAAAATTCTCGCCGACGGACAGACAGACAGAAAGACAGACAGACAGAGAAAGTGCTCGTTTTATTATGCTCACAAATTGTTTTTGGCCGATCGTAAATTGAAGTTTCGTCAGATTGCAAACGAGTTGAGGATATCAGAAGGCTGTGTATATTCTCCATTTTACATGAACATTTGTCAATGAAAAAGCTTTGTTCAAATTGGGCGCAGTGCTTCCTCACAGTCGATCAAAACTCACAACGCGTCGACGATTCAGAGCGTCGTTTGCAACTGTTTCCACGCGACAAAAAAGGTGCTATATCAATATATGACACTGGATGAAACGTGGATCCACAAGTTCACTTTGGAGTCAAATTATTTTATCTACTTTAGTTAGTTTCTTCTTCATCTTTTTTCTTTCTCTTTTTCTTTTTCCTGTTTTCTTTATTTTCTCTTCTCTCTTTTTCAATATGAACAATTAAATCAGGATATCTTAGTTTGTAATAAGTACAGATCGAAACATCGTCATGCCAGTGTTGCGCTTGTACATGTCTGTCTAAATAAAAAATATTAATATATATATAAATAGAGAGAGATAGAGAGAGATAGAGAGAGAGAGAGAATGAGAGAGAGAGATAGAGAGAGAGAAAGAGTCAATGGCATGGTGATTCGCAATTCTTGCCTTTTGTTCTTCATATCACATGGCCTGCAGAAAAGGCTAGAAACTATACGCTGTTTACGCTATCTCTCTGTCGCCCTCGCTCTCTCTCTCTTCCGATTTTGTGTTTCTGTTTATGGGGACCCTTTTCTAACAAAATGTCTCTTTTTACTTCCCTTCTCAGGAGTACAGAGTAATACATATGGTCGGTTTTTAATGTGAGGAAAAGCCAGCTCCCCTCTTCTCATAAAAAAGGGGCACTCTGGATTGTGACCAAATTTTTAATCGCCTCAGCCTAGAAGGATGTCTTCTTTTAATGACTGAGAGCAGCAAAGATTAAGTTTAGTATCAAAACAGATACTACGCTTTGCTCCTAGCAAATAGTAACGCATTGTACTTAGTAAGAATGAAAGAAATAACATTGAACTGGTAAAAAAAGTCACCCTAAAAAAGAATAGGTAAAGGGTTGGCTTGTATTTGTTTTAGTAGTTGATTTCGTATTTTCATCCGGTTGTAAAACATTAGTTTTAAATTTCTTTAAATTTTGGGAGTATATTGCCATCCTTACTTACAATTTCTTCCAGGTACATCCTAGTCTGGGATAATAACTTATGTCTGGGCCCCAACAATGGGTTTAATAGTGTACATGGTGCACTATAGAGCGGGAATAAGAAAGCCGTCGGCTTTTGCGGCAGCCACTTCCGGTTATCTCAACTCGTCCTTCCTATTGTATTACCGATTTCGATAACATTAACCCGTATCGATGGTAACATGAGTGATAAAAATCGATGAACTGCCAAGATTGATTTGTTAGTAATGTAAAACTTAACAGTACTTTAAATTCCTCGCAGGCAGTTTTCTGAAATAGTTAGAATGCTATTTGATTATATTTAATTATAGCACCCTTGAACGTTTCCCGATTGACAAGTAGATATCACTCGCTCCGGGCGCAAGCGAAAAGTCAGTTAGAAATCAAGAATATAAATAGTTGGATAGAATGTGCGCACACTATTATACAGAACTGGATCGGAAAAAGCTGAAGGCTAGTCTGCGCTTTGGAATCAAGTAGATAAAGCAGCACAGAATGAAACTCAGCATGCAGGGGTGTAGGAGTAGTAAGTTCCATAAAAGAAGCATAGAGCAGAATTTGGAGCATAGAACTGTCAACTGTTAACAGTCGCATTATAACCTCGAGGCTGCATATGCGGATTGGTCTATATGCAATAATAATATTTGTGTAATATAATGACAATGGCCAATCACGACGAGACAAATAAGAAATATTATAACAAGTTCAGAGAGACAACAAGAACATTGCAATTAAGACACCTGTTGATCACTGTGAATTAACGCAACCGAACCAGAGAAATGGGTCACCATTAGCTGTTCTTGTATACAGAAGTGTTATCCTTCTTAGTTTTAGATTCTGCTCTGATTTTAAACTGCTAATTACAAATACGACGTAATCACGTTGACACACCGATTCTAATTAAATCACCGAAGTTAAGCAACATTTATCCTGCTCAGTACCAGATGGGTGATCATTTGGGAATACCAGGCGCTGTATGTACGTCCCTGCACGAATTTACAAAATCCTAACTTTGTTATCTCTTTTAACCGGGATATATATATATATATATATATATATATATATATATATATAGACATTCAATTATCTGTCTAATGTGCATAATTTCTTTTCTAACTGTCTATAATTAATTAATGTTTGCTGTTATTCATTTATGATTTTATTATTTTATTTTCCTTGTGTATCTGCAATAGTTTCGTCGATATAAACAGTAATTGATTCAAGTAATTTAATAAAAAAATGAATAAATTACAAAAAAGATTTCTTAAAATATCAACGGATATAATTTAGATGAAGCTAACGAGAAAGACATACCGATGAAGCATAAGAGTTCACAGAGAAATGTGGGGGCGTCTGCTTTTGCTCTTATGTCTGGACTCTTAAAAAATGGCGTCGTCATCACTACCTCCTTTTCTGTTTAAATTGTTAGTTTTTTTTAATTTAAAGTTTTCTCTCAATTCTTAATAGATTCTTTTATCAACATTTCTCGCTCCTATTTCAGTATTGAATAAAAAAACAGGAATGGTTGCATTTTATTTAACCCTTACTCTTTTGAAAAAGGAGTTTTTTCGTTCCATTTGGCGTTAATTCCTATTTCAGTCACGTTAATTATTTAGAGTGAAATAAGTTTCGGCATTAGTCATAATGAATTTATATTTTTTTACTTAAACAATACATAAACGGCACATAAAGGCGTATACTCATTCAAGGCTAATTCTAATATTGTGAGACTTATGGCTTTTTCAGCTATTATGCACTAAATGGTAGTGATAGCATTACATTATATATACATATATATAGTTATATATCAAGACGGATTTTGGCAGTTAAGAAGCTAAAGTCTTACGAGGATATGGGGTGCCGAATGTCACTCAAGATTAATTTTCCCTATTTCCACATCAACTTCTTTCCGCTAAATCGTGGAGCAGTGAGTGATGAGCAAGGAGAAAACTTCTACTAAGACATTACGAAGATGGAGAGCAACTATCAAGGCAAATGGAACCCTAGCATGATGGGAGACTTCTGCTGGATGCTCTTGCGGTACATTCCGGAGGCAAAATACACCAGATCATCTAAGAAAACACACTTCCGACTGTCTGTGGTACTATGAATTGTGTAATTGCGTCATCCAAGTATATTTATTCAATCAGTGTTCTTTATCTATCCTGTTTTATCTGTTATAAGCTGCTGCAACTTTTAATATATGCACATTTATTCTCTGTTTATACTAAAATAAGACTATTTAAAAGACATAGAACTAGAGATGATAGAGCAAAACTATTTATAAATTTGAATTCAGCGCACCCAAATTAGCAAAAAGCACCCACCCCTATTCTTGCTTCAGACCAAATTTTTTTTTGTAAACCAGTGTAATTAGAGATGACCACATCATTATTTTAACAAAATTAGTTATAGCTTCTCAAGAACTTCTTTCATTTAGTAATTAATTATCAAATTAGCTAGAAAAAAAGTAGTATTTGTACTGACACTACACTTTATCTTTTCTGTAAATGAAGGAAAAATACTTCTTAACTAAAGACATTTTTATTTTTGACTCAACGACAAACTGGATTTTGCCCACATTAAAAACTGGACTTTTTAGGCATCCAAGTAAATAGAGACTAAACAATACCGTAATAATACAAAATTTATATAATTGTTATAAAGTGCCAGCAGATTGAATGAGGATCACTACTATGTACATTTTCACTATGATCATAAAACCATCTTACTTTCTTTGTTTTTACTGCACCCCCCGTTTCAGCTTAAAGACAATTTGTACTTTTGTCTTGACCTCTTGCCATTACAATATAATTATTTTTTGAGTTCACGTATTTCATTTACTTATCTCTTTCTATATAATATTAGATATAGGTGTATGCTTATATATTTAGAGAAGAAAGATGAGAATAAAAAATTGAAAAGATACAATGTTTATTAGAACATCAGAAGTTCAAAGCAAGGAGGTTCATATCCTTAATCCATGGATTTCCAAAGATAAACTCTTTTCATCGGAGGATAGAAAAGTATATATTTCTATATTTTTATATGTTTATATATAACTAGCAGGAAGATCCGACGTTGCTCGGGATTGGATGAGGATCACTATTATGTACTTTTTCACTACGCTCATGACACCATATTCTTTTGTGTTTTTTACTGCGCTTCCCCTCTCATTTCGCCTCCTAATAAAGTAGGAGAACTTGAAATGTTGGAAAACTGTATGAATTAGTGTCTTATACATATGTTTAAGAAATAATAATTTCATAAAATGGGCATAGTTAAAAAATGCAAGAGAAAAGACTCCCGGGCAACGTCTGTTAAGAGTTTGACTGCAAAACGCGATAAACGCCATTTTTAAAATTACAAAGCTATCACAACAAAAAGAGTTGTATCTCAACACTGGATTACATATCAAAAGTATGTTTAATTTAATATGATACCGACATGATTTCATTTGATTTTTAATGCAAATAAGATTTTGAGGCGAAGTCTAGATGAAATATATTTGTCCTTGTATTGTTGAATTTCTCAATTAAGACACATTGGATTTATCGCGTTTTGCATTCGAACTATTTAGTTATTTGTATTTCCTTATAAAGTGCCAATGAGAGCTGGCTGTGTTTGCGTTTGGTTCGGATTTTCTGTATTATTTGTCTATTCACTATTGTCCATAAACTGTTTCTTTATATCTAACCATTTTCTCTAATTAAAGCTTTACAGTTTGCAACTGTCATTAAATTAATTCCGTTTGACAATTTCTCATATTAGTGATTGCAATTTCTGTAGATTCTTATTTCGTATCAAAACCGAACCAATTAATTCGCACATGTCTTTACTTGCTTCCAATCTATGGACCATCGGAACGCAAACAATTCAGTTCAGAAAAGATGAGTTCATACCAGCTCCTTGAGCGATATAGTAACAATATCTGGTAAAGTTAATTTCAAACTTTACCTAGTTTCCATACTTTATAGCTTGCGCGAAGGACAATATGTTTTAAATTTTGTGAAAAAAATACGTTAATTCGTATTGTCATTAGAGAGTAAGTGACCACACCTAATGTATTTACATATGTTATATTGAAAAAAATAGATATCATGTTTTAAAGCGAAAATAATTCGTGTTGAACTAATGGCAAATAGATGTTATGTCTACTTTTTGCGGATTTTTTAAAAAGGGTAAGTTATGTTTTTATGTTGTGTTTTTTTTTTTAAATTATGAAACACGTATTTTCTTAAAATCTTTCAGACTTACGCGAAACTCAAACCAGGGTATTTACATAATTGAACCTTCTACCTATTCCTTTTTTGGAAACCAATCACACGTTTCTATTTGCATACCCACTCCCCAAAAAGCATTATAATAGTATATAGATAGACGGCATTTGGTATTCTTACACATTAATATACAGGGTGAGCTAGAAGTAACTGGCAGTCAATGCCTTTTTTATTGTAAGTTTTTAGACTCTTCCTCGATCGATTCCTTCCTACTAATCCATGAGTATCAAAAATCATGTGAATACATCTTATCCATGTCAAGTTGATTGATGTGCTTGTAAGAAAATGTAATTAGCTTGCTACTTTATTGCAGTTTCACCGCAACACCGAGCATCAGGCGTATCTCTGCCTGACATAAATCGCAAAGTGAACTATGACCAGTACGTATACACGTAACGTCTCATTTTATGTCAATATGCGTTACAGCCCTGTTACTTCTTACTGACTATTAACATCTATCTATTATTGTACTACAGTTGAGTTAATCAACATCTTTTTCTCTAAGGCTTTTTTTCTGTATGCTAAAATATACCTTGGTTTTGGGATTGAGTTATGTTTATAAAATATGGTTTAATTGTTGTATTTATCTGTAATTTGCAAGTTAATAACTAAATTACACATTGCTTACGATCTTACAGTCTCATACCTTTACCATCTCCCATTCAATGTAGTCGGAACCCCGCTTTTATTTTATACAGTATATATCTAATTTCCCGTCTCTCTCTTTCTGTCCTTCTCTCTTTTTATTACTAAAAAGGGAATAATGAAATAAAAGAATACAAATATTGGAATAGTCCATTATAAACAGAAGGGTTATATAATAATAAGCAATGATACTATTTAACTTGTAGTTGGACAGGAATAGAAAGAGAGCGAGAGAGAAAGAAAGAGCGCTTCTATTTTATTTCTTCGGTTTTGTTTATATTATAAAAAAAATGTAGGCGGTCGTGCCTATTGAGTGGGTGAGGCTTTCGGGAGGGGGGATATGATACCCAACGGAGCAGGGTTAGGCGAGGCCATTCTTAATTGAGGGAAAAGAGGTAGTGTAAAAATCTATATCTAGTTCTGTCTTTTCTCATTTGCGCGGCTTATCTGATCTGACTCATCTGCGATCGATGGCGGTGTGCCGTCGCCTGTGCCGCCACCGCCGTCATTAGACAAACTGTTACGATGCTGAAGGAACGTCAACACTAAGGAGTTCTTTCGGAGTCACGAGTCAACCCCTCAACGAGACGGCGTCAGTTGTACAACTTTGCTCCATCCAGAGACTCACTTTTTTTTTTACCAGACCCGGTTGGGTGGGTCACTGGAGGAGCAATTCTTTAGAAAGACCATTATCCTTTCCGACTATTGCCTCGGCTCCTTTCAGGGTACACCCGGGTTATATTATATCCTAAGAAATCTTTTCACATTGCTGAAGGAAATCTCTTGACTTACAAAGCAACATTTGAAATATCGATTGTTTACAGTAATTAACATTATTTGTGTTACAGATATCAATATGTTTATTTTGTATCACCATTTAAGTATAACATAGCTCAAAAGAGCATTAGCAATCTCAGAGTCTCAGAGGAGTCATATAATTGGTTAATCTAAAGGTGGATTTTAATCAGCGACAAATCGCCGCGAATATCTGAATACCCCTATCCACTGTTTATCGAGTGATTTACCAATTTACCAGAAATGTAAAAATAATCAATATTATCTCCCATGAAGGAAATATTTTCAATATATAACTGGATTTGCAAACTATATTTTTCCTGATTTAAACTATTTAACCCGACCTCAATGGCTGACCAAACTGGTTACATTTTTCTAGTACTCGTTTAACTAAATTACTCATCGCTTACTAAGTTATTACATATTAGCTTCACCCTCTTTCACTCTGAGTAAAACTCTTTGAATAGTCCATTATAAACAAAAGAGTTATGTAACAACACGTAGTAATACTATTAACTCTTAATTTGACAGAGGGAGAGATAGATAGATAGATTGATAGATAGATAGCTAGAGAGAGAGAGATAGATAGATAGATAGAGAGAGAGTGAGGGGGAACTAATTTTGGATTTTGACATGTTATTTTCATATTTAACTGGTTTTGCAAACTCTTTTTTTCTGATTAAAACTATTACACCCGTGTTTCACTGGGTGACCCGACGGGTAACATTTTCTCAGTACTCGTGTAAAATGGGATCGTTTAAAGCGATTTTGTTCTATTTATAAATAATTGCATACTTTTAATTACAAACATCGGAACATCGAATCTTAACTTGTTTCATTGCAAAAAACAAACAAACTAATATCTCGTGCTTTACGGTAAAATGTCTTAAAGCCTTTGTTCACGAATATATACGGTAGATCTAGAACTTTAGTGCATGGACCAATGTTTTCCTTTAGAAAAAAATAATTGAAATCTCTTGCTAAAAATAGTGTTCTATGTTCCAATAAGATATAATATGTTTTAGGTATGCATATATTTATATTTTATTGATGTTTTTTTTAATATTTAAAATCATATGAAACAGATGATTAGATATTTAAACAAATTTCTACGAACATAAGTTTCATCTTTTAATAAAATAAAACAAAGATAAGAAAAGGCTTTGTTATTTTGAATATATCTATGCGCTGTTTTGTAATAACTAATCGTAATTAGAAATTAATTGGTTGAGTTTTTTTTTTACGTAGTTTTATTTTTATTAAAATATTTTAAAAAACGAAAGAACAGACACAATTTAAAAAAAATAAAATACAAAAAATATAATAATTTTCTTCTTTTATTGTATTTGCTGTCTGTAATTATGGGAAGCAGAATCCAAAAAGATGGGCTCCCTCTACCGTGCTAGAAAAAACTTCTACCAACTGACATTATTCTATATCTCTACAAAGCCACCATCCGCCCATGCATAGTTTATTGTTGCAACATCTGGGCTGGTGCATCATCTACTAGTCTCTCCCTCCTTGACAAGGTCCAAAAAAGAGTTGCCAACCTAATAGGTCCCTCACTGTCAACCAAGCTCCAGCCCCTGTCCCATCGCCGCAATGTAGCATCCTTGTGCTTTTTTTACAAATACTTCAATGGATTGTGTTCCAATGAACTGACTACTCTGGTGCCTCCTTGGCGTAAATTCACTAGACCAACTCGACATTTAGCTAAATCCCATCCATTCACTGTGGAGGTCCCCAGATGCCGGAGAGCCTTCTACTCAGCAGCTTCTTTCCTCGTTCTGTCAGAATCTGGAATTCACTCCCTGCTCCCTGTTTCCTCGACTGTACCGACATGCAGAGGTTTGAAACTAATGTAAACAGACATCTAGCTACACAGCTCCCAACTTAGGATGGCACCCAAAACCTACACTCTAATTCTCATTAACCCCTTACGTCTACAGTGATGACCTGCCTTGTTTGGGGTGAAATGTCATAAAAAACTAATCAAAAAAACTTAACTCTATACCCTTCCTTCTGCATTTTAAATTTTTGTCACTTCACCTTCCTTTCATCGTCCCAACTATACATGATGCTTATATTGTCGGCGTATGGTTAGAGAATTAAAATTCACCTCTAATCATTGTATCTGTGTATGAGCCATCTCCTAACGTTTGTAATTACGAATTCAATCCTCACTAATGACTTGTCATTTGACCTTTCATCAGATTGTGCTTGTTTTACAAATACTTCGATGGATTGTGCTCCGATGAACTAGCTGCTCTAGTGCTCCCTCGACGTAAATACACTAGAACAACCCGACAATCAGCTAGGTCCCATCCATTCACTGTGGAGGTCCCCAGATGCCGGAGAGCCTTCTACTCCAGCAGCTTTTTTCTCGTGCTATAAACCTGACATGAAGATACTTCACCTTACAAGTAAACCCTGATCGACTATTCAAAATCACATAGTATTCAAAGTACAAATAAGAACCCTTCGCAACGACTATACACTATCTCACACGAGAAATGGTGCATCTTCCTCAAGTAATGTTACCTTAGAAATCAAGGGACCCTTTTTCTGGAAATCGCTGCTGATTGTTAAATGTCATAAGTATTCAATTAGTAAATACTTTAACATTCTCCGTTTGTTTCATTCTACTTCGATCGAAGTTCTCAGAAATCTAGGATCCCTTTTCTGGAGTTAAAAACTTTATCAAATAAGTAAACCCTGATCAAATATTCAAAATCACATAGTATTCAAAGTACAAATAAGAACCCTTCGAAGCGACTATACACTATCTCATACGAGAAATGGTACACATTCCTGAATTGCTATTGGCTTTTACTTGGAAAAATACACTCGTTGTTAGAACTACGAAATATTTAGAAGGAAATTGAAAAGTATAAGGAACAAACAATAAATGTTTTTCTCATGAAATGAGTTTCGTACTAAAACAAATTATGAGAAATAATTAAAATCTTGAAACACGTTTTTCAAACAAAATTGTATAAAATTGCTAAACTGCAAACGAGGAACTTCATTGTGTTTCAGAAATTGATTTTATTCACATTAATGGTTAATGAGACTAAAAAGAAATTATGCGTGAAGTAAAACAGAAAACGTCTAATTAACGCTTAATTTATGTGCAAAGATTACCATGAAATTTGAAGTAATACTCTCTTACAATGCGAACGAAAATGCCATTTCAATGGAGAAAGGGTTTTGCGATTAGAATTTTGTTTCAATTTGGTGAACTTTTAAAAGCAACAGACTCTGAAGATGGCCAGGTTATTCAAATGTTGCATATTCGATGATGTTTATGGATATTGGCTGTTTTTCATGGAACCGAAATGAATATCTTCTCCAAGATTACATTTCGACTTTTTTAGCATGGATGATTGACTTCAAATCTATTATTATACTAAAGCTGCTTTAATCAACGTTTTTTTTAAAAGTTTTTTTTTCTTGTATATTTCAATAACATCAAATACATGCTGAATATTCGTTAATTTCGGGATTGAGTTATGCTTGCAAACTATATTTTATTTTTTTTAATTGGCCATAAATATCAATTGACTCACCAAATTACCAACTATTTACAAAGTTTTACTCTATCACTTTCACCCTCTCTCAATGTTTTTTACCCCTACTTTTTCAATACAGTATCTGCTACTCTCTCCCTTTCTCTGTTTATAAGCTTTCGAAGGTAATACAGAAATTAAAAAATGAAAATTTTGGAATTTAACAGGACTACCCCGAATTTTTTAAAGGGGCTTATAAACATATTTATGTAAGTAAATATTAAATAATTTTACCAACATACGCTGAATTATTTCTACACTTGATTATTGGGGAAATGGTAGTTTGATCAGTACCATTGGAGAGCCATGAATATTATAACTCTCTTGTTTTTAAATCTCCGAAACAGTTACATGGTAAACAACTGATGATCCCCGTGTTAATATTAGACGCTTACGTTAAGGTTTCCTGTTTTTGTGTAACTGTTACATACTTAATCCTCCTTTTTATTTTATTTACTTACTATTATATTTTTTTATTTATGAATTTTCCAACGAATGTTAAGTCTGCAATAATTTGGATTTAGTTAATTTCTCTGGGAATTTAAACTGCATTTTCCTTTTTTTTCCTTTTTGTTTAAACCAACTCAACGCTGCTTTTCACTATATATATAGATATATATATATATGTATATATATATATGCATGTATATATATATATGTATATATATATAGGCATGTATATATATATATATATATATATATATATATATATATATATATATATATATATTGGTACATGATTTAAAGTTGAATTTTATTAATGTTGTTCTATTAACCTTTTTAATCTTTAAACCCATTTTTCTCCCTAATTCCTTTAGAAGACACATTATTTAACCCCAAAAGAGTAACGGCCATATATACGCTTCTCATAAACATTGACTCACGGGATATATATAGAAATATTATTTTAATTTTTTTTTATATCTCCGGTTTTAATGTCAACTGTTACTTTTCACACTCACCCTTTTTCAAACCTTATTATACCTTCCTTACACTAAATTTAAACAAATATACATAACACTCAAAGCAAATAACGCGTCCAAACGAGAGTGACACGTGACTTCACATTTCCGAAACAGATGACAAGAGAAACTGTAGAGAGCTGGATGGCTAAGTCCCTATGTGCTTGAAACCGACGGTACGAATGTTGTACACATTTTTCTGTACCAAAATAAATAAATATTACGCTCTTAATTTTTAATTTTTATCTTTAATTCTCAATTAATCGAGCACTCTGCTGGGATTATTCTTGCTATATTACAAAGAAGTTATATATATATATATATATATATATATATATATATATATATAGACGCTCTTCTCTCGTCATGTAGGCAAAACCGACGCGCACATGTCTGAGACAATCGCTGAATACTTACAAAATGACTTCCAGTCTGTAGTGGAATGGGGACAAAAATGGGTTGTAACTTTTAATGCCGCAAAGACAAAGCTCCTTTCCTTCTATAACTACAATAAACCTCTTTAACCACCGATTGCCATCGCAAATAACACCCTACCTGAGAGTTCATCATTCAAACTCATCGGCCTCACTTTCATAGATAACATGAATTGGAATAAATACATTAAAAACATTGCCAGGGCTGCTGCAAATGAGGTGGGCTCCCTCTACCGTGCAAGTAAACTTCTCACACCTGATATTAACCGATAGCTCTACAAAGCCACCATCCGCCCATGCATGGAGTATAGTTGCCACATCTGGGCTGGGGCATCATCCACTAGTCTCTCCCTGTTAGACAATGTCCAAAAAAGAGTCGCTAACTTTATAGGTCCATCACTATCCACCAAGCTCCAGCATCTGTCCCATCGCCGCAATGTTGCATCCTTGTGCCTGTTTTGCAAGTACTTCAATGGATTGTGCTCTGATGAGCTTGCTTCTCTGATACCCCTACGACGTAAATTCACTAGACCAACCAGACAATCCATTAAATCCCATCCATTCACTGTGGAGGTCCCCAGATGCCGAAGAGCTTTCTACTCCAAAAGCCTCTTTCCTCGGGCTGCTGGACTCTGGAACTCCCTCCTTGCTTCATGTTTTCCTGACGGCACTGACATGCACAAATCTTAAACTAATTTAAAGAGATATCTCTCTGCGCAGCTACTAATTTAGCTTGCCCCCAAACCGTCACCCCTTTTCCTAGTAGCCCCTTACGACTACAGTGCGGCCTGCCTTGTTTGGGGTGAACTATGTTAGTATATATATATATATAAATATATATATATATATATATATATATATATATATATATATATATATATATTTATATATATATGTATTACTATGTAAAATCTATTTCCAATTACTAGATGAACACTTCACGCCATCCACTAAGCTTCACACTCATCAATAAGAATACATTTAAAACGAGTTATTCCTCGCTCTCCGTAGGATCACTGTTAACCTAAACAATCGACTGCTCATGCGAAAGGAGTGAAGTTTTCTCCTTGGGAACAATCAGTCAAAGTTACATCAGTCACAAACCCCAGACAAAAATATCTGCATCGGAATGACATAGGGGACCTTTAAAAAGAGTCTCTACGCCAACAATAATGCCCTTACTTAATGCCCTGAAAACTGCGATTAAGAATTTCAAATATTCCAACACACCCGACGAAATTACATGGGGAATCATTGTAAAACGAAATTCTTACAACCCCGCTTCCAAGTATTGCCCACTATGCACTACAGAAAAAAATTAGAATCCTACAAGCTATTAATAACCCACTCATAAATTGCATGAACGTAAAACCTGACATTTTGAGAATGTTACTTTACATAAGAAAGATTCTACTAGCCAAATAGCTTAATAACGTAAACATATAACACACTAAACCCCCCTCCCTCTCAAAGTACCACAAATCGAACCAACATATTTACAAAACCTTTACTATAATAATAAAGTATAAACTTACAAAATATGATATATAGATCCCCACTCTCATAAACCCTCTCTCTAAAAAGATGTATCAGATAGGTTGCTACTACCACTTTCTCTGGTTGTGTTTGAATTGTCAAGGTTTATCCACTTTTCTCTCAGTCTCAAAAATGTAATTGCCTGAATCGGATGCTTGAAAAAATCGCAATGTTTAAATAAATTATTGCATCGACAATTATGTAATTTCGTGTCATTATATTTTATGTTATTATTGCTCTGTTTAACACATTGAGCTCTCATACACGGATTTCCTCCTGAAATTATTCCATTATAACTCATATATATATATATATATATATATATATATATATATATATATATATATATATATATATATAATATAGTATATTTTGAAAAGGCTGTAGGCAATGCCAATTCCGGGTAAGATGTAAGCTGGAAGGAACAAAAATAATAAATCGAAGTCGAAATGTGACTTACTATTTATTTTTTTTTAAAATCTTATTTTGGCAGATCTCTGCACAGACGGAGTTTTCCTCTGGTATTTATTATTTTTGACAAAGGGAAGTTTCTTTTTCCGAAATATTAAATAAATGATTTTTATAATCATCCGGAGATCACAGAAACAGCTAACACCACACTTGCTGTTATGTAAGATTTAAAGAAAAAATAAATAGTAAGTCACATTTCGAATTCGATTTATTATTTTTGTTCCTTCCAGCTTACATCTTACTCGGAATTTGCATTGCCCACAGCCTTTTAAAACATACTACTATCTGCAGCAATGCTTCAAGCAAACTACCACCCTCACTCTCTCTCTCGCTCTCTCTCTCTATTTATATATATATATATACACATACATACATATATATATATATATATATATATATATATATATATAACCTAGTTACGTCAATCAATCAGTGACTGTCGATCATATCTAACGACTAGCTGCACTTAGAAAACGATACAATTGACAACTATTTAGCGAAGTATATTCCAATTATGTTATTACAACTTTATGATAAAATATAACTGTTTTCCAAATTGAAACTCAAAGAAGATTTGCAGCAACAAATAAAAAATAATCAGTATGACTGCTTACAATTTATCTTATGTCATTTTTTCTCCTGCGAAAATGCATAAAATAGTAAAACACATGACCCGTCTTTGTTGAAATAATTTTAATCGAATTAATCGAATTCCAATCGTCAAAGGTATACGCTCATTTAGGTGTTGAGTATTCTGTAAATAAATATGATCGTTTTGACTTAGCGTAACGCAATACTCTACGGTAAAAGAAATTGAATCCTCTCGTTTATCAGTGTCGGGAAAATGTAAACAAATGAATAAATTGAACATTGAACAACGCCAGCGTGCCTCAAGGAACTATTCTGGTGTCAATACACGTCTTTATTTTCATTAATCATCTGACAAATAATATCCTAAGATAATTTTTCGAGATCTATGCAGCCAACAAAAATGTGTATGCAACACCATGAAGAGCACTTGTGATCAAGTCTTTGTCGATTCTCTTCTTCAATCTTTGTAGGACATTCACAGCAAGAACGCGTCTACGGTAAAAGAAATTGAATCCTCTCGTTTATCAGTGTCGGGAAAATGTAAACAAATGAATAAATTGAACATTGAACAACGCCAGCGTGCCTCAAGGAACTATTCTGATGTCAATACACGTCTTTATTTTCATTAATCATCTGACAAATAATATCCTAAGATAATTTTTCGAGATCTATGCAGCCAACAAAAATGTGTATGCAACACCATGAAGAGCACTTGTGATCAAGTCTTTGTCGATTCTCTTCTTCAATCTTTGTAAGACATTCACAGCAAGAACGCGTCTTCTACCACCACGTAAATAATTTTTGTTCTTACTCCATGTGCCTTGCTCGAGGCGCAATTTTCATTGACATAGCTTCTCAGCTATAACCCCCGCCCGAAGAACACATTACCGCATGACTGCTTCCCTGTTAATTACTACATAGCCGTCTTCAAATCAAATATCAAAACATTATTGCTACAAACTGCTCCGTAAGTAATTAAACACAATTTATACCTTTGATAAATATTAGCATTCCTTTAGTTTTCTTTTTTTTTGGTTGATAAAACGTCCGTCTTATTAACCCTTATTCTTATGTCATCAAAAGAAGTGAAATATTCCAATAGTAAAAATAATAGTAATAATAGTTTATTAGGATTTGCGAAATAGAATGGAATCCTAAAAGTAAGCTGACGTAATGATATCCGAATTCTGATAGTAATGTACTTTTTGAGTTGTAAATAAAAGAAAAACATATGCGAAATGTTGTTGATCTCAATCGTCAAGTAAACAACAGGAATCGATATGAATGAATAAACAGAGATACGATTTAAAAAGGACGGAGAAAAGTGTGAGAATTCATTCTCGCACAGATGACGGCTATGAGGGACCGAACGCAACTGGTAAAATACATACCTACTTTATTAGTTCAAACTCAGGTACTGTTATTCCCCTTTGCAGAACGATGCGTTCTGCATAGCCCGAAGCCTTTTAGTTTAGTTATCACGGTTTTCTTGAAACATTTATGTTTAATTACAGGTTAATTACGAGGTTATTGCATTGCTCGAATAAGTCAACTGATAAAATATGCTTTTAAAGTTCATAGTCTATACGAGGTTGATCTTTCCTCCGCAAATCTCAACTGAAAAAAAAAGATAGTTTTCTGGCACTGCATGTGTTAAAAATAGCGCCAAAATATATCCATATAGTCAACTGCCAAAGGTCAACTCCTAAATGTGACTTCCTCGTTTCAACAGTAGGAGGAGACGAATGTGAAGATTTAACTGTGCGATTTTTCACAAAGTGCAAGGAAACATATAGAACCCGGAAAGACAGAGCGAGAGACAGACACACGAATGAATTTACATTAACACAGGTACAAACACTAATGTACACATGCACATGCGGCGCCATCCCTTTTTGAGTATCAGTTCAACTACTTCAGCAACAAGGAACTTATAACCCTATTTTGTTATCGCGTGTGGAGCATTAAACAGAAAGGGAAACATTTACAATAACAACTATAATAATTGCACGTGTTTTCTTTTGGATCTTGTGTAAACTACAATTAATAAAACAAATCATAACGGTTTACGATACCGTGAAACTATTCGACGAAGAACAACAAACGATAACGTAAAGCTACACACAATGACCTTAACCCTAATACTAACCTTAACCCTAACCCTAACCGTAACCCTAACCATAACTTTAATCCTTACCCTAACCCTAACCTTAACCGTAACCCTAACCGTAACCCTAACCCTAACTCTAACCCTAACATTAACCCTAACCTTAACATTAACCCTAACCGTAACCCCTGAAGAATGTTAACTCTTTATTAGCGCCGGGCTACGGAATATGGCTAACCTAGAACAGAAATAGCTTATCTATAGTTTTTTTTATCTCATACTTGAAGTATCCACTTGCTTTGATAAACTACTAGAACTTACTTTCTCCAGGACCTGAAAATAAATATATGTCTATAAAATTATTTGTTGCTGGGAATAAGTCTAAAGCATATAGTGTCGACGCCGGAATGCCTCACTTATCTATTGTGGATCGAACCTTTTTCTGATCTTCATCAATGATCATTCAAACCAGATTGTGAGGAGATAATTTGTTAACATCTATGCAGACGACACAAAGGTCTACTAGTCTCCCCCTCCTTGACAAGGTCCAAAAAAAAAAATAAGTCCCTCACTGTCAATCAAGCTCCAGTCCCTGTCTCATCGCCGCAATGTAGAATCCTTGTGCTTGTTTCATAAATACTTCAATGGATTATGCTCCGATGAATTGGCTACTTTGGTGCCCCCTCGACGTAATTTCACTAGACCAACTTGACAATCAACTAAATCGCATCCATTCACTGTAGAGGTCCCCAGATGCCGGAGAGCTTTCTACTCAAATAGCTTCTTTCCTGGTGCTGCTGGCCTCTAGAACTCCCTCCCTGCCCCCTGTTTCCTCGACAGTACTTACATGCAGAAATGTAAAACTAATGTAAACAGACATCTCGCTGCACAGATCCCAATTTAACTTGACCCCCCTCTACCTTCTCCCCATTTCTTTTTCCCAGTAGCCCCTTACGTCTACAGTGGCAGCCTGCCTTGTTTGAGGTGAAGTATGTTAAAAAAAAGAAGCAGAATTTCAAAGAGAATTCAGAGTCAAGATCTTGCTGATTCTCTCTCTTCCAAAATGGAGCACGTGGTGCAATAGGGCAGAGTTGCTTGTTAAATGTAACATATGACAAATCAAAATTCCTTTATTTCAGCACCAATATTCAGCTCACTGTTTTGCCTCAGCTGACATTCATAGATCCTTCCTTAAGAATATTCCCTTCTTTTGACAAATTCTAACCTGAAATGGAAAACATACATCAAATCTAAGGTTGCTTAGAAAATGATTAGATCATGCTATCGTTCCAGAAAGTACCTGACCCCTGATGCAAATCTCTACTTGTATAAAGGGTTATATACGTCCTAAGATAAAATACTACTGATACATGGGGCGAGGTGCCGCTCAGAGGACTCTTTATTGCCTTAACATAGTAAAAATCTCTTCCATACGCTATATCCGCTTTCTCACAAAAGAAACGCTACTGAACTTTCTATAAACTATCGCTATTTCCACAGAAAGGGGCTCGATTGAACTCCAATCTCTAGTTTCTCTTTAGAAAACATTAAGAGCAAGTTTTCCTTGCCCTTCCACTATTACAAAATACTTTCTTTCTTCTGTGTACCCTAAATATAAACGGAATTTTCACAAACAGTTTCAAGAACTTCACATCTGTGGAACATTTTTCCACGCGATTGCCACTCTGCAGACTGCAACACGGTCGTCTTAAAGTCAAATGTCAACAAATACTTATTTAGCTTTACTCTTAAGTTATCAAATTCATCATCTTATTATACTGTTTATTATCCAACTGACAATATTGTTAACCCTTATCCTCGAATGGCTTTGTGCCTTGTTAAGTGGTGGCTTATTAGTATAACAGAATGATTATATGATTTCGTCGATGATGTCTTATTGTTAAAACTAGCCGGGTTCTTGCTGTGAATGTATTATAAAGACGAACGATAAATTGAAGCTCAGTCGAGCACATTTAATAGAAATAAGGATAGAGTGGAGAATGACTGACAACGTCTCATTTGTAAAATAGAGTTGTACATAAGAGAAGAGATTATCCTATACTAGATTTCAAAATCGATGTTGTACTCTGTCAAGGAAGGAAAGAATGAGCTAAATTCACCTCGAATATTAGGGTTAATGAGACGAAAATGAGTAACATTATGGCAGTACTACTATTGAGAAATAGTATGAACAGCGTTTGATTACATTTGTGGCAATCTATAACAGAAATTTGTTGACATTAGACCAAATTGTAACCAGAAGGGAAGCAATCCCACGGTAATATATGTTTCACACGTGGGAAGCCGTTTTCAAGAAGCCCTTTCCATATAAATTCCGGCTGACGCTTAGCACATGCAGGGCGAAAGGACAGCTTTTTTACTGTTGTAGAGAGACGATGTGTTGGTTAATTTTCATGAACATATTCAGCAAAACTCTTTCTATTTGTGTTGCGATTGTATGCAATTATTTCCGAAGTTTTTTATGGTCATTTATTTCGGTATTATATTTATAGTGTAATGCAATTTGCAATAAGAAATGTGATAATATTATTACTCATTTCTCTTAACAGTCGAATTATAGAATCCCATTACAGTAATGAAAAGCCGGTACTTATGGCAAGGAATATTATATTTTATCGCTATTAACTTATTAGTGAATTAATTATTGCAAAATATGATTATTGTACACCGAGTTAATGGATGAATGAATGCTTATTTTACCGAATGATACCATTATTACAATGTGGTATCAAATTAGTAGTGATATGTACTTATTCGCTTATAAAGAACAAGATTATTGATAAATAATGGTTATTGGAATGCTTATATTGATGCGTATTCTACCGTATTGGTTCTAATTTCCCCATTGATTAAATAAACATAATTAGGCACTATAACAATGCAAAAACGAAGACTTACAAGCTTTGAAGCGCATGAGATGTTTCGCATGTCGGGCGTTTGAATAGGTTTATATATATATATATATATATATATATATATAAAGATAAATGAAAGAAGAGAGATGAATATGTACGAAAGACAAATCTATTTCAACTTCGATTGTTCAATGCAAGGTGTACTCGGTAAAAACATGTTTATTTTTCTTTCCTTAAGCCAAGGCTTTTCAAAGATTAAAATCTTATCATCAGAGGAATTACATAGATGGATAAGTGGGCAGGGGAAAAGGCAAAATTCAAAATTTGAAAAAAATATATAAAGTAATGGAGAGTAAGAGTGTGCGTGTAAAAAAATATGGAGTCTGTCCAGCTGGTGAATGCCCGTTGATAAGGTGTCCAGTGAAAAGAGATTAAAAGATGGAAAAATATTTTATTTTATATATATATATATATATATATATATATATATATATATATATATAGAGAGAGAGAGAGAGAGAGAGAGAGAGAGAGAATACTTATGTTCCTATAAAACCTTTTTATAGGTGAAAATAATTTGCATGTGTGAATGCCAACTGAGTTTTAATAAGACGAATTTTAAGGCGACTACTTTTCTTTTTTATTCTTTTGTACACACCACCACGTTTCCCGGAAATCATTTTACTTTCATTTTCGTTTCGCTTCTTTCTTTGTTTTAAAAAAAAATATTATTTGAAAAGTTAAGTTTTTATCATTATTTAATGGTTCGATCGTTAAAATAATATCTGAGCTAATTGTGTGGTGAACCTTTGCTCTACAACTTTATCATATTTGACTACCGGAAAACAACACCTTTTTATTTATGTTTTTGAATATATATAAAATTAGATTTTTTTCTAGAATTTAGTTCTTTTTAAACATTAACTTAGAAATCTTTTTTCTACAGCTCCTTTTTACACAGAAGGGACGTTGCTAGTCTCTCTCTACTCTATCGTTATTTCCATGGAAGGTGCTTGACTGAGCTACAATCTCTCGTGTTGCCTTGTAAGAGATTCACACCAGGGACAAAAGAGTTTCCTTTCTTCCTCTCTGTGCCTAAGGACAGTTGGAATCTCCATGAAGAGAGTTTTTTCCAAGAACTTCCTGGATGCAAACTACAACATGATCGTCTCTAAATCGATGTCAGCAGATACTAGTCATAAAACGTCCTTATAAAAACAAACTTTGTTTATTCCATTCATCAGATTCAATCTTCTAATAATATTCGTAATCATTCAACTCACAATCTATACATCATATTTACGCGTACCATCGAATGTATTTTGATCTTTATAAATGGTGATTAATTGTTAAAAATAATACGAACGCTTAAATCTTCATTATTGTGATAAATGCTTACATAAAATTACAATTAATATTTATAAGCAGATAGTAGAATACGCAATCTATGACGGGTACAAGAAACTAGTTTTAAAGTGTAACGTTTATTTTTCATTAGGGATGTATGGTACCGTTTAAATGTCACCTCCATCAATGGTACAGTTTACAAAAAAATAAATGTTCAAACGTTACTAGAACTGTTGACTAGAATACATATTCCATAATACATAATGATACGTTCAATAGTTTGTAGATTTTATCAAGCACATACATATAATTACTGAAAATTTGATGTAGAGCAATTCTTTTCTCTATTACATACTTTTTGTATGTAAGTTTTAAAATAAATTAGGGGTGCCTGGTGCGAGGGTGAGTGCATCCCCCTTAATTATAAAGTTTACAAAAAATAATCTGTTGTGTTACTCATCGTGTTGTCGAGAATATATATTTCAAAATTCATAATGATAGGTTCATAAGTTTAGGAGTTTATCTTTGACAACGATATATATATATATATATATATATATATATATATATATATATATATATATATATATATATATATATATATATATATATAGTATCTCTGATTCCTTACAATTTGTGTCTTATCTACTCAAATTATCTCTCTCAAACCATACCTAATTCTTGGCTTTCTTTGACATTAGTAGTCTGCTTACCGTTGAATGAAACCATTGGTATATGTGCAGATTTTCTTTACCTTGGCCCTTTAAAATCTCCACAATTTCTTGAAAGAATTTTTGTTGAACTGATGGAACTTGCTACTAAACAAATTATTTTCCAAAATGACCAAGCCGGCTTTTTACACACGTTACGTTGATAACACTTTTGGTTGCTTTCCCTCACAAAATGATGCTGAACAGTTTATCGTCTTCTTTGTGACTTGCATCCATCGTTGCAATTCACTATGGAGGCCGAGGATTGTGGTGCCCTGCCACTCCTTGATGTTTTAGTGTCTAAAGCTGGTTTATCGTTTTAAACCTCTGTGTATAGAAAACCAACGTTTACAGGTCTTTATCTAAATTAGTTTTCGTTTGCCCCAAAATCAAGAAAAATAAATCTTATTAGTACTCTCACTCATCGTTGCCCAAAAGTTCCCCAACAAACTTCGATGCGGAACTTGCTGAAATTACTAATATTTTTCTTGCTAATGGATATCCCATCAATATTATAAAAAACACCATTGCACGCAAAGTTGCTATATTTAATGGTGGTAAATTTATTGGCCCGTCACGTTGCAATATTTATTTGAAACTCTCATGGTTAGGTTCTGACGGCCTAGACATTGTCAAAATCATTTCTTCTTCTACTCAACATTGTTTTCCAGCAACCATGTTGAGAGTAGTTTACACGACTCGAACCTTTTTCTCTTCTTTTCGTAAGGATGTTTTGCCAGAAATTCAAAATAATTCTGTTGTTTATAAATTCCTGTGTCAGTGTGGAGCTGACTACGTTGGCAAGACATCCCAAAGATTAGAAATTAGAATATCCCAACACATACCACGTGATATTCGCTTAAACAAGGTTTCGAGATCATCCGTGAACTTTCAAGCACATGAATCAGCCATCACCTGGTTTGTACAAATAGTTGTTCTGACAACTATTCCGATGGGTGGTTTTCTGTTTTACACAGTGCCAGGTCGAACTACCATCTCAATATTATTGAGGCGTTAGTTAATAACAATTCTCGACCTAGCCTGTGTAGACAAAAGATTTTGAAACATCAGTTGGAGATCTTTAATGATTCAAATCCACCATAACGTTGAGAGATTTACGTTTTGTTTTTGCTTTTTTTTCTCAATCGTTATCTCCAACTTACACAATTTTCCCCTCATATCTCATTCGATTTTCTTAGTTTTTTATTCTGACGTTTCCTCTTAGAGGTTCAGACGATAAGGCCTTAAGGAAAAATTTAACAATTTTCTTTTTTTCCCACTCGCCCGTTGCATTGATAAAAAATGTTTCCTCTGAAATTAATCCTACGATTTTGTGTACGCGAAATATATATATATATATGGGGTAAGGTACACGATAAGTCATGAAAATGAAATCCGTGGTAGCCGAAATGTGTGAAAAATGACAAACGGAGAACAGGTTAAAATGCAGGAGAAAAACATTGTTTTAACCTATTTTCCGTTTGTCATTTTCACACACACACCCACACACACACCCACCCACTCTCTCTCTCTCTCTCACACACACACACACACATATATATATATATATATATATATATATATATATATATATATATATATATATAAATATTCAATGAATCAAAAATTACAATTGTTCAAAGAATTAGAACATCAAGTCCAGTATGACGTACGATCGTTTCCAAAACATTTTGGAAATACTTTATTTTATGAATTAATAAAGCTCATTTATAAAATAAAATAAAGCATTTGCAAAATGTTTTGGAAACGATCGTACGCCATACTGGACTTGATGTTCTAATTCTTGGAACAATTGTAATGTTTTAATTCCTTGAATGTTTTTATTATTGGTTGACTTATCTATCATCCATCGAGCTGATATCTATATCTACAGGGCTCTGTTGTGGTAATGTCTGTTAAAGGGTGGTTATACTTCACACACCTCGGCCTTAGGTCATGTACCCTTCCGTTAAATCAAAATTTCCTTTGATTTGAACCTATATATATATATATATATATATATATATATATATACATATACCCCTTAAATATTAAAATTTACAAACAAGAAGAATGTGGCGATGTTACTAATGGTATTTCCTTGAATATATATAGGTCTGTGTGTCAAAAAACAACAACTTCTGCATGAATACCATTTCAACAACAAATTTCATAAAATAAATTAATATTACAGATATAAATTGTTTTAAAGCGAATACACTTAGGATATTCTTCAAATCTGTGACGTATTTACGTTAATACAAATTGCAATCAATTATTTATGGATACATCCTATTTTTATCACGTAAATTACGTACAGTGAAACAGCGATTTAGTAATACTGATTTTTTTAATGCGTTATTACATTTCGCAAGCCATTATTTGTAGATCATTTTTTTTGCAAAAGTGGATACTCAGTTTTCGTTAAAAAAATATTACAATATTTATATCAGAAAAAAACTGTTACCTTCTTCCTTCGTACTTTTAACTGGGGGTGACAAACAATTTATATTTTTACAATATTCCATATTCAATAGCCCAGAATTATACTGTTTATTTTTCAGTAGGTTTATTTCCTCATATATATATATATATATATATATATATATATATATATATATATATATATATATATATATATATATATTATCAATAAGTTATGATGCTAACTAAATATTAAAAAAATCGATTTATAAATATAAAAAAGGTGGCACAAAAACTAAAACTTGAGAAATATACAGTTTAGATGTGTGTGCCCCCCACACATGCAAACTCTATATTAAATATATATGAAAAAGGTTAAGATTAAACAAATCATCGAACTCCTACCTCACTCATGAATCGTTATAAAGAAGTCTTATATATTTAATAAAATATAGTAACATCAAATTACATAATTATCGATGCAATAATTTATTTCAACCTTGTGGTATTGTCAAGCATCCAAGTGAGATTATTGAAAATGAAAAAAAAATTCAAATATAAGTTGAGAGAGAGAGTGTGACAACATATCTAATACATATTTAAAGAGAGGGGAACATTTGAAGCATATTTATCTATAATTTTAGAGGAGGATTACATAATTCATGAGGGAAGGCAATATAGAGAGGGAAGAAAAAGTCATATATATAGAGAGAAATTTGGAAATTGTAAAAGGGCAGGGAAGGTATTCAATGTATTCAATATATATATATATATATATATATATATATATATATATATATATATATATATATATATATATATATATATGAGTATGAAGTTGTTACATTCTCGATTACCTCGTTGAACTTGGTGCACCCGGGATTCGTCTAGCTGGCTGGTGTATCTTGTTTTTGACATTGTAGTTCGTGTTGCAAAAAATAATCTAAATATAAGTCTGTGTGGCAAATAAACAACCCTTGCATGAATCTACAAATTTAATAACAACAATTAGTATTACCGACATAAATTGTTTTAAAGCAAATACACTTGAGATAATCGTGTACTTTGTGATATATTTGCGTTAACACAATTCGCAATCTATTATTTATGGATAAATTATTTAAAAAAAATCTGAGTTTACCCCAAACAAGGCAGGCTGCAATTGTAGACGTAAGGAGTTACTGAGAAGTAGGGGGTAGGTTTTAGGTGTCATCCTAAGTTTGGAGCTGTGCAGCGAGATGTCTGTTTACATTAGTTTTAAACCTCTGCATCTTAGTATTGTCGGGGAAACAGGAGGCAGGGAGAGAGTTCCAGAAGCCGACAGCACGAGGAAAGAAGTAATTAAAGGAGAAGGCACTCCGGTATCTGGGGATCTACACAGTGAATGGATGGGATTTAGCTGATTCTCGTGTTGTTCTAGTGTATTTTCGTTGAGGGGGCCCCAGAGCAGCCAGTTCATTGAAGCACAATCCATTGAAGTATTTGTAAAACAAGCACAAGGAAGCAACATTGCGACGATGGGACAGAGGCTGGAGCTTGGTGGATAGTGAGAGACCTATTAGGTTTGCGATTTTTTTTTGGCCTTGTCTAGGAGGGAGAGACCAGTAGATGATGCACCAGCCCAGATGTGGCAAAAATACTCCATGCATGCGCGCATAGTGGCTTTGTAGAGATACAGGATAATGTCAGGTGTGAGGAGTTTACTAGTACGGTAGAGGGAGCGAACCTTCTTTAATCACATAAATGATAAGGGGACTTTGTAAGACTTATGTATTTTATGAAATTTGTAGATATACTTGTATTCATTCACAGGTTGTTTTTTCTGCAATACGTTTGTTTTTAAATAAAAGTTAAATCATTGTTTTCTATTTCACGCAGGCAACGCCGGGTTCCGGGTCCTGCTAGTTAGATATAATTCGCTTTACTCTTCGAAGTCACAAAACTAAAGGATTTCTTATTACTTTACTTACTCAGTGCTTTTTATGAGCATTCAATCAGATTATGATGCATTAGCTGTATCTGCCCGATGTTTTTAGGGAGTATTTCTTACATTCATTTTTGTATCGGTTCTTCATTTAAATTGCATAAAGAATTTTGAAGGTTTTTTAACTCTTAAATGTATGTATAATTTTGAGCAGAAATAAGCGAGTAAAGGAGTGCTGATTATGTGACGAATGTAAGCGATGAAGAAACTGTCTGCTTTGTGTGCGCGGGAAATGACACTTGAAAAAATGGGTATCAGCTGTAATTAGGATTAAAAAATAGTCTTAGTTTACGTTAAGTTTTTATGTGACAAATATCCGATTAATAATAAATATAAATGATAATTTAGTGTGTATTTATTGATTTTACGTTGACGTGAAGAACTGTTGCAATACCCGTTCTTTCGGGGGACCCGGTAGCATAAAAATAATCAACGATAGATACAAGGATGTGCTGGAGAAACGCTGTTTCTTTATTCTTCACCACCAGCTGGTGTAAGTTGGGTATACACACACACACACACACACACACACACACACACACATATATATATATATATATATATATATATATATATAATCAAATATTAGTAAGCAAAAGTACTTTGGCATTATTGTTCTTTCCTTTGTCTTACGAAGAAACCTCTTTATTTACCTTGACGGCGGTTGATTTTCGACTCTACCCAACGGAGGTTATTTTCACGAAAACCAGTCAGAGGGATTTATCTTGAAACCTAAAGGGAAACACGACAATACGTTGTGTAGAAGTTTGCTCCCGGAATATAGGGAAGGTTTCTGGTCTCCACGTCAGTTGTTTACGACAGTTCGGCCATGGTGGGGGTACCTGTCTTTTTCTCTATATCCTCCCAACTCTATCTCTGCTACGTAAGCGCTCTTTCTTAGTTCGTTTAAAACCGCCGTTTTAATTTCTGACTTTGCACTCCGGGTGCCTTATACTTCTGGCCTCGTGCACCTGACTTTTTAAAGGTAACCGATCGTTGTCTGACGAGGTCATACTCTGAAATGAACTCTTCGACCTCACACACCTAGGCTTGTTCATTTCCGTAGTTCTTTTAGCCTAATTACCAATCTATCTAGCCTTCGGCTTTCTTTATTATTGCGAGGTCATCCATCCCCGTGACGTCTTATGCGTTATTACTCAACATGTCTGCATCATAATTTTACACACCCAATCACATGTGAAGAAGTCCCATATTTTAAAAAATATATATATATTATAGTCTACATACGATACAGAAAAGAAGCAGTTGTTTCTGAATCAAGATAATGGACTATTCTAAGCTAGCGTGATAGACAATGCTTTAAATAATAAATAAACACGTTGAGATCATTCTTTTTCCCCTTGTTTTTGTCTGTCAAAACTTTATCGAATGTCAGTACTTTTTAAATAAAAAAGTGAGAAAAAAGATCTCATTGCAAGTTGACCGTCAATGTTGTTGACATTTTGAACTTGGATAGACAGTTCCTCATGAAACATTGTTTTATCTTAGTTTTCTTAACATTCAAACGATTTACTATGACGTGTCTATGATAAAACAAAATAAATTTACGTATTTTTGACTTAGATAAATTCTAGTTTTCTTAACATTCAAACGATTTACTCTGGTGTCTACGATATTTAAAACAAAATAAATTTACGTATGTTTGACTTGGATAAATGTACGGTTTCTTGACTGGCGTCATGATCTATTTAGTATGTTACAGCATTTTTTACTTTTCATAAACTAATCACTTTCTAATAGCATGACTTACTGGTATTTTTTCGGACTACTGTTCGCATCTTAAATGTCTTATATCACTCATATTGAAACTTTAACCACTAAAAGACTGTCACAAAGACGTAACGAATAAAAGTGCGAAGTTATAACCAGTTCTATGTGACAGTCTTCTGGAGATTGGCAGTTCAATCTTCAGAGCAGGCAATACTAGAAATATTATGAATTACTGAAGAATTCCGCACGGCCATGACTGACGAAACGAGAGTAAGTTACCCTATGGATTAAATAAAGTTTTTGGTTCGAAATTCCATACAGATTCCCGAGTTCTACATAAAGATGCCAGATTTCGACAAGATGTACCCGAAGAAAGTCGGAGATTACATCGACAGAAACTTTATGAGAATAACATCAAAAATGAGGACAGTAGTCCGAATATTCCAAATAATAAAATTTTTTAATCCTCATCTAAAAATTCCGAAATATCTATATATTAATACGATAGCGTGTGTGTCGTGTGTCACGCTTACATCAAAAGCTCTGCGCATGTGTGCCGCACCTAGATTTTGAAAAACATTCAAGTCACCTAATTGTCGTTATATATTCAAGTATTTCCCTTTGGCGCGACGGTTAGTAACGGGTTTATAGTTCGATCCCAACCAATCTCTAAGATTTTTTTCTACATCGAAGGGGGAGGGAGGTAGGGAAGGGACGACCGGGGAGACACATATTAATACGATAGTGTGTGTGTTATTTTGTGTGTCATGCTTATATCAAAAGCAACGACCTTCCGAATCTTTGTATGCTACTCATGAATTGGAGCCACATTTAATTTAATCTAAAGCATTTACAAAGTAAGGTTTAGTCGTCGAAATATTACTTTCACTAGAAATATTGTATATAAAGAAGTTTTGTAAATTGTTTCATGTATTGTTCATTTTTTAAAATAAATATACAAGTCAAATCTTATATTTTATTCAAACATGTATAGGCTAGGAACAAGATCATTTGTGTGAAAACATCATTTCGTGTAATTACACGAGTCCCGCTAGTATATTATTATTATTATTATTATTATTATTATTATTATTATTATTATTATTATTATTATTATTATTATTATTATTAGTAGTAGTAGTAGTAGTAGTAGTAGTATTAGTATTATTATAGTAGTATTATTATTATTATTATTATTATTATCTACATGTGGAAAAACATTCCAGTCACCTAATTTTCGTAATAGCTTAAAATATTTACCTTTGACGCAATGGTTAGCAACGTAGGATTTTGACGTCGGTTTTTGACGTCTGCCCGACTTGTTTATTGTTCGAACCCAACCAACCTCTCAGATTTAAAAAAATAAATATACAAGTAAAAGCTTATAATATTTTATTCAAACATGTATAGGTTAGGTACAAGATAATTAGTATTGAAAATATAATTTCGTGTAATTTACACGGGCCCCGCTAGTTTATTGTAAATAATAGAAAAGGTTATGATACATATATAATGAAGTATAATAACACGAAATGACATAATCATCGATGCAATAATTTATTTCAACCTTGTGATTTTTTCAAGCATCTGATCCAGACGATTACACTTTTGAAACTGAAAGAAAAAAATTAAATTCACACTCAACAATTAAAATATAATCGGAGAGAGAGGTGGTAACAACCCATCCAATACATGGAAATGGAGCTTATCTAATCTTTAAGTCTAACTTGGGATGGAGAATTACATAATTTACTACAGACACCGAAGGGGAACGAGGAGGTGGGTCCTGTTTTTCAAAGGAATCGGGTCGTGTCAAAAATCAACAGTATTAACCCTCATCATTGTTTTATGACACCTACTGAGTAGCGATAAATGTATATTGTGCGTGGAAGGAAGGAACCTAAAGTTAATTCTTTAAAAAAATTAAATTCACACTCGACAATTCAACTATAATTGGAGAGAGAGAGAGAGGTTGTAACAACCCATCCAATACATATTTAGAGAGAGAGGGAAATTTAAGCATATCTAATCCTTAATTAAATTTGATATTTTATTAATACTTGACAATAAGAACATATAGTGATTATGTGTATATGTGGGTTGTAGGTGTGTATACTGGTAGGCATATATGTGTGTGTGTAGCTGGGTTTATATATATATATATATATATATATATATATACATATATGTATGTGTATATATACTTGCATGTGTATTATAGATTGTGTGTGTGCGTGTGTATGTTTAGATAATAGTTAGATCGTTGATCACAATTTAATAAGATTCCCTTTTCCTCGCATTTAGATTAATTCAAGGTTTTTGACACGCGTACAGCAGTTGGTTTTTTTCTTCTTTTATATCTTTCTCTTTTTCTCTCTTTCTTTTTGATTCCTCAGTCTTCTTTGACTTTTCCAATCTGGCTTGATAATTCAATATTTCCTTGAGGTGATTTGACCGAGTTTAAAAGGGTGGTCGGTCGTTCAAACTAAGTGTGTTTTTGACCCCCCACACACATATATATATATATATATATATATATATATGTGTGTGTATGCTTGTATATGATTGTGTGTGGGTGGTGATGGGTGTATGTATGTACATAGGATGTGTACGTATACGTGTGAGTGAGATTGTGTAAGAATTAACTTTAGGTTCCTTCCTTCCACTCACAATATACATTTATCGCTAGTCAGTAGGTGTCATAAAACAATGATGAGGGTTAATACTGTTGATTTTTGACACGACCCGATTCCTTTGAAAAACAGGACCCCCCTCCTCGTTCCCCTTCGGTGTCTGTAGTAAATTATGTAATTCCCCATACCAAGTTAGACTTAAAGATTAGATAAGCTCCATTTCCATGTATTGGATGGGTTGTTACCACCTCTCTCTCCGATTATATTTTAATTGTCGAGTGTGAATTTAATTTTTTTCTTTCAGTTTCAAAAATGTAATCGTCTGGTTCGGATGATTAAAAAAACCACAAGGTTGAAATAAATTATTGCATCGATGATTATGTCATTTCGTGTTATTATACTTCATTTTATTCTTGCTCTGTTTATCACATTGAGCTCTCATACTCGGATCTCCTCCTGGAATCATTTCATTATAACACACACACACACACATATATATATATATATATATATATATATATATATAATTTACACGGGCCTCGCTAGGAAAAGAATTATTTTAAATGCTGCGTGAATAGTAACTGCCTATTATTAAGTGCTCGTAATTTATTACTGGAATATAATTCTTACAAAGAAATTCTATAGCATAAGGTTTTATTTAAAATTCAATATGGGCGCCGCCTTGGCCACCAGATTCTCATGTCGGATGGGAAACGCATCAACTGCTTTCACAAGTAACTATTGTCATTTTATCTAATGAGTCACCATTATAAAGGCTAAAAGCACGCTCGAATAAGAGTTAATGTGATGGATTGATTGACACTTAACTGATTATGAATACTATGAGAAGATTGAAAATCTCCACATACTACTCATTCAAAACAGTATTTTCCCCGTTGCTAGAAAAATCGCTTATGTAACCTGAAGAGTGAAATACAAAACATAGGGCAGCCTCGTAACTTTGTCATTTAGTAAGATAACTTATAAGTACAGAAATATCCATGTTTGTTAGTGTGAGGAATCCAGTATTTACTTGCTCTCTGTTATATATTTAAATAACCCTAACCGTAACCCTAACCCCACTACGCAAGGAAGAGCAAAAGTTTTATCTTGGTCGTACTACATAAAGTATTTCCGAAGGTATGTCATTGAAATACTAATAACAAAAAAAACAACTATTTATCTGATCAGGTTAAAATTTTGCATAGAGGTTACTGTCAGAAGAAAGCATCAAATCCACCAATAAAGTCTTAACAAATCTGAACTAGAAATTTAAAAAACTTTTCAACCAAGCTAACACTTTTAAAAGTTAAGGTTAAAGTAATTACAATTCATATAATATGCATTACTTCATTGGAAAAACTAACAGGTTTCTACGTTGAAACGGTTAGGGTTAGGGGTAGGATTGAAGGAAACCAAAAATCTGATTTTACCTTTTCCGTGATCTTGACCTTTGACCTGGATAACTCCAAAATAAGATCAGTTCTAAGTTAAGCTATGACCGATATTTTTAAGTTTGGTGACAATTGGTCAATCGATGTTCACACTCGGTTGTACAAGAAAAAACAAAAAAAAACATAATAGCAAACAAACTCTACCGAAAACATAACCTTCTTGGTGGAGATAAAAATATTTATAGTTGTTAAATTCTTTTATCCTGGTTATAAATGTTTTAGTGGTACCTAATTCCTCCCGTCTCTCTTTATAACTGAAATTGCCAAAACCCCCAACAATCCCAGTGAATATTAAATATCCAGAAACCTCTCTAAGTTTAATGAAAACAAACGTATGATTCGTGCCGTTATAATCGATCGTGCTATTCTGCGAAGAAAAGAATCGTTGGTCTTTGATATCAAACAAAATAGAACCGAAATATTTATCACTTCGAAAGTGTCTCGTTACAATGTACTGTTCTTGGATAGATTCTGACACGCGATAAGATTCCAACTCCAATGAGAAGAAATGTTCCTGATTCGACGACTATTGTAACAAAGCAATAAGCTTGCGGCGGTGGCTCGTCACTATGAATAATGCATGAACTTCCGACGCAGAACCATGAATCGTCATGAATATTGTTATCATGCAAATATCGTCTTCTCTGTCTCTTTCGCTGATTCAGGCATTCATTTCCAATAAAAGATCTTCTTTTGCCAACTTAGGAATTGGTTTAGATTTGAAAAAGGTTTATGTTTTTATAAACCGAATCAGCTGACCCGTGTCACTGCTTTGCTCGGGAAAGCAGATTAACTCGTTATGTTTTTATGAAGCAAAGTACAGAACATTTTAGCGGTTTAAGTCGATCAGCAAAACTATCATCATTGAAAAGGTGCTCTCTCTACGATGTTAGAAAACTTATCACACCTGCCAGTATCCTATATCTCCACTATTCACCCATGCATGGAGTATTGCTGTCACATCTGGGCTGATGCAACAACCTCTTCTCTCTATCTCTTTTGTAGGGTCTCAAAAAACAAACTAATTTCATAGGTCACATACTGTCTACAAAACTCTGTCCCATCGTCGTAATTTTATCATCACTGTGCTTGTTTTACAGCTACTGCAATGGAATGTGCTCTGATAAACTTACTGCATCTTTGGCCTTACGACGTACATACCCCTGAAGAACACGACAATCAGTAAAATTTAGATGTCTCTAAATTCCGGAAGGCTTTCTACCGTAATAGCTTCTTTTTCCTCAAACTGTTATCCTTTAGAATTCCGTCCATGCTCCATGTTTCCCTTACTGTACCAACACACAGAAATTCACATGTAATGTCAAGAAACATCTCGCTGCACAGCTTCCCATGTAGGATTCCCATACAAACATGACACTTAAATCACAGTAGCCACTTACGTCCCAGTAGCAATGTGCTTTTTGAGAGGGGATATATAAGTCCAAATAAAAAAGATAGTAATAACAAGGTATACTTTTGATTTTTCTCTGCATATTCTCATATATAAATTAAAACCAATGCGGTCATATGTGCGCGTGTATTTTTTAATGCAATATAATACCCAACTCTATTTTGTCAGTTATATACAACAATATCAGGTGATGTTCTTAAAAATATGTTCAATTGATGTCATCAATTACATATTTAATCCTATCGATTTTTCAGTTTGCTTTGTAATATTTCAGAAATGGGGGTTCTCTTCCCATCACGCAACAACCGGAGTTTATTTAATAAGAGACATATTTTTGCATACACCGATTATTGTTCGTGTTTACCTCTCACCGAATGCTATTTGGGTTTTTCTTTCAGACGCACGTTGATTGGTTAATTCTGATTTCCTATAGTTTTCACTAATCGCTGTGTTTCTTTTAGGTAAGTGTAAGGCTAAAACTGGAAATACATTTAAATTACTGTAGACAATACAACTTTGTTATTTATAAAAAAAATAATTAATTTCTTAAAATTAAACTTAAACTTTTCGGCTTATTTATATAAATGGTTCATTCAGAACAAAAATAAATGAACTTCTATGATGTTAAAAAAACTTAAATAGATTAAATTTATTATCGACTTCTAGTGAAAGGTAAAACAATTCTATAAATGCGATGGGCGTTCAATAAGTAATGCCCCTGACCCACTTCCAGTTGTCTGATCTAAGTGAAATTTTGCATATGTAATAATTTATATCTGTATTGGTTATGTTGCAAAAACAGCTCTGAACTAATTGTGGTTTCGGATTTACAGGTGTTTGAACTGAGTCAGGTGTGAAATGGAGCCAATTGAATGTCGCGCAGTGATCCGGTTTTTGTATTTGAAAGGACGCACACCAAAGGAGACTTTTCATGAAATGAAAGGAACTTATGGTGATGATGCCCCATCATATGCCCTTGTAAAACGCTGGCATCGTGAATTCAAACATGGCCGGAAGTCTGTGGAAACAACTCCCATACATAGTCGTCCCTCTTCTGCCTTTGATGAGGCATCTGTCCGTCAAGTTGAGCCTGCCATTTAGGAAAATCAACGCATTACTATTCGCCAAATAGCCCCAGAGGTCAAGATTAGTACAGGGTTAGTGGAAACTGTGCCAAGTCTCATTGGCTATGGGAAATAGGTCAGGGGAATTAGGTATTGAACGCTCCCCGTAAATGTTAAATAGTAATTTGTACATTACTAGTATATATTTGATGAGTTAGGTTCCCAGAGCTCCGTTCAAACATACACGAGATATCGAAGCCATGGGTTAAGCCATTATGCACTCAAATGTTACGTCAACCTGGTAGCCAGAAGCGGGCGTGACGTCACATTGCAAAAAGAGGGTAGAGTAAAGGGAGCAGACGGTGGTTTAAAAGTTTTTGAGGCGAACACAACGAGTGAAGATGTCTTTAAATATACAATAATTAAGGGGTCAACAGAATCAAAGATCCGTGATTGAAACACACTTCCACCACTGGCAGAAGCGAAGGAAATGACAGCAACAATGAAAGGTCTTTACTTCGAACTCCACTTTTCTTTGTGTTATTGTGCCCGACCATAATTCCAGCGAGAATTAACCCATGGAAACGATTAGGGAATGACTGTCTCAGTGACGGAATATTTCTGTAGTTGAACCTGGAAGACACCATGTATGTATTTTAATGTCCGCGTATTTTATTTGGTTGCGATGTGTGAGACATAATAATTTCCCCCTGAGAAAGGAGTTAATATAACATTAAAAAATAAGTAAAACCCATGTGTCTAAAATAATAAAAGTTTTTTTTTTTTATTTAAGTACCTTAAATTAAGCGAACCCGATATGTTTTAAACCATAACAGGTTCATTTATATGACCATAATTATTTAGATTGAAATGGATTTCAGCGTTTTAAAATTTCATTTTATTAATTTTAAGTCTGCATGTGCGTTGGAGTAATGCAAAAACAGACCATCATTTGCATCTGATATTTGAAAGCAAAAAGTAATCTTATATTACATAACCCTGGCAACACCGTTTAAATAATCTCGTTATACATAATCATAATTTAGTAAGTTGAATTCATCAATGTCAAGACAATAACATCATAATCATTTTAAATACTTTCCAGATATATAAAGAGTTAGATTTAAACATCTTTCAGTCGTAGTTTTTGAAAATTGGTAGGTAGCTGTCGGTTTAATTGATTTATTTAAACTATGTATGTAACATATTACGTTGCAATGCTTGTATTACTTATAGATTATCGTGTAGCTCCAATGATAGAAATAATATATATATATATATATATATATATCTATATATCTATATATATATATATATATATATATATATATATAACAATGTATTTATTCTTTTCATTAAAACATTTCTTTTGTAAAAATACATGATTACCTTATATATATATATATATATATATATATATATATATATATATATATATTTATCTATTTACATTATATTATGTCCTAGCTCCGCCAGCAAAGTCTGATGGAAGCTCCGTACAATATAATATTTCGGGAACATTCACCTTCGTCAGATGTATGTTAAACTCTAGTTCTCTTTATTAGTTATATTATGGGATGAAATATCAACTTTTTCAGTGGATAGTTTTATCCTGCTTGAATTTTTTTCTTCTTATAAACAGAATTTAGAAACTTGTAGTTTTTTCAAAGATATATTCAACTGCAGACAGTCTCAATATTCTATTTGATCATTACTGGATGATGACTGTAATAATAAGTTCGGGGTGATTTGATTTATCGTGCACATATTGTAACGTTTGAATGTTAAAAATGGTTGTGGTAGATATTTTATGCTACATATACATAAACATAATTTTATGGTTAATAGCGATAATAATCTTGTAGAAATACGAAAAATTATTGTTTTTGGGTCATCTTGCATATATTGAATATTAAAAAAATATATATATAATGGAGCCCGTGTTCGCACCGGATATCCGTAAATATAAAAAAAAGTGTTTATATATTTAATTATTAAAAAAAGATCGTAAGAGGAGAGAGGCTGAGGGGCGCAGTCCTAGCTGGTGCCAGAGTACAGTCTGGTGATCGTCCGCATATCCTAAGGGAACTCAAGTAGTCCCTTAGGGAACTAATGATATCAATGCGCCCTGCAAGCTGATTGGCCAAACCAGGTCACAGGGACACTGATACACATTACAAAGTAAATCTATGATTGCTACAGTACTACATAATCTTTAAAAGTCTGCATAATTAGTGTAACGC
Organism: Sepiola atlantica; assembly: GCA_963556195.1. Classification (NCBI taxonomy): domain Eukaryota; kingdom Metazoa; phylum Mollusca; class Cephalopoda; order Sepiida; family Sepiolidae; genus Sepiola; species Sepiola atlantica. The sequence goes on from OY744515.1 coordinate 138,236,424, forward strand.
ATCTTATCCTTGGATGTTGCCGATTAATACTTGCTTATCAAAGTTGAAAGAGAATTTAATGAAAACTATTACATAACAATGTATTTTTTTTTTTCATTAAACATTTCTTTTGTAAAAATACATGATTACCTTATTTCTAAAACACATTTTTTATGGATGTACAAGTTGTCCTCAAATACGCGACGAACCTTATAAGATCGAAAGTTGGTATAATTATTAATCAATAAATATCACGCTCTTATAGAATAAGTGAACACTCTATAGAATTTCTTTTAACCGAACTGAACACACTCGTCTACTCTCTTTCTCTCTCTCTCTCTCTCTCTCTCTCTTTATATATATATATATATATATATATATATATATATATATATATATATATATATATATATGTATATATATATATATATGAAGAGTTCGAATGCAAAACGCGATAAATCAATTTCTTCAAATTGAGAAAATAAACATTACAAGACGAATATTTCAAATCTTAAATTCGACTGTAACAGCTTATTTAAATTAAAAGCAAGAATATTAACCCAACATTACAATATTTACACGAAATGGTTTGCTGTGTGAAAGCGTGATGAAATGTAACATTTTTAGTAGAGGTAAGTCAACAATTTTTTAAATGGCGTTTATCGCGTTTTGCATGCGAACTCCACATATATATATATATATATATATATATATATATATATATATATATATATATATATATATATATATATATATATATATATATGTTTACCTTTCCTGGTTTATATATATATATATATATATATATATATATATATATATATATTGGTACAGAAAAATTAGTACAAAATCTGTACCGTCGGTTTACAGCACAGAAGGAATTAGCCATCCGACTCTCTTCATCTTCTGTTGTCATCTATTTCGGAAATGTGAAGTTATGTGTAACTCTCGTTTGGACGCGTTATTTGTTTAGAGTGTTATGTATGTTTGTTTAAATTTAGTGTAAGGAAGCTATAATAAGGTTTGAAAAAAGGGTGAATGTGAAAAGTAACTGGAGAAGATTTAAAAAGATATAAAAAATAAAATAAATAAAGAAAATAAAAAATATTTCTATACAAATCTTGTGAGTCAATATTTATGAGTATCGGATATTTGGCCTTACTGATTTGGGGTTTTATTATATATATATATATATATATATATATATATATATATATATATATATATATATATATATATATATATATATATATATATTAATGTTTTCATACATTCCTGGGGATATTCGTGAGTTTATTTGTAGAGGAATCGATTCTTCATAAGTAGACAGAATGTGTTTAGATATTCTCATACGTATGTGTGTACCTAACTATAAGATTTCTCAATTAAGTTAATATTTCAATTCATTGCCTCAATAGCACATTTCAAACTGATCTATATTTTCGTTTTGGTTGTTTTATGTTAAACTCCGAAAGCAAATCAACTCTCATAGCAATTTGTTGAGATTTTTGTTTTCTGTCCCAAGGCAAATAGAAAACGAAAACAAAAAAATAACTTACGGGATAAACAAAACTGAACAAGACACCGAATACCGCTTTCTAATAATCGACACGTCTTACGTGAGCGGAATGGTTTGTGCTGACAGAAGACGCAAATATTTACAATATATACATATGCGAATACATAATTCATTCGTACAATCAAAAGGACACATAATCTCTCATCTATTAATGATGGAGATTTGGTATATGTATGTCTGGAATAGAAAGTATACTATTACTTATATTAATTATACTATATTTTAATGGTCACTCAAGTTTACTATACTATTTCAGACCAATGTACGAGTTAGGGTATGACCTTAAAATACATCACTTAAAGAAAATCACTACTTGCAACAACTCGTCGGAGAAGAATATACGCAAGCTCTTACTCACAAATAAACTACGTGCGGTTTAATTATTTGATTACGGGTCCTGGGTATGACCTTAAAAGACATCCAGTGGTGAGTCCTCCATTTGGGAGCTGTGGTGAATGTGGAGTTGCCCCTTAGTTGCTATTGCTCCAAGGTCCCACCGGCCCGGAGTGGTAGTATCTGTAAGGGCCCCATCTATGGGTCAAATATGATCTACTGGCGCTACCAAATAAAGCTGTCTGAAGTTATTCACTTCCTGACGCAAAATGCACAAAACATTTATCATTTTTTTATTTGCAAAACTCAATCATGTTCTGCAAAATCCAAAAAGAAAAAACAACAATTTCCTTCCCTCTCCCCTTTCCCTCCCCTCTTCTCCCCTATATCTCTCTTCCCTCTTTTTACTCAACCAAACACCATGAATAAATACTTAAATATATAAAGAACTTGAAGCATAAAAACCTTGACCAAAATGACCGGATTCAGCATTAAATGACCTGGAAAGGGTCGATATGCTGTGAAACAAAGACAATCAAACCAAAAACCGTGATTAAACATTTGAAGATATAAAGAACTTGAAGCATAAAAGCCTTTCACCAAAATGACCAGCTTCAGCATTAAATAACCTGAAAACGGTTGATATGCCGTAAAAAATACCACCAAACCAAACCAGACTAATGCACAATCTTACAACGCTCAATTGAGAGAGAGTTAGTGTAGTATATGTTTATTCGTAATGACACCGTCCTCCCAGGTATTACCTCTTACATATTTTGGGTGTTAGATAGTGTTCTGTGTTCAAGATACCCCCCAGACATTACCTCTTCTTTTGGAATAGTGTATTACTTGTTCTGTTGCCATAATACCACCCTCGCATACATAACCTCATCTTTTCTTAAGGGGATAGTAGTGTATTATCTGTTCTGTTGTCATAGTATCATCCTCACAGTTATTACCCCTTCCGTTTGTAGGTAGTCAAGTATCTGTTCTGTTGTCAGGAGGCCATCCTCTCAGACATTATTTCCTCCTGTTTAGAAGGTAGTGTAGTATATTCATAATCTCCTCTTTTTTTAAGGGGATAGTAGTGTATTATCCGTTCTGTTGTCATAGTAATATCCTCTCAGTTATTACCCCTTCATTTTGAAGGTAATGAAGTCACTGTTCTGTTGTAAGGAGGCCATCCTCTCAGGCATTATCTCCTCCTGTTTAGAAGGTAGTGTAGTATATTCTTTCGTCATGATACCATCCTCCCAGATGTTACCTCTTTTTTGTAGGGATGGGTGGAGAGTTTAGTATCTGTTCTGTGTTCATGATACAACCATCCAAGGCATTAAATTACTTTTCTTATATATAGTAGTATGTTATCTTTTCTTTTGTCATGATACCATCTTCACAGGTATTGCCTCTTCCTTTTGGAGGTAGTATAGTATATGTTCTGTTGTCAGGAGATCATCCTCCCATGCATTACTTCCTCCTATTAAAATTGGTTGTGTAGTATATTCTTTCACCTTACTACTATCATCGTAGGCATTATCTTCTCCTTGGGAGTAGTCTAATATCTGTTCGTTTGTCGATATCATCCTCTAAGTATAGCAAAAATATGCTCTTTCCGTTCGCATATTTTTTATATTATAATAAAGCAGAGTCAATCAACGTTTGTTTTCCCAAACTTTTTCCTATATTTTTAAATCATCCAGAATACATGCTAAAATATTCCTTAGTTTTGGGATTGAATAATGTATTAAATAGGTTAACATGATGCACTCCATCGTGGTGGAGTTGCAATTATCATGGATATAGCTATCAGCAGTGCCTGTGAGGAACGAACACCTATTAATGAACTCTTAATAACAGCAAGATTCACCACTTCTCATGCAAGGGTTACCGTTATTCAATGTAATGCTTCCACTAATGAGTAAGATAACAATGAAAAGGGTTGTTCCTACCAACAACTTCAAGATGTAGTCGAGAAAGCCCCAAAGCACGATATCTTCATCGTTATGTGTGAAATGACTGCACAGATTAGGGGAAACAGAATAGGGTAAAAACACGTTCTTGGTACTCACGCTTTTGGAAACCGCACAGAAAATTGGGAAAAGTTCATCCAATTTTGCGGAATTATTAAGTTAGCTCATCATTTGTTGAGTATAAGTGCATTTACAAAATTACCTGGGTGTGAAAACTACGATAAGACCAATACACAAATAGACTACATCGCTATTAGTCTTAAATGGAGAACATCCTACTTGCTAGACGTAAGGATCTATCGAGGTGCTGATATTTGTAGTGATCACTATCTGTCGATTGGCAAAATCAAAATCAAACTGAAGAAAAGAAGAAGAAAACAACAATACACAGATAGTTGGCTCTGAGGATACTAGGGACTGTGTATCTGGGAGGACAGCAACACTTCTAAGCAACAACAAATATACAACCCTGAAGATATCTAACCCAAACCCTAACCCTAACCCTAAAACCTCCAAACTGAAAGAAGGACACTGAAGTTTATTTTGAGATCTTTCTGAGATTCACTGTTTTATCGGATGCTACACCAGACTCAATTAAACGGTAGCGGGAAATGAAGAATGCTATATCAGCTACAGAAGAAGAAATCCTAGGCTACAAGACGTCACTGAAGCAAGCTTGGATTAGTGGCAACACTTGTAATATTATCAGTTAAAAGAAAAACATTACATGAATGGAGGAACAATATCACTCGTAAGACCATAGACTCATACCAACAGTATATTGATAAAAACAAAAAAGTAAAACGCATCGCTCAAAAAGACAAACGAGTATGGCTCGAAATAGCAGGAAAAGATTAAAGGCATTTCCAGAGTTTCTATAAAAGCAAAAGATGGAGGATTGCTCTCAAAAATAGAAGACAAGTTAGCCGGATGGGCCGAATACTAAAAGGAAGTATTGAACAGAGTTGAGCCATCTATCCCAGCAGTCACTAAAGAAGCCTACAGTTTTTCCCTACCAACATTTACGAATTTACCGAGGATGAAGTCCGTTTATCCATTAAAACCTTAAAACGTAATAAGTCACCAGGTATAGACGGCATTTCTGCAGAAATGTTTAAGTAAAGAGGTGATAGCACCGTCAAATGAATGTGCCACTTATGTATGTGTGGAACACAGGTGAAGTTCCAAAAGATTCGAGAAACGGAGCGGTTGTATGCAGTCATAAGAAAGGCAACCTTGTCAATTGTGACAACTGAAGGAGTGACCCCCTCAATACAAGGAATGCTCCTGAGCCGTATGAGTGATGTGGTTGACCAAGAGCTACGTGAATAACACGCCGGATTTTGGCCAAACGTTCTTGTGCAGAACAAATTTTTACGCTACGCCGTGCAATTGAGAAACATGTCGAATTTCAAAAATCTCTTGCCATCAGTTTTATAGTTTTTCCAAGGCATTCACCGACCATCATTCTGAAAGATCTTGCACGAGTATTGCCTGCCCCCCAAAAATCATCACTTCAATAAAGCAAATCTTATGCAATCTTCAAATGTTGCATACAATCAGAAGATGGTTTAAGTGACTGGTTAGTGGTGATCACTGTAGTCTGCCAAGGATGTTTGCTTTCTCCATTACTCTTTGCAATAGCCATTGATTGAGTATTACAAAAGGCAACCACGGAACAGGGTATAATGTGGGTCAAATATCGTAAACTTTCTGGTTCACTTAAGAAGCATGTTCGTATATACATATATATATATATATATATATATATATATATATATATATATATATATAGTTTGAATTACCTACTAGACACCATCCTCGAGTGTCTACGGTCTCCATGTAAAAGGGTTTGTCAGGAAAACCTTACATGAGGATATTTCACCCTACAAGTAAACCCTGACCAAATATTCAAAATAACATAGTATTAGAACCCCAAATAATATCCCCTCAACATAGCTATACACTGGCTCATACGAGAAATCGTGCACCTTCTACAAGTAATGTTAACTCAATTGACAGCACTAAGCTCGATAGTCGCCCAGACGAGATGAATTGTCCTGAAATTCGGTAAGACCAAGAGACCACAAGAAATATATACTATCAAATAGTTAACTCGTCAATTGTGGGTTAAAATTAAGGTTCTTAATTTATTTACAAACTCAATACTTAACAGACGTAAGAGAACTTCAATGGAACACTCGGATATTTATGTATCTCATATAGAGATAAAGTGTTAGCTCAAAGAATGACCCCCTTGATTTCTGAGAACTTCGATTGACATAAAATAAACTATATATATATATATATATATATATATATATATACACACATATATATAGTCTCGGAAGTTTTTTTAACCTTCCAAACTGGAGATAAAAAAATTTTTTTTTCGTTGAAAAATTGTTGTCTAGTAAGTCAATCAATCTACTGCAATCACTATACTAGTTAACTTCCAAGAATTTACTCTAATATAAATATATTTTTATATATGTTTTTTATATAAGGGATCGTCAGTTGTTTACCATAAACTTATATATATATATATATATATATATATATATATATATATATATATATATATATATATAAATATATATATATATATATAGATAGATAGATATAGATATATTAAATTGTTTATGAAAACACGGCGAAGATTTATGGTATGCCCAGTTTTATTTATATATATATATATATATATATATATATATATATAGATATATATATATATATATATATATATATATATATATATATATATATATATATATATATAATGGTATTTTGCTTGAAGCATTGCTGGGAATTGTAATAAATGTATTAAGATAGCTAGAGGCAATACAGAGTGCCGGATTTATGAGAAGCTCGAAAGAACAAAAATAATCAATCGAATGAGAGGACTTACTATTTCTTTTTCTTCACAATCTAACATAACAGCAAGTTTGGGGTCAGCTGTGTGTACTGTCTGGATAATGATTAAGAATCATTTGATATTTCGGGAAAATCTTCTCTTTGTTAAAAATGGACACAAAAGAAAAGTCCGACTGTGTGCAATTCGTCAAAATGGTTGCCAGAGAGTAGGGCTTGAACAAACCAGTCCCACCGAAAATAGTAAATCAATAAATTTTAAATTTCCTAAAATTATGTACTGTATATAGATATTATGTTAAACAATAAGTGTTTAACATTAAATTAACTAATTGGGTATTATATGGTTATCAATTAACTGCTTTTTGTAAGAATAAAATTGTTTTGTATGCTTGTGTTTTGTCTTTAATATAAAGTAATTTAAAATCTCATTTCTAAACATATTTTTCCTAAGTTGTCCCTCTTTGTTTGCACATATTATAATAATAACGGCCCACATGTTAATTTAAATTTAGAATTGAATAAAGAAAAAGAGAAAAAAATTTAATAAATCATATAAAATAAAATATAATAAAATTATAATAATTAGTATATAAATAAACAAATGTTAATAATATGTTAACTTTAGTTGAATAATTATTTAATAAAATTTTGACATTTTCTGCGTTCCTACTCCCAATTGTCTGCTGCTGTGTTTCAATGGTTTGACACCGGTTTTTCCCGTTTTTTCGACCCTCTCGGTGTTCTATTGTTGTCTTTTGAAAATTAAAGTTTTTCTTTCGAAAATTTAAGATTACCTTTTGCCGAACATTTATTTACCAGACAGTATTTATTATTCTGGTATTTAATCAGTTTTTCGTGAAATTATTAATAAATCGTTTTGAGTTTCGTTTTCTCTCACCGTTTATTTCTGTTCACCTTTTCCATCTTCCGACAACTACATCGCATTGCTACAGCCTCGGACTACTAATCTGCACTTATAAACTAATTAATTAATATTTTTTTATCTAATTTTTGTTTGGTTATCATATTTTTTCAGAAATATTATTACTTGTAAGGTTTCTTAAATTAGATTGACCGAGGATGTATTGAGATAAATCTTTATATGGGGGAATGCTTTATTATTGTGTGTGTGGTGGTAGTAGTAGTGAATGGCCCAATATAAAAGTTACGCAGCAATGAATTGAAGGGGAGAGTGAAATATGAACTTAGAATACAGGAGAGTGTTATATACGAGGGTGAGTCAGTTGGTGAGAGGTTAGATTATAGAATGATTGGTGAGTAGACCTCGTGACGTTGGTTGAGTTAGGGGTTTAATCTGGGGATAAGGATCAATTCCGTAATTTTTAGGTCCAAATATTTCTGATAGAGGCAAGGATAGAGACGCAGATGTCGCGTTGAGTAGTGTTGCATAAGGTTGTGTGTTGGTGGAAAGAGGATATACGGGCGTTCATATGTTTTTGATGCGTAGGTGTAAGTGTCTTGTAGTGCTTCATATATATATAATTTGTTTTATTTGATACATACATAGTTGAATGTAAATTTTATGCGGTGGCATAGATCAGTATTGGAGATAGGGCAATGGGCCAGGGAGCAGGGTTTGGGTGTGGTTAGTATGTCGTTTCGATATGTGTTGGCGTAAGGAGGTGCCGGTGTGGGTTAGTCGGATGTCAAAGTTTTTATTTGTGTATAGCCTTGCGGATGGCGGTAGTTATTTTATCACTAAAAAGGGTTTTAAGAAACATATATTGAGAGGGTGCGGTGTCTACGTGTTTTGGTCTTATTTAGGTGAGCGTTAGTGGAAGTGAGGTCGCCATTAGTTTGAAGGGTTTGATGGAAGTTGTTAGTTTGTGCTATTTTGTCAGCAGTAGAAGAGCATGTGATCTGTATGCGGGGGATATCATTGTGGGCATAACCTATTTTAGCTTTCAACTTCTATCGATTAAATCTATGAAATGATTCTCATTTAAGACCTAATTAAGTATCATTCACAGTTACCCCCTTTAACAGGTTAGGGTAAGGGTAAGGGTTAGGGTTGTCTTACGGTTAAACTCCAAATTCAACTAGATTTATTGAAGCCTACGCTAAATATATAAATGCCTATAATTAGTAACACATGTCATTAAATCGATAATCTTATTTAACAAAACATACAAGTAATAATATTTATGGAAATATATGATAACCAAAAAGAATATATTAACAAATATTAATTAATTAGTTTATCTTAAAAACAAAACAAAAAAAACGAAAGTAAAACACAAACAAATAAAAGTATATTATTACAACAAATAGTTAATTGATAACTATATAATACCCGAGTAATTAATATTAAACACTTATTTTTGGACACCATATCTTCTGCATTGCCTCTAGCCTTCTACATACATTATATATATATATATATATATATATATATATATGTGTGATTTTATGAAGGCTTACCAAATCATTCCGTTCAGGACATCAATGATCACCATTAAAAATATTTTTTCTTACACATATTATTTATTCAAATTAAATGTTTTTTCCTACACGTGTTTCACTACCAAGCAAGTACTTGCTTGACAGAACATCAGGGAAATTAAATGTCTGGAATAAGGGGTTCAACTGCCTGCAATACACACTGTGGCGTTGCAATAGTTGAGGTCGCTTGAGAAGAGAAGAGGAAAAAAATAAAAATAAAAGTTAAAATTAAAAAACAAGAAAGAACAACGATAAAAAAGAAAGTCCTAGAAAATGTCTTAGAAAAGTAGCTCGTGCATTATTTCTGCCACCAAGCCAACAAGCAAATAATCGGTCCCAAATGCATTAAAAAACCCACAGAAAACGGAACAATATGCGATAATACACTTTCACAAGAACCCCCCCCCCAAAAAAAAACAAAAAACAAAAAAATCAAAAACTAAACAATTCAAGTGACCTCAACTATTGCAACGCCACATTGTGTATTGTCGGCAGTTGTAACCCTTATTCCAGACATTTAATTTCCCTGGTGATCTGCCAAGCAAGTACCTGCTTGTTAGTGAAACACGTGTAGGAAAAAAACATTTAATTTGAATAAATAATATTTGTAAGAAAAAATATCTTTAATGGTGATCATTGGTGCCCTGAAAGGAATGCTTTGGTAAGCCTTCATAAAATCACATATAAATGCTCTATACTCTGTAATCGAGTACCATCGAGCTTGTTTTTATTGGAACAACCCCGGTCTTCACTGAATTATCTATTTTATAAGTTAAAAATCTAAATCTATATTCTGCTCCCCAAAGTGTGCTGCTATTTAATACCGGAGTGACCAGGATGTTTACCAAAGAGGAGATAACTTTATCACCCAAAAACATTTCCATACCAAACCACAAAGCATACATAATGGACACGGTCCAGGCGGTGCATGCATTCTTGAAGTCCGATGGCGGGTTATTATGCATCTAACATAGATGATAATTTACCAACAGCCTCATATTGAAAATTCTATAAAATAGGAACTCAGAAGAACCCACCTCACATCCCTGAACTGGAAAGCTTCGAAGCGGATATGCATAATATGGTTAAAAACATCAAAACCAAAAACAGATCACAATATTGGAAACCTACCATTGAACATATCTATAGGACACATACACGGATTAGGAATAACTCTAACAGCACAGTTCCGGCGTATAAAACTTTGAACACATACTCCATGAATATGGAAACATACAACAACCTAATCCAGAAGGAATTGAATAAAAACTACAAGACCGTAGAGAATGGGGTGTTACAGGATATTAACTCGGCCGCTCCTAGGATCTGCTCTGAGATTAATATAGAACGTAATGTTGAGATCTATACCCCTAAATGCCCTCGTTTCGCTCTTAAGGATCATAAGCCAGATTTTAGTAATAACCCATCCATTAGACTGATTTCGCCGTGTATTTCAGAAATGGGTGCAATCAGCAAGAAAATACTAGACAGAATAGTGCCAGGAATTAAACGCAGAACTCAATTGAATCTGTGGACCTCATGAGAAGAAGTGCTAAGTTGGTATACAGAATTACACATTACTAATCAAAGTAAATTTATTATTTTTGATATAGATTCATACTATCCCTCCATATCCTCTACTTTACTTGAAAGGGCACGTACCATAGCTAGAAACGAATCCAACATTACAAACTTAGAGATGGATATAATTAGACTAGCAAGAAGGACACTAATATCCTACAATGATAAGTTATGGACAAGAAAGGATAGGGAAAACAATTTCGATATTACTATGGGTCAGCGGACTCAGCGCAGGTTACTGACCTGGTAGGGATATATACTCAGATAAATTTGTATGAAAATACCTGAACTGGCGGGCGGTCTATATAGGGACGACGCGTTATTCTTTGTCAACACAAGTATAAGGAATCTTGAAACTAAGAAGAAAAAACTCAATATATTCTTCAGCTTAATACAACTTAGCATAACTATAGATATAAACTACCGGAGGGTAAATTTTTTGGATATTACGCTTGATCTATGCAACAACACATATAGACCTTATCACAAGCCCAACCACACACTCTACTATATCGACGCTAAATCGAATCACCCACCGATGGTGAAAAGAGCCATTATTCCTGCAATCTCGAGTAGGATATCTAAGCTGTCCAAGAATCAACAAATATTCGACAGCAGTAAGCAGTTCCACAATGAAGCTTTAAACAGATCAGGATATAAGGAAAAAAATAATTACCTTGTGCCTCCTTCGGTTGGGAATGGGGAACTAAACAAGAGACCGATCGCCTCTCGATCAATAGTTTCATATAATAGGGCAATGGGCAAGGCTAGATATAGGAGACCTGGTGTATCTCACGGTAATGTAAAGCAGGTAGGGAGGGAACCGGTTGATAATAATATTCGTGAAGTTGGAAGTAACGAATTGAACACACATGCTACCCAAATGGGGGGAGGTAAGAAGAAAAATAGGAGAAGGACCACTACATGGTTCAAAACTCCCATAGCCAGCATATTAAGACTAGTATCCCAAAGATTTTTTATAGCATAGTGGAAAAAAACATTCCAAGGGATAGCAGATTGGGGGGAATCATTAACAAAAATACTGTAAAACTGTTTTATTCAACCTGTAGAAATATAGCCGCATCCTTCATAGGATATAATAATTCTAAGATAACTAAAACAAGGGATTCCATGTTCTCTTCTGGTGTTGATTCCAGTAACACCAGTTCAGTGGGAACAACCGTTGTAAATATGCGTAGTAGTAGAACATCCAGCAACGGCTCAGCACACAACTGTAACTGCAGAGCTTCTAACATCTGTCCACTGAGGAGATCTGTAGAGTTTCAAGCATTGTCTACAAATGCGATGTGATAACATAAAGTAGTAGGAGATCATATACCGGGTCCACCGGAGGTGAGTTCAAAGATAGATTCAGAAATCACATGAGTTCATTCAGGGGAGGCCAAAGGGAAGACATAGATAAACCTAACACTTCTGTTGGCCGTTTTGTGAGAAACCTCATTGCTAGGCAAGACCCATTCGAACTGAAATAGTTTATTTTGGGGAGGGCTAGCAAATATAAACCGAACAAAAGGAAGAGATGCAACCTATGTGCATTAAAGTCGTACCACATCATGACATCTAGAGATAATTTACTGAACGTTAGGCAGGAAATACTACAATGCTGTCTGCATAGAAACCGTTACCTGTTATCAAGCCTAAAACCTGGATAGGAGGGGAATAGGGGGAAGTATAAACTTACAGTAGAGATAGGCAGGATGGGCCCTTTCTGAGGCAATCTAAGGCAATAATTAGTGTATAATATAGAGGCTATGAGTTAGTAACACGTACTTATGCTAAGATATGACTTGATTCGATTATTAGCGGAGGCTCGGGACTTAGGTTGGGGGTGATAAGGTAGGAATATTCTATCGGAATAAGGCCCATTGATAGTCAACTATAGTAAATGCTTCTTCAGCAGAATAGAGGGGGTGATTTTGTTACATATAAAAAGATAACGGAATAAATAATAAGTCACAATTATTCTCAGAAATAGATATATTATACGAAATCCATTGGGAATTTCAAGTAATTTTAAGTGAGAAATAAGAAATAACAACCTAGATGCTATCACTATTTAATTAAATTAGGTTACATTAAATTAAATTAGTTTTTAATTAGATTAAATTAAATAAAACAATGGGTGGCAGGAATGGAGGAAAAATAATTAAGGAAAAAATAATTTAAAAAAAATGTATGCCGACACGGTCTTAATTTCTAAAAATAGAAACAATTGGATTTTTATAAAAAGTATTTTGTACAGGGTTTTTAAATTAGTAATACCAAAGTCTCCCGTCATTTAACGAGTTAGAGTGATATTTTCCCGTAAAGTGGCATAAAATAACCCCATCAATTAAAAAATGTTTTTTTTTTTAATAGAAAATAGATTTCTGATAACGATATTCCGTAGTAATATTTATTTATGGAATATAGAATAATATTCTCCCCTAAGAGTTTCAAACAGACACAGCCGTTAAGGAAATATTTTAAATTATTTAAAATAATAACTAGATTTTTGTAGAAAACTTTTTCATAATTACATTTTATTTTTTATATATGAATACATTTTTTTAAAATAATTTCTGCGGGATAGGTTTTTTTCGCTTCGTTAAACAACAACACGATAATAATCTGGCAGTTAATTAAATAAAGGATATTTTCCCAAAATGTAAAATGACGTCCCAGACACTAGATAATTAATTTCTATAAAGAATAATTTTAATAATTAATATTTTTAGATACAGTATTTTGAAAAAATAGTTTCTATCTACTAATTAAGGTATTTTCTTAAAATAAAGGAGAGTTTCTGCGAGATTGACGTTCAACTCGTCGTCTGTTTATTT